>CM037842.1:6593202-7146367 GCA_021234535.1 Stichopus chloronotus
ATCGGCCGATATATATAGGCCGCCTATATATATATATGTCTTGATATAGGTCTATATATATGGGCCTATATATTTAGGCCTATATATATCGGCCGATATATATAGGCCGCCTATATATATATATGTCTTGATATAGGTCTATATATATAGGCCTATATATATAGGCCTATATATATAGGCCCATATATATATATACATATATATATATATATAATATATATATATATTATACATATTATACATATTACACATATTATACATATTTTACATATTATACATATTATACATATTATAAAGTGGCAGATGTATGTGTGTGTGTCCGTGTGTTCGTGTATCCGTGTGTGTGTATGTAATCTCATAACCTCTAAGTGTCAATTAAGCATATTACATGATTATCTTTTTTGTGTTGTAGAATTTGGTACTCTCTTTATATGCATTGTACTCGGCACAACCGGAGCGTCTTTCATCTTTCTTCTTTGTAAATATCTAATACAAAAAGGTGAGGACACACGAAAGTTACCATTATATACAACTTTAACTCCACCCCTCCACTACAAAACAGTAAGGGTCAGTCAGAGAGACAATCTATCAATAAAGTCTATACGATATAAAGTCTACAAAGTATACCAATTTTACAAATAATATTTATTGATTGTTCCAGCTAGTGATAAAATGGTAAGTAAAATCCACTGCAGTTGACAATAGGGCCTATTGCCTGGGTTAATTAATAATGACGTTGCTTTAAATTTTAAGGGAGATGTAGACTCTTTTTAAGACCAAACCTTCATGTTAAATGTACATGGTATTTGGTATGTTTTGTCCACCAATGTATCGTTAACATTTCACCAATCTACAAAACTTGATAAAATGAACAATATGAAGTTATATGAAAAGTTAGTAACAAAGTAAATATTTCTTTCCATAGATTTTCCTTTACGTCATTCGCAAAGGTAACAAACAGAAGTTTATTTCATTTCTCTATATTAAAGAACATATGAACATCTCAAAATGTCTTTGCCCATTGTTTTTGAAAATATATACAAATGCTTGTGAGAGATTACTTATTTTTAAGATTTTTTAGATTCTACTATGGGGGAGGGGGTAAAGTTTGCCTGCTGAAAATAGTGCATTTTTTTTTTCTCTGTTGCTTCTTTTTAGCTCTACTGTGGAAGATTATGAAACAACATCTAACTGGTATGCCAAAACATCTTTGGATACAACTGAAGGAAACGTTGAAAACGTAGTATACGAAAGCTATTGCGAATGATTTAGCAATTTTTAATGAATGTGGAGCCAATGTCATCGGAGAAGTCATACACACATCACGTTTCGTGTTGCAATGGCAATGAAAAATGTGTTGTGTAATGGAGCTATTGATTTAATGTCTATTGAAATAATAACTTTGAAGACAAAGGGATTGTTAATATACATGAACAATATTCTGATTACATTTTCTAGATTCTCTAATATACAGTAAGCATTGTTAAAATAGATCAAGGTATGCACAAGGGTACGTACCTGACAAGTACGAATCCACTCAAAGTCTTCAGGTTTGAGCTGTGTTTTCAGTTACCACGTAAGAACCTAGTAATAGTTACTCCTAATGTTCACTAAGCTCTAATTAATTGAACATCCATATCAGGCTAATCAAAATTGTTCATTGTAATCTTAATCTGTCCAGAATGACTTCTGAAAGGGTATTTATATTTTATTTGTCTTAAACTACAGTATCGTTCCATTTGTCGTCTGCGTGGGTACATATTTATCAGTATTGTTTTCTGTTGCCTTTCGTTGACACTATCAACATATTCAGATGAAATCGTTCAGCCGGGTGTGGGTTTATCAATAATGGTAGTTGCCGTACGGAAGAATGCATTAACTTTGATTTCTTTCATGTTTTTCTTTCATGAAGTGCAATTTAACGGGATATTTATGCAAAATGGTACTATGTTTGAGCTTAAAATCACAACGAAACTGCTGTAAAATAATTACAAAAGCTCATTTTTGGGGGGCATTTTTTTCACAACATTGGGAATGTAAAAGTAGCCCAATGATTCTTTGGGTGCCCACTACCCTTGCGATATTATTGACTTCGGTAGAGGAAAAACAGTTGTATTCATTGTTGGGACGGTAGACATGGGAAGTCTGGACACTAGACATGGCTGCACAGGGACATTTCACGGCACACGAGAAAATATAAATATACAATGTAGTGTATATAATCAGTGACGTAGCTGCGGGGGCTTATGGGATCGAGCCCTTCCCCTCAATCGTTGCCCTCCACGCTCCCCCACAAGCGATCTGGACCAAAAAAAGTCACTCGATTGGGCTACTCAACTTGATAATGATAGACTCTGACTGTAGAAAATCTCCATTCCAATCAATCCACTGAAATCAGTGACGTGAAAGGGGAAGGCCGTTAGGCGATCCGACTCACTGATGCCGATTGTTTTGCCTAAAAAATATGCAAACTTTTTAGCACAAATTTTACTTCAAAAGGTAGCTAATGTGACACCAGATTGCATGAAAGGACACCTAATTTTTCAAACGCCTTCAAAGGAGAAAGGGGACACCCCCTCCACTAGGACACCTCCTCCAGGCCGGCGATCACGCAACATACTGCATGTCCCTACCATTCCATGAGAGAAATCCTGGGTACGCTAATGACTGAAATCCATCCAGATAAACCTAAATTGAATATTTTTGTACAAAGTCGGATAGATTGTGACAAACTGAATGTGTTTGGGAATAAAATCAAATCAAATTTTACACTTTTTTTTTTTTTTACAAAACTTGGCACATTTTGTGTCAATGACTGCTGTGAAGCATGGCCAATGGCAAGGGCCGCTATATCTAGCATGCATTGTCATTGGAAACTACACACTGCATCTCAAAGTGATGCTTCGAAGTTGACGTAGTGTGAACGCATCATGTACAGACAGGCATGGGTCTTGACGTATCCCCCAAGGATGCGGAAGAAATACCCGTCGTATCGCGATGCATCCTGTGTGGACAAGCCTTAACAGTCTTTCCTTAGGCCTAGATACGGTACTTGACAAAGGTAGGTGAGAATTGTGAATAACAAACATTGAAGAACAATGAAGCATATGACAATCGTAGAGAATTCCCTAGGGGATTAGGACTTTCAAAATCGCCATTTAATCATAACGGTTCAGTATTGTTCCACAAAACATTGGATGTGGAGTGAGACGAATGTTTTCTTTCACATACTCTATCAGTTGATTGTATTTTTGGATTTTTTATTTTTATTTTGGATTTTTTTTTCAATGCGCCCTGTCGTTTTCGACATCTCTACCTAAGTGGGTAGGTCGTTGACTAGAGTGATTTCCTGGACCGCGCTAAGAGTTATCTTCAAGAATCATTATAGCAATTTCCCCACCTTCAGTTTTTTTTCCCTTTTCATTTCGGTATGCTATGTACTGTGGATATTATTCATGAACAAAATATTACAAGGTAATTACGAGTATCTGTCTCTGTCTATACGTGAGAGAGCTTAATCGAATTAGTTTGACTTTCATGAGAGGTATGAGTGTCAGTTTGTTATTGATTTCAAAACAGTACTTACCTTTTCTCTAGAGAAACAAATTTAATGATCTGTTAGTGGAGTAAAAGCTTTTTATGTAACAACAGCAGTTCAAGTTAAAAGGTTTTATTTTGTAGGTTCCAATGAAGAGCATCACGTAAGTGAAACGGTTGCCACTCTCAAGGCAACCAATAGACAGATGTTTAGTATCATAATACCATGTATTTCATTGTGATGATATTCTGCTCACTTTCACTCTACTGTCACTTATGAACTGCTAGATTTCATCTTTTCATCTAGTATCCTTGACATGTAGGTTCTTTTAAATAATTCAACTGACATTATATGCGCAAAAAATAGGTCAAACCAACATGCTCTAGTTTGATCAAAAGGGGCGTCGGGTGCTTGGCGTACCTATACAAGAACCTTGACCTCTACTGGCGGTTTCCTTTTAGGGTTTAAGGAAAACCTGAGAGGAATGACATTTTCTGACAAATTTAGATGATATTGATTGAGATATTAAGATGTTTCATCGACATTATATTTCCTGGCGATGGGATTAAACAAACATAGTGACCATGAAAGGAAGAATGGAAGTGCTTGTTGTTTGTGGGAATATCTCAATGGGAGTTAAGGTTAGGGTCTTGTAAATCTTCTGCAATACACTATACCGTGTACATTCAGAAACAAGTAAAGGTGATGGAAGGGGAATTTTTATACCACAGTCATTTATCTGTTGTTACAGGTACGTTACCTCACGTAACAGGCAGCTAACATGTATTGTTTTTGTATGGGATGGTGTAGGATGAATTACCTGTTAAAACCAATGGAAATCAAGAGGTACCTGCTAATTCATTCGGAATTTTCTCCTCGAGAATCTACAGACAGTCAGTTGAAAATCTGCACAGTGTGTTTTCACTAAGCAAACGAGCTACAGCATAGGTCCAGCTAGGTCCATACTTACGCCCCTGCCTATTTTGGCAATATTTTGTTACTACCGTGGCCTTAACTGTAAACCCATCATTTTCTTGCATTACAGGTTATCACAATTCACGACACAATGTGCAATTAACCATGACTACTAGAGTGCGTTTGTTACGCGCCCAGTCTTGTTAATCAGTAACCAACTAGATTGCTAAACGTCTTTCTTACATTGTGAATGTCATGACCACATTTATTTTATGAGTTCATCTTATGCAAAATGAGACGACGAATGTTCATAAATCATCTTTAATTGAACGTACAAGTGTGTTATTAATTTAATACAATGTAACATTACGACAAAGAGCTACCTGGGCCAACGAGGTATTTGTAAATCTTTGTTTTGTAAAATATTTAAACTTATCATGCTTTACACGAAGAGATTTGCACATGTCACAATACCACTTAACTACATCTAATATCTCATAAATACATAAAATTACTTTCCATGCAAATTTTGTACCAACCTTACCTTTAAGTTCAACATTGCTTGTCATTATAGTGTTAAAGTAATTTTGATGAATTTCTCGCTTTCCCTAAAGTCAGTTCAAATTCTTAAAATTTAAATGATAACTAAATGGTAATTTTCTGCCAAATTCATTTGATGTATAGTTTCTTAAAATATTATTGTAGACTTTCTTACAATCGTATTTGAGGAGAAACCTTCGTCATGTCTCTATATTGTAATTCCACACTAGAAAAATACTTTAAAAAATATAATTTGTTTATAATATTTAAACAAAATACTGTTAAAATTCTCTGTGTGATGTATTCAAAACACATGTAGATATACACATTATCCGATCGTCGACTTACTGTACGATCCTCAGCACACAATAATCTCTATTTTATGATTTTAATACCCACAAGGCATCAATAATAGCAATACAATTGCTAAAAAACATCCCTCATGATTTAATTGTACTTTTAAACCTTACGTAAGTGATATGTGCTTTAAAATAATATTCAGAAGTAGGACACACTCCAATATCCACACCCTTGCTATTCAGCAAGAATGGTAATGGCTTTCTGCAGCAACTTCGACAACCTGAAGGAGTGTCTTATGCTTAAAGCAACATGAACGAGTGTCATTATGTTCGTATAGTATTATATCATGTGAGACATAAGTTATAAGTGACAATAAAAATAATTGCTGTAATTCAATTATGTAAGCTTAAACATTAATAAAGTTGCAAACAACGGACTGAAATGATTGATACTTACTTCATAGTTAAAATGTAAACGTAGCTGTTTCGGCGTATATTTAAAACATTTTAAAAGAGTGCTTAGAAATATGCCATCCTCATTGCCATCATTTTTTTGCTTTTCTATGTATCTGTTATTTTGCACAACTACACCTGAACTACCAAATTTGAGGAAACCTCAGAACATGTCTTGCCAAAACAGTTTTAAGTGACACATTAACACAGACCCCTGTCACATAATTGATGTGCTCAGTCAATGGAAGTTAATTGTGATACAAAATGTGCTTAGATAGCTATTCTCAATAAAATTTTTCAACCAACGTTGAGCGGAAGATAACTAATTGCAAACCAGTTAACGTATACATCAAACAACGTCAGCAAAAGGAAAAATGACCATTGAAACTCAATTTGGGAGAATAATAAACAATATCGTGTACATGTAGAATGGAGTTACCCTAGGATGAAGAATTCTAGATTGAAGGGGTGTAGAGGGTAAAAGAGACCGTCTGGGCGGACTACCAATTTCGCGCTTAGCGTAAAATCGAGAGCTTACCGAATGTTGTCCCATGTGTCTGTCTTAAGACCTCGGGTGGGGACCTGTACCAAAGCCCATGTGGGGCAGAGATCCGAGGGGCGAAGTCAGCAGAATTTCTTAGGTTTGATGATACCTCTTGGTAAAAAATAAAAAGACTTATCTCAGGATACGTATATTTCTGTTTAAGATGCAATTCATTAAACACACAGGTCCCAACCATTTTCATTATTTCGGCTATTTCTCTGCGTTGACAAATGAGCACTTACCACCCCATGCAGTCTTGGGCCAAATCCCCGTTGAGAGTCCAGGCTCTAAAGTTTGTCACCCCTCTGGCTAAAAAAAAAAGAGTCACAGGATAGTATACTATAATGTGAAAGCTTACAACAAAGCAAAGTCTGTTGGGGGCAAGGAATAGATATGGGGGTGTGTGGATATGACACCCCCAGCATATCACTTTGTCGGCAAGTGGGTAATCCATTCTGCAAATTTCAAAACTTTCAACGGTCAAAAAAAAATGCCTAGGATCTTGCATCCAACAAAATACCGACAGTGCCATTGGAATGTGCTTTAAGTTGCCCCGAATGGGAAGTGCTATGCCCTGCAACCTTGGGGTACTTTTATTAAAAACAGGTTCTTGTGCGCTCGGTTTCACTTGATGGTCTCGCTCCAAGTCTTCCCACAATTATCTCATAGTATCAAAACCTTGGTCCTAAACTTCCAAATTTAAAGTTAAGCCCTTAGTTTCAATTACACTGTTTTATTTATATATTTATTTATTTTTGGTCCGGAAGAAAGTACACGCAACTCTTTTGGCATACATCATAAATAATAATTTGGATACATCTATGAATTATACCCTTTTCTGAGTCAACAGCAGTCGTAGTGAATGGGAAATGTTCCAAGCCTGTGTTCTACAAAATGGTGAATACTTAATTTTAACTTAGAAGACCAGAGAGACTGAAAATTGCCATTTTTAGTAATCGTCTGAGGGACATTTATATCAGAAAGTTTCTTTGTTTGCCAATGAACGGTCAATTAATGGAGTAGATTAAAATGTGAAACATTGACTGACATTTTTCCATTTTACAGAGAGGACAGAATGATGAAAGGTGGATTGGTCAAATACTGTGAACCGGCTTATCCAATTTTCATTATAAATAACCGTAGTTAAGGTTTAGCGATGGATATTTTACCAAACAAAATAACAGAAACAATTATTTCTAAAAAGGGTAAATTATGGAATTACGTTCCGCTGTTCAAACCTAATATCAAATGTAGCACAATTCATAGCACTTTCGAAAGCGAACAGTTTCAAAACGGGAGAGAAGTTCAAAAGAGAAAGAGGGAAATCATCACCCCCAGATCATCGTCCACTTGGTCATGTGTCTGTATTCTGCTTCAGATAACCCTCTGCTTTCAAAAGGAATCGAAATAAAATTGGTTGCATTTCATTTCATACATTGACTATGCAGTATAACTAGACATTCACCTATTTTACTGTTATTATTAAGTTTTTCTTTATTTTGATATATGTTGGGACGACTTCACAAGTTTTTTTTTTTCGAATTATCTGGTTTTGATAAGACCGGACATTCAATACCTTTTTGTTTTATCTATTTTCCTGCAGTGACAGTTGAACCCGGAGGGAAGCGATAGACGAAGGGGAATATGGGATATATATAAGTCTTGATAAATAAGGCACAAAACACTTGCGAAGTGCAGTTTCTGACCATCGGGACGACCTGAAAAACCAGAATAGTCCTTTGCGCGACTGATGGTGGTGCTCCGCGTAGATAGTTCTACGCTTAATCACCAACATCCCTTAGTACATTTGTAATTAAAAACGTGTCCTCTGGCGTTGACATTGGCACTGCAGATCTCACACTCAACGTGAGATGTCATATAACTTAACAAGTTCTCCTTGGGTCAATAAAATATTGTTGGTTGTTAACAAGCCAGGATGAGGGAACTGTGTTTTTACAATAGTCAAATTTCATATTTGTTTAATTAGAAAAGATTGTACAAAAAATAAATCTCAAAGTGACAGTGGGATACATATGAAGTTACTCCAAATGTCTTCACTATTTCCACTGCCACTAATACACATGGCAGCCTGGTGGTTGGTGACGTCAGGAGCTGACAGTAAACTACAACAGTAGTAATTTGGGTCTCCCTTTGTATCAAGCGAAGAAACACTATACAGAGATTTAAAAAGAACATGTTCCCTGATAGATAGAGTCCTTAAGGCATAAAGAAAACAATGTAAAATTATTACTTGCTGTTTTCTTTCAGCCCTAGTTTAGGTATTACGACATTTTGTGACATCGATAGGAATTACGAATATACATTAATTGAAATGTAGGGAAATAGCGTTAATTTTCAACAGATAATGTGAAGCTGATAAATGTTCCGAACAACGGCTGCCAATGAATTTCTTTCCTATTCATAACTTGTTCTAAAGTGAAGAAACTTAAATTAGTGAGGAAGTAGGGCAAAGCAATTTCATGGAAACTATACGCATACGACAATAATAATATTACTTGGCAAATCAATAAAACAAAAATAGAAAGGTGCAACGCTTATCTTGTAAACACTTCTTTGCATCCCCCCGACACACCACTGCAAATGTAACGGCTGTTGCCCGCTTCACCTTGTTGAATAGTATCGAATGCCCTGCGCAACCAGTAACATCTTGTTCATCACTCATCTGTCAGAGGTGATACAAAGAGCCCCACCGAGAATAGAAGAACATGATCGTTGTCAGTTTGGTTAAAAATATTGGATTACTTTAAGACCATCCTTGTAGCCATTAGATTTATCTTTACTAACCTGTCAAAGTTGTTCGCACAACACATTTTTTGTCTCTTAACTACGCTACGAGATCTCATCAATCTTGTCTATACTTTTCCATTTTGTCATTCATGAGGAATACAATATAGCCTACTTCTCTGTCACTATTCTTGGCTAGTTCCTGCTGTCGCATCCTTTGTTGAATATAGCAATCTGACCTAACCAATAAAATTTTTTAAAAGCGGTAGAGGAACATTTTTTTTATTAACATGTAGACTAACGGTATTTCCAGCCTCTTTATATTTGCCAATTAAGTGGGCCTACTCAACACATTTGATATGTGCTACTTGTGCTATCAAAGATTGATCGGCTATCTAGGAGGCTTGAAAAAAAAAAAAAACAATTTCTTGTACATGGGTGGCGCTCCTCTTAGCTGGTCCTATCGTTATCCCTCCACCGATATTTATTTTCTCTTTTTTTTTACTCTTTTTCCTTTTGTCATTGTCATGTAACGTAACCGTTTATTGACTTTTCAATGATCATCGTCAACTTAATGTACCAAGTTTGTGTTAGAGTCGAATCAACACTAATAACCGTCAAAAAGTATCAACTAAGTCTTTCTGGACCTTCATCTCTCTGTCTCTTTGTACTGTAAAGCGAAATTTCTGTTCTCATAATGACCAGGACGCCTACCGTAGGGAAGTCAACACCACGATTAACCCCAAACTTACAAACACCAAGAACACAACACCATCACACATCCGGGACAGACGAATTTCATCATAGTGTGAGTCCGGGCCTACGATCGATATTCCTGACGAATCTGTATTTAAAAGTGTTTTAATGTAAACGTAAGCCGCGGATAAGGTCTATCGCACTCTAAGATTTAGCCCGTATCCCATATTGTTGCAATAAAATGAATAGGAGACATCAAAATATAGCACATGGACGCGTGACGTTACACAGGTTAACAGGTATCCGAATTTGCGACCTGGTCTTGGTAAACTAGCGTTTTCTTGTACCTAGCCTGCCGTTGTTGTGCAAAGCACTATAAGGGATATCCTGGCATACAACATCAATGGCTGAGTGGTCAGAAAGCGAGCTCACCCAGTTGCTATAGATTCTAAAGTAGAGCAAATTGTTCATTCGGTATTTTTCCAAAGCATTATTAATTATTCAAGAGAGCACTTATTTGTAATGAAATAACACAGTTCTGTTAGGCTCTATCACATATTGAAGTCAATGCTCTGCGATTGTCAATAAATGTTATACAAACAGCTTGGAATGGAAAGTAAGTAGGTCATTGTTATCCAACCTTTTGTACACAAAAGCCATGCGAAAAGTTATACAGTATTTGTTTTCAGTTCATAATTATTCTGAGGTTTTTTGCTAAATCACTGTCTTATTTTGACGTGACTTCATTGTTATACAGTAATGGGGAGGGGTGGGGGGGGGGGATGATTGATTTTCATCCGTCGCTGTTTACTACGCAGAGAAAATTCATAGAGTGAATGCAATCAAATGATGTCTGTGTGTATGTGTGTAAGTGTTCGACCGAATACCAAATAATACCAAATACCGATTATTTTATTGCATAATCGTTGTGAAAACGATTACCGATTATTTCACCCACTCCGTGGAACAAGTACTATGCTTTACAACTGTAATGTATGAACTGTGTAGTGTATGCATAAGCAGTACGTGGCATATCCATGCAAATCTAGGAGAATGAAAGTATCAACGTAAGTTACGACCTTTAACAAAACTATCTTTCTCGAAACTCAAACCTTAAACCTAAAGGTTTTAAACCACAAGGATTGGTATTCAATAAAATGTCGTGCAAATGTTTGTAGAAATAACACTGAGGTCCGCAATTTGTAAAAATGCCCACGCTTAACTTGAACTATGAAATATGTCATGATGAAACTGCTCATCTTAAGTCTGTTACATGTTCATTTGTTGCTTGACTACATAGTACCACCACCTGGGGAAAATAAGGCACACTGCAGCCGTTAAGATCTGAGGCCACATTTGAGGTGGCTTCTGCCCAATGGAGCAATACATTATTTCTGCATTGTGGGCAAAATGAATTCCAAAACACTGTAGGGCACAGATGAGATTACAAGTTTTATATCCGACCATTGCCCATACCGCCTTTGATGCGAGTTATTTATGAAGAAACCCTCAGAAGAACAGACACTACATGCTGCAATGGTGGCTAGGATCAGCCCGTGTACTAGCCTACACACCTCCTAAGTTAGGGTGTGATTGATGTAACTTTTCGGAAAGTGTTACACGATCTTTTCCCCTTTCTTTCACGAGACACTTATATATGTAAGAAATTTACGTAATATATTTTGGTATACAATAACGTTGGTAGAATTTCGTGGAGAATTGAAATGTTGAAGTAATATTAATGATTTTTTTTTTTTTTTGTCTGATTGAACTTAATTCTCGCACACATGGTTTTCATCATAGCTACAATGCTGTGCTATACCAACCCGACGGTGCGACAACGCGACTGCGACTTGGGGGAAAACTCCAAAAGTAAGACTCAAGTACCTTTCCTACAGAACCTAAAATGTGATCTAAATTGAACTAATAGCCCTACGTACCCTATCGGTAATAAGACTAGGTTTTGGATTTTTTTTTTCTGCAAAGTTGGAACTACTTTAGACCCTTTTATTATTTTTTATGGAGGCGATAGCGTTTTATAAACACATTGCTAACCTAGGGCATGTCACGTGACATATTATGTGTCCCAGTTTATCTAGAAAAGTAGACCATTACCATACATGTCACTGACAGGGAACATTTCTTCGCATATTCAGATCATACAAAAAACAGGCACAATTGAAATGATTGGTTATTCACTAAATAATGTGAACGAGCCGTATTTCATTATGGAAACGTGTGAATGTTGTAGGTCAATCACAGTGCGCAAGATTCGTCATCATGTCAATATCACTAGTGTAGTAGAGGATGCATGCACTTAATGTCGACAGCAGGGTGCTGACTGTTTTCCTGGTGCACTGGTGCACATATATCCAACGCGTAAACTTGGCTTGCATGAACTCCTGTACGACTGCTACATATACACATGGCACGGCGAAACGCACGGACTGTAGGCTCCGGCTGCTGTCATGATATTATGCTCGGGAGTTGTTTGTGACGAAGGTGTTTTGTTCTTTGCTTTTGTTTTGTGTCGTTTGGTGATGACGTTTTGGTTTCTCAGTGATAATGGTTGCTTGGTACAACTGATGGGATGCTGAAATGGGCAGGTTCTCCACCCTCCCAGCCTTTGCGAAAGTGGCTTAAGACTGGGGGACACACTCTCGTTCGTCTAGGGACCCCGGGAACAGATTTGGGTTTACATTGGCGATTGTCTGGTTTCACCCCTGCCTCGATATCCTCTGGACATTTATCGGAAGGTGTAGGCGAATCCCGCCAGGTGTTCATCCAAGATCAACATGGTACATATAGGGTCCTTGATGAGCCAATATGGCTTTTCCTGATCCTTTTACTATCAATACGTGTTTGGTTTCGATAAAATAAGAAACCAAGGCGGTCATGATGGCATGTGTGCGTGTGTGTGTGTACCCACGAGCACTTCCTTAATTAGAAGGAATCATTTTGATATTTTGTAAGTAAAAGTTCTATATCAAATAGAAGAACTCTATTGCTTCCAGGGAAGGTGAAAGGCCAACATGGGTTAAATCGTGAAAATCTTGTTCATACGACATTTGAAGACGGAAGGTCTTATATGTGGGATGCAGGTGCACTATACTGAGTACAAAAAGAGCATTGCTTTGGAGTTCAGAAGGTCACTTGTGGTGAAATTGTTGAACATTTGTAAACATGATATCTCAGGAAGAGAAACATGGGCAAATATGATTTGTGGTATAAAGCTGTGCTTATTCATCTGAGTTAGCTCACTGCTTTTGGGGAGACGAACAGTAATTTGAGATAACTGGGGGTTAAGCTGTAAAATTTTTTTCAACAGTATAGTACAAGAACATTATATTTGACAGATCTCATATCTGATTTGCAGATGCATCTTACTGAGTGCACAAAACCTATTGATTTTCTTGCAGGTAAAAAAAGATCATTTGTGGTCAGTGTATTTTCACTTGAGCAATACGCCAAATTACTCATGATGGAATCATCGAAACCACAATACCTTTCGACTCTCTGTTCGTATAATTTCTCCAATACTTAGTTGTCCCCACTACAGTTATTACACTGTTGCTGTCCAATTTCTAAAGACAGTAACCATCAAACTTCACTGAGATGGCAACTGTCCAACTGGTAACAATATCATAAAAGTTAGATTTCAAAATCAACCCTAACTCCTGTTATGTACCATGATCATCATCTGACGAATGAGAGAGTATCATGAGAGTATTCAATGCTAAATTCAACACATTGGAAGACCCTTGAAATACAGTCTTTACCACTGCTCGAGAGCTGAATCAATCGAAATCGTTAAACGGGAACTCACTATGAACCGTCGAAAAACACAGTCTAGTGACATATCAAAACGACAGGGAAAGGATACGTTTTAATCTTCATTTGAAAGCACTACAAAAAAGTATACCTGAAGTGCGTTTTTGGCTACATGTGTGATAGGACATATCAGACGCCTTTCCAGGAGCATTCTTATCTGAGGGCTCTTGCTCTTGGTGCAGATCAAAGCTCACCGCCATTACGAGTTGCTGCAAAGCGAATAAGAAACATTTCCGTTTTGCAGTGACCGACCCGATGGCTGCTCCTCCCGATGGCTGGGCCCGACGCACCGACCTATGTAAACATAGGACAAAATATGAATAAATAGTCAGAGCAGATATTACAAAATAACACAGAATTGTGACATGTATTAGGCAGTCAAAAAGTTTATAGTTGCATTTGGACATTTTAATTGGAATCGTTTTGCAATAAGTTGTACACAGAAAGTGTTTAATATTTTCCTAACTTCTTTCTATCAGAATACTGACAGAAAGCCGGCTGTCATATTCGTAAGTCATATTTAAGACATATATATATATACTAAACGTACTTACAGAATTATGTTCGTGACGATGTATTTGCCTTTGGAGTTTCTTACTTCTCACAGATTAAGGAGTTTATCAGTTTACCAATAACACAAAAAAATGTCACCCTCATTTATTGAAGACTTTAATTTTATGAAAGCTTTTTCCGATATCGTCAGCACCAGCAGCATAACAGCTGAAAGGAAATATCCTCCGTGCAACTTTAAAAAGGAAACGTGAAACACTATCTTGCGGAAATCAATGACAGAAAAAGTTTCAATGGATTGGACATAATTTGTTGTTGTAAAACGATGAAGGTTTAACATCGGTGTATATGGGAATTGCTTTCGCTTTTCCTACTTTTGTTTGAGACGGAGAGGCACAGTGATACGATTCACTAATGAAACAACTTTTTTTGGAGAATGTGTTATACACAGAGACACTTTTAAAAGAACACATAGTGTGCGGTATATTACCTGCGATTTTTAAGAGCTTATCAGAGCATGGAGCTACAACGAATGGAATAAAGGCAGCTTATCACCCGTTGAAGTTATGATCTGTTCTGACAGTCTAAAGCTCAGAACCCTCATTAATTGGTACAAAGGCCATAATCCAGGATTACTGGCGGTTAAGCAACAGTTGTAAGATATAGCGCCACCTATAAATTTAAACAAGAACAATAGTGGTATAGGCCTAACGTAACCAGTATACGCTAGGCCCCTACACATATGTAGTAGATGAACCAAGGCTCAAGTCGATCAGTACTTTGAGTCCATCAATGTATATTTAAACCCAGTGAGGTAGTATGGGCGCAATATAATTACAAAGTAAGCACCGCCTACGTCATATTAACTTCAAACAACATCAAGTATTTGCTGTGTTCTTTTCCATTTGCATGGACAATTTTACAGTCACATTTTCGGTCAAGTTTCAGCAATGTTGCTGACTGTTATCATGTTATGTTTCAAAACGCCAGAAATATCGACCAGAGTGTCTTCGGTAAAACTGTCATTCAACATTTGGATAGAAGAGACAATATGTTTATCGGCTTTTGACATTATTAGGTATTTACTTGATAGAAAGCAGTACTTTGATAGACATTATTCTGATGTGATCGATTCAAGGTTTCATCATAAGCCTAGTGTTATGTACGGCCATGTTAAATTCAAGACCTATTTCCAAGTAATTACTAATTTTTAACACAAGCAAAAGGTATTACAATGATTAGGGCAAATTTATGAATATTTCTGTCAAGTTTAAGATATTATAATAATGTTTTTATACTTTTAGGATTGAAATGTGTGTTAGGTGATTGACTCATAGTACTCCATGCTAGTCCTTGCCTGTAGACCTAAAGAGATCAGCCATTCATGTTACTCATACTACAAGGTACAATCCCGTTGTAGGTACAGGAATGAATAATTTTGTTAAGGCATCAGTGAGTAATCTATTGAAGAAAAAAAAAACTTACTAAGAAAGCTGTATGGTACTCAATAGTGTCATGTTGTGAAGTCAGCCTAAATTTAAACGCAATATTGTACGCATCTAGGCTAGGCTTTCTAGCCTTAGCATTTTGGTGCATTCTGATCATTGTGGTTGTAGTTCTATAAAGGCAGAATATTATAGTCCCAGCAAGCATAATATCTGGAACCCATCTGGGCTTCATCCGAGCAAGATGATGTCCATATATGTATCCACATATGTTCCAGATGAGTGTCATGTGGGCTGTATAGGCTACGTTGGCATCATATTACCCATATAGGACCAAGATGGGCTTCGTTTGCAGTAGTAGTTGTATTAAGGCAGAATAGTGTGTTGGTGGTAAATGTCTAAGGCAATATATTTTACACCCTATTCACATTAATATTAGTTCGTTTATATTTATTTCAAAATAGTTTAGAGTGGTTATAGCGTACTTAAGTAGAATATATTTAAATAGTTAACAACAATTTTGATATTTACATTCACATTAGTACAGTATGTTTTTCACCTTGAACAGTAGACTTCTAGCACTTTATTCTTTGAAATTATCTTTACGGCTCATCAATTAAACGTCAAGCTCCCTTCCATTGGCAATTCTGTAAGATGTTATTTTGAAATGCCTTCAGCTTGTTAAGATTGGTAGCAACGTACTTATTATTTGTTTTAATGTTGAATGCATACTGCTACAACCCGGATTGTTTTCGAGCTGTCACAAAAATTGTATTCCGTTGATTTCACACCTGTTTCAACAGCTGGAAACCTGAGTTCCCATGTTGTCAAATTTGCTGATGACATACTGTAACTTTCAGTGCCTTGTATCTGACAAGTCAAACTATTCGTCTCAAGGAGACTCATTTGTACCCTACTGATGGCTCTGCCCAACGTCTAGCAAACCATGCAAGGAGCTAGGACTTCTGGAGGAAGAGAACAACAGTGAAAACACTCCGTATCAAAGGATACAATAGAGAGCAATTGGGCTCCCATATACCTAATCTGTGTTTTGAAATTCGAGAAAGCAAGATAACAGCTATAAACTGAAATCATATGAAGTCAATCAGTACACTCTGATCACTATTTACTTATTGTTCAGAATATATACTCAAGTTGTCATTAACTGTCTGGTTCAACCGTGTGACACAATCAGGTGTCAGAAAGTTATCTGTCATAGTCAAATATGTCGAAAGGATTATTGGAGCTAACCTTACTTCTCTGGAGTCGATAACTCTTGAAAAACAGAAATGATTATTTCGGATGCAGAGCGTCCTGTGCAGCCATCTCTTTTCATGACATCGCACATTGCTATGAGGAAAAAACATTTTACATCCAGCTTCTTCCCAGTTGTCATCAAACTGTACAACCCTCTAGGTCTGGATCATAGCAGCCTTTTTTTTTTTTTTTGCTCTGTGAAATTTTTATATGTATTAATTTTTGTTTGTTATTTATCTGCATTTACTTTATACATTGACAGAACTTTCAGTTTCCGTTTACTACGTTTAATTATTAATTCCTTTTCGAAGATCGAAATCTGTGTAATGGTGTGTGTCAGTGGGTATATTTATGTATGTGTGGCCTTGGCTTGTTAACACAATGTCCCAGTGAGTGGAAGGTGCTTCAACTTCAGAGTTGGTGTGTAAGTAGGCAATGGTTGGGAGATTGTCCCAATTGTTTTTTTTGTTTTTTTCTTAGAGAAGTCCAAACCACCAAAGGTCATTGGAAGTGCCAAGGGATGAAAATGAACACCATTTTAAGCTAGAATTCTTAAATGAATGTTTTGCTGGAACTTCTTACTTGGATTGTAAAACTCGTACAAATCCTTGAATAATCATAAAGATTTCTTTAGAGATTTTATAGAAAAGCTTATAGACACCCACTTTTATGCAGATTTTCTCTAAAGTTTTATAGAGCTAATCTAAGGAAACTCTATAGGTTTCTATGTAGTGCTATATAGGATTTTCTATTAGATTGTATAGGAAATCTTATATAGTTTCTATAGAACTTCTACACCAAGCTTACAATATATATGCTTTCTATAGAAACTATACAAGATTTGCTATAGAAAAATTCTGTAGACACCCACTTTTGTATAGTTTCTGTAGAGTTTCGTTAAAGCAGTTCTAAAGAAACTCTATAGGTTTCTGTGGACTTTTTCCTATAAATTTCTATGGAAAACATTTGTATGGGTGAAGTGCTTGCATTAAGAAAGTGCCTAATTAAAGCTAGTGACTTGTATACATTCATTCAATACTGAGCTTGCACGTTCCTCCTATCAATTGTACCTTTTTCTTGTGTGTAATGCACTTTGTAATTTGCTTCCGTTGGAAACTAATTTCTGAACATTACTGTTTAACATAATTTAATTTTTAGTTGTATTTATTTGTGCATTTTACGGTGTCTAAACATTGTCCAATTACTTGTTGTGCAAGTTTAAACTAGCAAACTTCAGATCTACAGAATGGGATGGAATTTTTTACAACTTGCCAGGAAAAATAGTCTTACGACTTATACACTCTGCCCATTTAGAACAACAAAGAAGTCATCTATTCAGGTTAGATGGTGTGGGAAAAACTATGGCTGTTGAGACTGCAACTCTTTTGAAACAGTTTTGCACACAATTTGAACAGCAGAATCTGTGTATCCAGACAGGTGCTCAACTTCATCGCACTAATTAGTGTATTGTTCACCCTTAGTGTGTACCACAAGGTCATTGCCCAAGGGAGTGAACTTTTTAGGGTCCAGTTATGGCTGTCATATTACAGCTTACCCCTGTTTACCAACCGCAGTGTTGCCCACACAGTTTTATGCGTATCTAAATGTATTGTAGCAGGAAAACCTGTTATATCTCAATTGGAACATCCTATAGATAAACATGTGCTTGTTGTTCTTGTGCGAAACCCAATTGACAGCAACTTTGTCGTAGACAAACAGAGATTTTCTAACAGTGCACTTCTGTTAAAATACAGGGTGGTTCTGTACATAGACCTGTGCTAGCTGTTCATGTAGTCTATGTAACCCAATTGACTACCCACTACCAAGCGGAGAGACCACCGAGTGGTAAGCTAAACGTCTAAACGTGAGTACAGCATCGATCGAGCAAAAGTTTTAACAATAATTTTAATACAATAAAGCTATACCTGTTTTCTACAACCATTCAAAAGAACTTAGTGGCCCCATGCTTACAGAGAAAAATATTACGTAACAAATGGACCACACCCATGAAACAACTTCAGTACCTATGTATGTTCTATGTATGTTTAAGTAATGAGTATATTTCAAAAAGCGAATGAGAGGCTAAATCCATAACCCCTTTTGCCTGATATGGGTGTACCTTCTTACAATATGACAAAGTAGAGTAAAATGGGACAATAGCACATACCGCTGATTCTGAATAATGTTGTAGCTGTCTGTTGCATCCATTTAAAATTTCATTTATAATGTGGTTCACACCTTGTTATGACCTTCTTCAAAAGGAAAATGAAAAGAGTCTCATGTGAAAGCATTTTGAGTTCCACTGCATGAATAGATACATACAGTAATCATCATTTATTTACTCTTCACTGAACTCCAGGTCATTCTTAGTTACTGCTCAGATTACCCAACTGATCTACAGACATCAATTATACTTACAGGCCATCATCCTTTGCTAAGTTTATATATCCTCACTAAACATGATTACATGATGAGCCTCAACACACTAGTAGGTCTCAGTATAAACCACCCAGCCTTAAAAAGTCTAGGAAATAACTACCTACATCAGCTCAAACCCTGTATTCTATGGGTTGAAGCTAGGCCATAATCATACGGTGTGTTATCGTTTCAAATAACTACTGATTTTCATTATTCAACAGTCAATTAACATACCACAATATATAAAAATTGCAAACATAAGAATGTGCAAAGTGTGGTTTTTGCTTAAAATTCATTTTTGCTCTCTCCTGAATCCTGGTTAGGCATATTTCCTTAACGCAGACATAGATTAGATTGGTTACAGATGGCTACTATCTAGTATAGCTGTAAAATATCACATGCTCATAACTATCATGCTCTTAACAAACATTTAGTCTTTTTTCAATTTTTCAATTTCTAAATTAAGGAATGTGCATTGGTCCACAAAAGTCCCTCCCTGTACCACAGGTAGACGTCTTTCCTCCCTACATGTGAAACGTTCTGATCATTTTTACTTTTTGCGATAAAGGTAGAAAATTTCTGAGCATGATAAGGCCTTTCCTTGATCTCAGAATTGGAAATGACATTTATGGGATGGTTACAGATAGTTAAGGCTCCACACAGTAGAGCTATCTACCATTTGATATAAGAGTTGGGTGAGTTGATTTGACGTCAAGTTCATGACTCAATAGTAGGCCTACTTAGATATTATGCTGCAATGTAGGGTATGGTAAACGCAGTTGGTAAGTGTAGACATTCTGTTTCTAAACATGAATAGAAATGCTTCTATCACATAATACTCTCATACAGAAAGCGCAGTGCCACAGGACAGAGATCCCTGTGTCTTTACACATAACAGCGATACATGGTACACATTCGAACAACGCAACCAATATATGGAAGCATGGTAGAAACCCTTTGTTTAACATGACTCACACATACTGCTATACGTGAACACCTTTCTATCATAATTCCACTGCTTATACAAACATGTCAAGGTCAAAATATGCGGGTTGTACATGTAACGTGAAACGGCTTTGCATTAGCGTTTTTGTGTTAGCTGAACGTTATGTGCATTTACATATGTGCTGTCTTTGACATGATCGTTATAAATCAGGAGCCTCTTCAACTTGCAAAATTTGAACTTGTTCTAAACGGAGATATCAACTATTATCAGTGTTAGTACTACATGACTTCGAAAGAACAAAAACAAAACATTGTGAAGTGAACATTATATCGTAAGTAAAACGACAACTCTACTTACAACGTATAATTAGGGGTGTTCTATTTCCAGTGCTTTAGCAAATGGCTTCAAATCAGTTGATCTCCAGATAGACGTCTTGACATGAAGAGAGGTTTAATGAGATAGGGACCTACTTCCCTTTGAAGAAAAAGGTTATTGTCACTACGCAATACAATGTTTTTGTGACAAATTGCATGCCAAATTCATCTTACAACATATAGGGATGTGATCGAATGTGTAAATGTGTTTATCTGTATATCTATATGTGCGTCGCCATTTAAGTCGTGGTCATACATTACTGCTGATCACAGCTGCTTCACACAACTGCTTCAAGTGTACTGTTGTCTTGTGATTCTACACAACAGCGCTTAATATGAAGAAAATGCACTCCCAACAGATTACTAAAAAGAAAGACATACTGTGACCATGTTCAGATTCCTTTTTTTTTTTTTTCAAGTTAAAGGTTTCACTTCATTTTCGTTTGTGTATAATCATTTTGAACACATATATTTACAGCATAGGGGTGTTCAATACTTTAAAAAAAAAATAAATACGAAATTGATGATAACGCCTTTCATTTCCTCCAAAAGAATTTTTTGGAAAGCGAATGGGGTGGCGTGCAGAGTTCTATATGTACCTAATGATATCGCACATGCCCAAAATGACTCCTAACCATTCCTGTCCTTTCTGGTCTGGTAAACAAGAAATTCCCTACCGATGCCCGTCCAGACACAGTCTGGTCTTTAAGAATCGGTCCCCCCCCCCCCTGAAGAATTCCCCTATAGGGACATCTTGTGAGAGTCGGTCGAGTGCGGAACAAGTACCTGCAGGAGATCGGTCCAGGTTCGTTTGTGAAATTGGTCACATATCCAGAAAATTCGGCGATCACCAACAGGTCAATAGCCGGGCCCCGTGCTAACCCCCTTTTTAGTGTGATCTTGTGAGCGATATCGGCACAGATGCCTAGAAATCGCACAAATCGACCAGGCAACGGCTTAAATGACCATGCTTATAGTAGTAAACATCCTAATGTGGATAGAACGCATGCTGAAATTTTACAATAAAAACTATACAGTGGTCTTTGTTAGTCAGAATATGACTTTGGACTGCTGAAGAGATAATTATTGCACAGCAGGTACAGTATATGAACAGTTGAACATTCGACATAAGATTATATTACTTAGACAGAGGAACAGCTAAATGGTGGTTGTGGGGCATTAGATCAGCAGGATATGATTGTTTTTCTTCTCGGAATTGAGTAAAATGCACGCTTAATGCAAATGAAATCAAATTTAGTCAATTTGTAGCTCAAGTGGAATCAAAATATGTTAATTCATAAGGCACACAGTGTTCTTGCAGTCCCTCTTATCTCACAGCATAGGCCCCAAGATAACAAATGTGTGATATGAAGAACTGATCAGGCCAGAGGAATTTGGTACCAATATTCAATCAATAACCGATGGTTTCAAGGATAACAACATGTTTCATTATACAGATGAGATTCTGATGCAGCTGATGGAGTCAAATTAATCGAAGGCTGGATTTTCAATTGTTGGAATTACAAGGCTCGTGATTTGCGTTCTATCATAATTTTCAGTTTTACTACGCACGTTTTGGACCTACAGTGCTTCAAACTGTATAGTCTACCCGATGATACTGTAGTACTGTCAAATTTGTCAAATGTTTTATCTTTTAATGACAGAAACCTTCAAGTAAGATCCCTTCTCAAAACACCTTTCAACGTGTGTCTCTGGAACAGACTCGGGCCCATTTATTAGGTGTTAAACATATCTTATCCTATCGTAAACTTCGATAGCCAACCAGTGACTAAGTTTATCCTATATAGGCTAGCCTATCTGATATCGCAAAATGATCCGATGGCAATGTCGTGAACGCATGGGGCCTAATGAAAATAATTATCGACCGTCGCCTAGGTATGTGGTAAATGTTTACCTAAATTTTATTTTCTGTAAGTTATGTAATCCTACAAGAGTACTGCTTAAAATATCAGCAAATTACTGAAGACTTTACGCAACACGGTAATTTGAAGGATTACTACCCGTATGTACGTAACAGTTAGGCGTATCTCTCAGATTTAAGATCACGTCACGTAAATAGCTGTATGCATCCACCGAACTCCCACAAAAAAAAGTTCAAAATCGAATAAAAGCACTTACTGATTTGTCAGTATTTGTAATCCCTATATTGTACTTAATTTGGGGAACAAATTTTACGAATATATCAAAAATGATTAGCCACATCAGTTCAGAATTAGATGGTCTATGTTTTCATGGCGTAGGAGGCAAGGGAGTGAGTAAAACTTTCAAAACAGTAAAACTTGTCAAAACAGAGTGCTTTCAAAACAGAGGCTTAACAAAAGAAATTTGCAAAAGGAGAGTGTGACTGCATTAGACTGATATGCTACCTTTATCCAAAAACGGCTTATACTCGGACAGTCTGATACCTACGGAAGCGCAGAAGGGACATGAAAAAAAAATAAAACATCTATCCAAAATGAAAATTTTCAAAACAGCTTGCTCACATCGTCTGTAATCGTATTTGAGAGGACACAGTTTCCACCTACATTTTTAGAGCAAACTTATCTCACCCGTATTGTCTTAAAGAGGCTCATTGAGATGTTTCACGAAACTGACTAAATTTTCCCAAACCTGTCAAGTTTCCTTTACATAATAATGAGGGAATAGTCAATCTAAGAGGATCCCCATGCATCACATACAAGGGAACATTAATGAGTGAGTAATGAGCAATTTGTTTTGGTCTTTTAACATTCGTGACCAGACATTTTTCACATTAGTACGAAATCGTATGCATACTGTCAGTACGAGTCAGGGTCAAAAAGTCAAAACTTTTGACAGTTTTTCGTAAATATTGGATGTGAAACTTGACTAATTACGCTAAGGATAAGCATTGTCATGCGTTTTTACCCTTAAAAAAACACCCAAACTCATCGATGTTAATACAATGAGCCCCTTTAATTTAAAGGTGTTCTCTCCAGGCTCAGTACTCGGATCGTCCGTTTGTAGTATGTACTTAGCTCCATTTAGTAACACTATCATTGTACACTGCATTGCGCATATGTAAAAGTGCTCGATATCAGAGCCTGTATATCAATTATTCCATACACTAGTACATGGTTTTACGACACTGTGTTTCACGCTTACGCGATCATCAGGTAACTGTCTACTCGAATGACGTCTAGATACATACTAGCTGCCTTTCTTCTTTACAGGCTTGGTTGTTATTACTTTCTGTTGTGTTAAACAAAACCAGAAATGCTGGTTCACATTAGAAATGACCTTATGCAGAAAAGGCATTGACTTACTTAGTCCCACGACAGAGATCGTACGTGTCTCTATGTTTAACAGCTGCATATAGTATTACATTCAAACAGTATAAGCATTATGAACCTCAACTGCATAATCAGTTGGCAAGCCGTTGTTCAATATAATTCACACACACACACATGTTGACATTAATGGTTTCCTATATCCTACCATTCACATTGCGAGGTCAAAATATGCAGGCCACGCATGAAAGTGAAAACCTTGTAACTGTGTCATATATTGCGTTGGCTAAACCTTGTTGTGTAGTTTTGGATATTGTGCAGTCAGTATGACATGAACATTCAAACCAGACAGCTTTTGAATTTGCGAAATGTAAACTTGATATAAAGCTTACGGAGATATTAGCTACATCCAGTGTTTCAAACTGACAACTGTCTTGGAAAGAAGGGGGAGAAAAAATGAACTAATATCGTAAGTAAAATAATGACTCAGTTTTCACTTTCAGTAGGCGTTAGCTTAAATTGCTACACCTGATTCCCGCATGCGGTAAGTATATCTGCTAGCAAACAACAAAGTGAATTACATACAATCGGTATTCCTGCCCAACCATGAAGTTCGATGTTGACTAAATAGTCAGAGAGATCCGTGTAGACAAGTGTCAGTGGCTTTCCCCTATATAACAAGCATTACAGCTTGTACAGTTAAACTTGTATACTACATGAGATCAGAGGCTCAACGGAATGAAATCTTTATTGCCAAACATATTACGAACTTTGAAAGACGTAAACACCAGCTTGACATTAATTGATATTTTTACAATATGTTTTGATTAGATGTCTCACTTTAGCCTGTGTAAGACATGAAAAGTTGCCAATGTATGGTAACTTGTAATATCTAGTGTTAAGAGTTTCTAAATCAGTTGTACCACGAGAGTAGACCTTGTTATCTAAATACTACCTTACCACTTTATCAATTAATGAGATGGAAACTGATTTTTACCAAGCGTAGAAACAGTCGTTTTAAATCTATGTCAAATCCTTTCCAAGTATTGTTGATTTTGTGGATCTTATCTGCCAGAGTACGGATAAGACCAGTTTTATACGAATGGGGAAAAAAACCCTAAAATAATGTGTTAGCAGCCCTGTGTACGTTGGCTTGCGATACACTGAGGTAATACATTGTTCTCTATTACATACAAGCACGTCCAAGAATGGCAATTAGGTACTATCTTTTTTGTTTTTCTACCGTAAAGTGTATGTTGGGTGCCAAGTATTAATGACCTGAAAAAAGAAATCATTTGCTTCGTTCTCACTTTTGAAAAGGCAAAAGGCGTCATCTACATACCTTCGATAATATAACGGTTTGGCTATTGCCAGCATGTTGTTGAAATATTGTTTTCCAAATGACCCATGGAAAAATTTGCTAAAACGGGGGCTAATGGTGAGCACATGGTCACACCATCTGCTTGGTCATAGTAATTCCCATTGAAAAGGAAATGTGTTTGAGAAGTAGCAAACCAGAATAATTAATGTTTTTGGCGACCACATTAGTATTTAAATATCGCTTCAATTTTGATTACAATTATTGCATAACAAAGGAAATTCTGCTCTTTTTTCACCGATAACTGCTGTAAATGATAATTGCCATGTTGAGAAAACAAACTACTGCTATGCAATAGTATTTTGATAGGGAAAATAGATGAGGTGATTGATTGTCAGAATGCACGTAATGGAAAAGGGTTCTTTGAGAAAGTTGTGAACCAACAGGCAAACTTAGACTCAATTCGTACAAATATTTTCACCTTTTAGTCGTGCCTTACTAGTGCAAATTTGCGTCTTCAGTAAATGTAAAAGTGAGCCAGAAGCTGCAAACATGGTAAACCTTGTAATATTGTAAAGATTTTCGGCAGTAGGGTGCAAGGCTTAGAGCGAACACGCTTTACTCACGGTAAGAGCTATTTTTTTTCTTGATTTGTATAATCTATATATTACATGACGTAAAAATGTAAGTACAATCTAAAGTTATTTGTATGTCTTTTTTTAGGTGTTCTTGATTGTACCATAGGAAAATATTTCATTGCTACATTTATTGTGCATACTTCCTTGTTTTTAACTTGTTTAAATATTACATTTAGAAATATCGGAACTATATCCAATATCTTTTCTATTTTATTTCCTTTACTCTTCCCGTCATCATTTTTTTTTGGGGGGGGGTTCCCCTCTTTCCCACGTCTTTACCTTCGCAGTCCCTTGCTAGTGTAAGTGATGAGTGGGAAGAGTGGGACATAGGTCCTTGTCAAACCCTGGAATATGCGGAACATTTCTCTCGGACCAACATTCAACATTTTTCATTATACTGAGTCTCAAGAGATTTCTCACAATGGTTTTGTCACTGTAAATTCTCTTCCAAACATATCCAGGGCAAGAAACAATAGTTCACGTATGTTGCAAGTTTGCGGTTGTATTTGAGGCCGTCACGTCAGATACAACCGTGATGGTGTAGCCAGCCTTCGACTACTATTCAATCGATTCTTGTCGGGTCGTGAGCCGTCGGACCGATTGAATATTTTCAATTGTAGAAATAGTCGTTTGAAATGTATTCAATGAGGAAGTAATATACCTTCACATTACGACTCTGATCCACATGGAACCTGACCATCAATCATATAATAAGCATGTATAACGTTCTGAATCCAAGCGATGGGGAACCAGGCTCGGATCCAAGGGGGCGGACCCGGCTCCCGCCCCCCCCCCCCCGTATTTTTCGCCCACCAAAGATTTTTTTTTCAGGTTTTTGATTTTGTTGATGAATGGTGATTTTATTTTGTAATTGTAGAGTTTTGCCCACCACCTGATACAGGCATCATGTATACCACTTATGTGAGACTGTTTCTAACCTAAATCAAAAGTTCGTTTATGCCTATGTATATAAAAAAAAGTCGCCGGATTTCGGAAGGCAAAATGTAACCCTCAAATACTCGGTAATGGCCTCTAAGCCCTTCTCAAATCCAAAATTTTGCACCACTGCAAGAAAAATGCCATTTTCCTAAGGTGGGGACAATTGCGGGCCCCTACCCCTGGGTCATACGACACCAGGTGTTATGAGAGAAATCATGTAAGTATATTTAATTTCATTCACTCTGCAGGATGACATAAATAAAAAAAATATCCAGCACTACACGTCACCATGATCTGTCGGCGCATCGTGATGAATCTATTGAAAGATAGGCATCCCATCACCTTTTGATCAACTTTGATAAATATTTTGTTGCCGCCTCTGAGATATTAGCTCATAACTCGTTGAATTTTATGTTATTCTTAGCACAGAATTTACCTTTTCAAAGGTTAGAATCTTGGAGCGTCCATGGACTTTGCCCCTGGACCCCACACCCACATCATTTTTCCCCCAAAAAATTGTTACTCTGACTGTGCCCCTGAAGTATTGAAAACTGGTAAAAATATAAATTTTTCCTGTCTCTGGAATTCTGGCTATGGTTTTAAAAACATTTCTGTAGCAGTCAGTTTCATAAACACTGAAATTAGTAAAAGTCAATCCAACAACTGTAAATCAAATAAATCACGGAGCTTCCCTGGACCCCACCAGGGGCCTTTCAGCGGATACCTGGACCCCACACCGTGAAATGCACTCAGCGTGCAGCCTAATCTCACAGTCGGGGATTGATATTTCAGTACTGAAAAAGACTACTACCTATCAACTACTACCTATCATCTAAGGGCTTGGTAGGTCTTCTAAATCAAGGAAACCCTGGAGCTTCCGGGGGCTTGGCCCCCTGGACCTAAAGGGTGATAAAATAATAACGCTGCTAAAAGAGAAGTTCTGCGACACAAATAAAATAAAAAAAACAAAGTAATAAAAATGTAACGAGCATTGCAATATCTTCTGCAGATGTAAATTGAGATTGATTCCAACTATTTTATTTTCTTTTTGGCTGAAAAAAACACAGCCATCAACTACATAGGCATATCCTACCAATTGATGAACCTTCTACAGCAAACAGTCTGGGTCTCTTTTGGACTAAAACTGAATCCCATGGTCTTAAAATCCACAATCAACACGTAACAATTGGTACATATCTACTATGTTCCATACCCACTGTTCACAGGCAAGGTTTATCGCTGCCATCACATAGACTAAAATACAAAAGAAAGGAAACGGTACGTGTTTATATCCGCTTGATTGTTTAGAGCTCAAAACCGCTAGAACGGAATTTTATATAGTAAGATTCGTGGGATTTGGGCAGGTGTAAATATTAAAAAATAAAGTTAGAAATGAAAATCAAAGGTACAATGTACAATGTACATTGGATGTATATATATATATATATATATATATATATATATCTATATATATATATATATATATATATATATATATATATATATATATATATATATCTATATATCTATATATATATATCTCTCTATTCTCTCTCTCTATGTCTGGCTGTATGGCTTTGGCTGTCTCTCTCTCTCTCTCTCTCTATTTTTCTTCCCATGATTCTCATCTCTAATATATTATCTTCCTTCTCCTCTCTCTATCTCCTCTCTCTCTTCTTTTCTCTCTCTTCCTCTCTCTCTATATTTTCTCTCTATTGTCTCTTATATCTATCTTCTCTCTCTCTCTATATCTTATGTGCCGGATTTTTTTCATGGTATCTCTAATGAATCTCACGTGAATGAGCAATTTGTCTGTAGCTGCTAGTTTTTCTTTTTATTGGGGAATTGGCATCTCTCTGGTGTTATCAAATATGCGGAGATACGAATATCTTTAATATATATCTCAAAATGGAATGGCTTGTTGCAATGCTATGGTATCTTTGGCCTTTGACGAGATGTAATGTGGGCAGACTCACATGACAAGTATTACTTTTACTGTAGAGAAAATGATTATTGTGCGAAAATGACATGGATAGAGCGGAAAAACCCTGAGTCTTGCAACAACTTTAAAAGTTAAGAACTTGCCACACATTTGATCTTTTTAATTGACAGTTCAAATTGACAGAAAGTACATCCAAAACGTGGAATACTTTATTGAAATATTATTTTACTGAAAGCATCGAATACTGTATTTTTTTCTTTACATGTAATCGGTAGTATAACATTCCTAGTCAACATCATGTAGGTATCTTAGATATCACTTGTGAAATTAATAGTAATATGCAACGTGTCCTTTTATATTTTCTGCATTCATTTGTAAAATCATTACTAAATAAACTCCTTTAATTCTGATCTCACAATGCATGCGTCACAAAGCCTGTAGGCAGGAGTGAAGGAGATCATGACCTACCCCTTTCTAACCCCCCACAAGCTACAACAATTCTGCCTAGTAATTTTATCGTAGTATAAGTTTCCTCATGCAACCTCAATGTGTATCTACAGTTATTTATTTCTACACAGCACAGTCATTGTTCGTGACTAACTGTTAGGCCTTTAGTAAAGCCTCCATATCTTATTCACTGTTCCATACATAATATGCAACTACTCCTCTAGGCCCAAATCATTTTATTTGGGTATGCTCGTATTTAGCGACTCCGAGGCAGAACCTAATGAGATTTAGAAAAGTCTCATTGCTTGCCGAGTCCCTTAATTGCACATCTATTTTTCGAATTATTCTTTCTCCTTGTTCTTCGCAGGTACACAAAGACTTACAGCACCATGTTCTGGCTGTTACCAATTTTGTGCAGTTTTCTTTGCCAAGGTCAGTTACACAAACAAAATAAAAGAAAAGTGAGGAAACTGCCGATAATTTATTGAATAAGATTTATGACTGTGCATTTTAAAGAATAATTCTTTGAACATGTATAAAACGGTTATGATAAAATCAAGTTAAAGTTGTTACTACGTTCTTCTTTCAGGGAATTGCATCAAATGTCCTTCGATACAAACTGTCGAACGAATGGGAAACGCAACCATATTATGCTCTGGAGATACGCAGATAACTCAATGTTACTGGTATTTGGGATCAACTACATCAACACGTCCGATACTTAAACTGGTCAATAACATAAAAGACGGAACTAAGTTACATGATGAACATTATGATCTTACTGATGATTGTGGGATGAAAATTATCAATGCACAGATATCACATGAAGCCACGTACACATACGTTGCTTTCTTCTCGGATGGTAGGAAATGGAAGCAGCATGTATCTGTTATCGTGACCGGTAATTTAAATTAATATTTGCAGAGAGATCAGAAAGACAGGTATAAACGGAATGACAGAGGAAAGAAAAACAATCTAAGTAATGTGACTTATTACTCTTAGTCAAACACCGTGTCATTGCCATATCACCCCTTCCCCTCCTAGGAGGCCATCAACTCCTTGACCCTCCACTAATTGTGCACGTCAGGTCACTCCGACTGAGCTTAACTTGAGTGTCTGAGTGTCTTTATGCTTTCCATTCAGTGAAGAAATTTAAAAATGGCGTGCTCATCGCAATTCCCAAATTACGTATTTAATTGACTGCACATTACAAAATGTTGATGTGTTTCACTTCATTCTTGTGAATCTTTGTTCTGCCAAGGCTGTCAATTAGTAATATGCTTTGATCGTGAAGGTAATCCTTCTAAGTAAACTTTTCACGTAGTAAGAAAATAATATGTTTACGCTATTTTCACTTCTTGCAATCAGTTACACCAGCGCAACATTGTCCACAAGTTCCAACTTGTAACACATGTGATAAATGCACTGTTGTCTCAACCGAGAACGAAGTTAAAAGATTAACCTGCTCCATCGACAGAACTCGTCCTGCTGTTACATTGTATTGGCACCATGAAGGGGATATCACCATTGTAAGCAACAGCTCACATTCTGTGCCAAACTATGCACTAAATGGCACATGGCATTCTTCAGCTACGATTGAATATGGTTTAGCGTGTCAGGAAAATGCAACTTTACGTTGTGTAAGCCAAGAACCCAGTATATCGTCTATAATAATCGTGGTAACTTCAGGTATGTTCCTGTGCTTGCATTAAACTTTTTGGCGCATTCATGTATAATTTACTGCATTAATTCACTGATAAGTGATGGAAAACAAAGTAACAAAAAAGACCATCCATGTATTATCAGTCACCAGCAGAATCGTTATCTCCGCTGCTGAGTGTATCAACAAATCAGATACATATTTGCGATTGCGTCATCAGTTTGTTGTAGTGATTTAGTATTGATATATTATATTGTGTACAGCATATTGTGAATAATGACCTACATTGAGATGGAGACGTATTTTGAAAGTAGTTTGCAATTAAAAAAAAAAAACAAAACATGCTAGTGGCAAAGTATCATCAAGCTTCTCGTTAAATTTTTAATTGATTTTTCCTGTAAAAGATAAACTACATGAAACACGCTGTAAAATGTTTCTTTTATAGAATGCTATGCGGTAGCGAATCCTGTCGATACTTCTGACTCATCCCCGGATAATAATCCCCAAGAAAGATTCCCAGTGATATTGATTGTATCTACATTGACTATCGCCTTTGTTATCTTGATCATGTTTATCATCTGGATGACATGGATCAGATTATGGACACCATTCAACAAACACGGTAAGTCTTCTTGTATACAGGAGATAGATAAACGTCATTGTATAACATCCACTGTAATATAACATCGCTATGATATAGGATCATTGTATTCTTAATCTAATCTTTTGGATGATATCATTCTGATAGATCATTCAAATATTGTGTTCATTTGAGAGGTCTTATTTTTTGAAGAATCCTCTGACAGGGCTTGAACTATTCATTATTCAGTATTTAAGAAACAAGGCACTTATGTTATGTCGGTTCAGTTGCACGATTAACAAATAGTGTAATCTGGTAAAAGTGATTGATGAAGGAGCAAGCGACGAAAACTGAATTATTTTTCTATTGATAGACTAATATGACAGCCTGACATTAATACCTTTTCCCACCTTTTAGTATTTGCAAAATTTCTACTTCAGTTCAACTACAGTTTAACATGAATTACGGAAACCGTTGTTCCATTATCAACAGACGATGAATTTTGCTAATAGGAAACAGCAAACAACAGTATACAAGAATAACACTCTTCCTTCTTGAGGGGGAATTTATCGCATAACACAAGACCCCTTCCAGAAGTTGTATTTGTAATTTAACTTTTCTCTATTCTAGTGTCCTTTCTACATTGATACATCTTGAAAAAAGAAGCAATTCAAATTTTGGGTGCATTTTCACGCCTATGTAACCATAAATCAAGTGAAAGTTAACGTTATTGCCATTGGATACAGTTTCAACGTAATCTCCTTTAAAATGTCAGTGCCTAATTATAGCAATAATGATAATAGGAAACGTTCTGATTTTGTATTCTGCAGAGTCAATCGACGATGCTGCGTTTAAATCAATGAAGAACGATCTGAAGGACATTTACTCCCATTACTTGATTTCAGAGTCGGATAATTTGTACACAAGTTGTCAGGTTAATGTATGTACTGCAAATATCGTCCAGTATGAGTGTAGTGCTGATAAAATGTTGAATACGTCGTTTCTCTCAGAAAATAAGCGAGCGTGGTTTATAGGTGAATCAGGTTACGGGAAAACTGCTTTTTTTCTACACTTGCTACAAAAGTGGATAAAAGACGAAGCAATGAAGAATGTAATTCTTCTATATTTTCCACTAAATACTTTGTCTAACATCTCCAATATTCTGGAAGAGATAATGTTGATGCTGCCAGAGAAACTCACATACGATGTAAATATGATCTTAAGGGGAAAACAGAGTATTGTCATCCTTGACGGATTAAATTATATCAATCAGGAAACTTCAAACAAGCAAAAGTTACATAATGTGAATGACTGTAAATTAAATTTAGAAGATCTTCTGCAAAATGACAACAGCAATTTTCCATACATGAACGTTTGGATAAGTTCGCGTAGATCTGAATGTGTGAAAATCAAGAAAGATCTGTTCGCTAGAGTTGACTTTAATGGATTCGACGAAGAGGAAAGAGATCGATTCTTCTCACACGCAATTGACAACTATAAAAAATTACATAAAAGTAAGATGAGCAAAAAAGCTGGAACAGGAGAAAATGCACCCTTGATTTCAGATAACTATCTAATACCTATGACAGAGGAATGGAATAAACTTTATCCGAACACTGGAGAAAACATGACAGTGTGTCCACTTGTAGCCCGCTTGTTTGCCTTCAACTTTTTTCGGTCTTCTGATGCTGCTGTACCAATAACACCAAACTCTACGTCATCTCATGAAGTTTTGTGGGATGTGGAAAATCTTCAGATTGACCTATCCAAGGTAAATTGGCATCTCTTAGTGAGCTTGTTAGAGTCCAGCACGCAAGTTCAATCAAAGGAGTTAACCATCAATAAGATATTCGGAGGAAAGAGCCTGTCTTTTGAAAAGGGTAAAGCCGGTTACCAGAGAAATGCGGTGATTAGGCTATGCATAATGTGCAGGGACTTTAAAGTAAGTATCGCCTTAAATGGAATCCAATACATAGTATATACACTCTGAGAAAAGAAAGAAAATCCCTGTTCGTACACTGGGATGTTAGGGTCCTCGAGAATAATTTATTAAAAGTATTTAAGATGCTCTGTTTATCATCTTTGTTTTCATGGAAGAACCGTTTGCTCGTCGGAAAATTTAGAAAACGTACCTATTCTTAGTACCGAGTACATTCTTTGCATTTATTAAGAAAGTAATGTGAAGTATATGTCATAAAGCTGTCATGTTATTTTAATGGGATCATGTTGCCTGTTTATTATGATACCTGCTCATCCTTCTGAAGGATTATTTGTGATACAGTCAATTCAAAATTGTGAAACTAACGTCAGATCAATAACAAGAATAATGACTAAAACCATATGAGTAAGACCATAATTGAGTAACATTATCATATATTCATCAACAGGTAGAATGTGAAAGTCTAACGTTTTACGGAGATTACCCACGATCACTTCATAAATACCTGCCAACCGTTAAGGATGGACTTACTTTAAAAAATATTATGCTGGCAAGAGAAGACCTTATCGGTCTTATCAACAGGTCGTCTGGGAGAATTAAAAATGTAAGGTATGTTTTCGTAACTGGTTTACGTGACTATATATGGTTAAATATATTATATAATGAACTGTTTATTGCAGTCAGTGCGTCTTATTGTTTTGGTGAAATCGTAACCTTTGTAATCACAAGATGGTGTATGTGTGTGTATGTATATGTATGCCGCCTGCCGTGCAAACACGATATCTCAGTAAGGGAATCTTCGAAGGATCTCATATTTGGTGAATAGGTGGAACAGAATTAGTATAAGGACCCTACTAGTTTTGGTAGAGGTCAAAGGTTATTTGGGGTCAACAGTTTTCAAAGTGAAAAAAATGTAAACACAATATCTCAAGAAGGGAAACTTCTATATATTATCTTCTATTTAGTTGTAGGAGTACCATATTGAGCACAACGTCCATGTAGATTTTTGTGGAGGTGAAGGGTTACTTGCGGCTAACAGCTGTTAAATTGTGAAACCTTGTAAGCACGATATCTCAAGGAATTAAGCTTGTACAGATTTCATATTTCATGTTAAGGTGTACTACATTCATTAAAAGGAGAGCATTGTTTTGGTGGAGGTCAAACGTTTGTGATGAACCAGGGCTAAGCTGTGAGAACCTCGCAAACATAATGTTTCAAGAAAGGAAGCTTGGAAAGATTTCATATTTTGTACGTAGGTGTACCACATTCAGCACAGGAACACTGATGATCTATTAATTTTGGTGGAGGTCAAAGGTCATTTGAGGTCAACAGAAGTCAAATTGTGAAACATTCTAGTCACAACATATGAAGATAAGACGCTTGAACAGGTCTCATTTGTAGTACATAGTTGTACGACATTACCAAAAAGAACCTTGTTGTTTTCGGTAGAGGTCAAAGGTCATTTGGGGTAAACAGTGGTCAAATTAAGAAAACTTATAACATGATATCTCAAGTGTGGAAAAATGTCTCATGTAATATGTTGGTGTACCACATTGAGTACAACATTGCTATTGATGTTGGTAAAGGTCAAAGGTAATTTGGGTTCAAGAAGGGTCAAACTGCAGAAACCTCGTGAACACTATATCTCAAGAAGAGAAACTTGGAAAAATGTCAGAGGTGGTACCATATTGATTACAAGATCACTTTTGTCTTTGGTTGAGGTCAATGGTAATTTGTGGTCAATAGGGGTCAAATTGTGAAAACATTGTAAACATGATATCTCAGGCAGGAACACTTGGGCAGATCTCCCATTACGAATGTAGGTTATCTCTCTCACTGAGAATGTAAGAATTCCATTGTCTGTAATTCTTGTGAACGTCATTTCTCAAGAAGGAAAGCTTGGACAGATGTCATATTCAGTATGTTGTTGTATCTCTTTGAGTGCAAGAACCAGTTGATCATTAATGCAAATGAAAGTTAATTCGATGTCAACAATGCTGAAATTGTGAAAACCTTGTCAATAAAGCAAGATTCACAGATCTCATTTTTCATAAAAAGCGTAGATAGCCTTTGGCACATGCTAATGCTATTATGTAGAATCAGAAACAAAGCTCATAGTCGGATCATCGAAATCACAAATAATTTGTGCATTCTGGTTCATATTTCTTGTTAAAAACGTAAAAAAAAAAATAGCAACAATCGCTGACTTTTAATTTTTTTTCCCTTATGTACAGGTTCATTGATTGCCAAATGCCCGGAAGCGTTAGCAAAGGAGAATTTGAAGGAGTTGAGGAAGGAGAATACCCGAAAGGTGCACAATTAAAGATGAGACGTTTATATGTTTAACTCCCAATTACAATGAATTAATGCTAAAGGCTCGCGAAGCAACTGATTAAAGTGAGGTATTGTCTAAGCTTAGGATGTAAGTTGTGATAGTAAATATGTTGACTTTCTACAGCACGATAAGCGTTTATCTCATGTTCGTACTCAGTCATACATGGCAATACATATGAATCCCACCTTCAAAGATGAATTAAATAACTTTTACTGGGATACCATGAACATTGAAACAAGAGTCTAAGACAATGTAAATTATGTTAAAAAATTGCATTGACTTTGATTAAGCTGAAAATAAAATTATTCTCCCCAAACGTTAATCCCACTTTTAATAACTGCATTTAATGCCTTTATTCGGCTTCAAGTTCTAATTGTTGAACTTTAATACAGGAGCACAATCCACACATTTGCATATGTAATCCTTATCAATTTTTGTAATAATTCGCTCTTTAACGTGTTTGATGTTATAGTCGAGATCCTAAACGAACAGTCTACGCTAAATACACACTACAGAGCACACGTAGCAAGGCGAATAACGCGCAAGTGCTGTGCGTAAGCGTGTAGAGATCGGGTAAGCGTAAAACCCCTGACACGATCGTCGACTGTACTGTAGTAGGAGTCACAAATTCAGATCATGGGTCACCGTCTGTCAATTTGACATTCAAAACACTGCGGTCTAGGGGAACCCTCACCAAACCGGAAAGCTGGCAGCAAGTGCAATAATTCTAGTGCAATAATTGTCGGCTTTTAAAGTCACAAAATGTGCTAGACTGAGATAAGAAAAAAATGCAAATAGTATTTCACTATTTTCGACTATCGTTGCACCTAGATGAAATATGAGAAATTGCAACTGGTATGTTAGGCATATCTTGCATTGCCCCAGCGATGTTTTGAGGGAAATCTCTGTCAGTATATAGACCAGACGAGCATACATAATTCATAGTCATATGTACTTTCAGGATTTGTTCTGATTTGTAAAATTGCTTGTGATTTTGTTGCGGTATTTTGTTCTGACGTGTTTTCTATTTTTTGAAAGACTTATGACAGTGGCAAATATTTTCATATCAGTAAAGGATTAGAGTACTGTAAGCATACAGAAGTATACAGACGTGGTTTGATCGTTAGACATATAAGGATTTAATGATATTGAACATTCGCTCTGCCTACCTTGGTATGAATTAATTTAAAAATTTGTTTTGCTTTACAGGTTTAACTTGAGAGCAACGTTATGTGCATAAAATACTCGTAATTACCTATACAAAATCTAGAATATTATGAATCTGGAGACTGAAATTCACCAATTAACATGTACCATGACTAGGTTTTCTTGTGCAATAAAATTGTAAAATTGTTGTGTATGTGTTATGCACCAAAAATTTGCAGGGTCACAAAAACGCAACATTGATCTGCTGCTCACAGACGTTTGCAGAGGTGCAAACACGCAACAGTATGTCTCCCTGCGAACTCGAGGGAGGGCAAACTTGTGGCTTGCAGATGGCTTTTGCAGATTCGCAAGAGCGCAAACGTGCAGCAGGTAAAGCTGCAAATTTTGCGGCAGCGTGAACGTGCAAAAGCCAGAAATTCAGATATTTGTTTCTCAGGAATATTTGTTCACCAGAAAATTTCAAAAACCGAAATAATAGATCTTTTGCTCTCATAGTATGCATAATGTTTCGAAAAGATAAATCGCTTGCAGATGTTAATTAGTGAGTCTGAATTGCTTAATAATGTATAAGCTATTTCTTTGTACATCATATTGGTGCATTACAAGTCTCTTTTAAATGACTTGTAAAGGAAACGTTTAACAATGCAGGAGACCAAACTATTTTACTCACTGCGGCTGACTGATTTATCCCTGCGTTCGAGACTGAATGTATAATGTGCAATGCAACGAACGACGTCCCGTGTTCATCAGTGTTTTTAATGTATTCAAGGTGGTACAAACTTCTTCGCCCAACCTTCTCCGACCGCTGAGATGGGTGTCAGTGTAACCGACGCTATACAGAAACTTGTTTTTTTTTTTTACCTCAATTACCACATTCTTTCTTCAATTGTCATGCAGTTTGTAAAAATGATGCTAAAAACTCGGCTGTTAGCGATGCCAGTATTTCAGTAATTGTGTCTTACGTAATCCAGCCAACTTGTTAATGCTTTCGCTTTGTACACTCTGTATATTTTATGAGTTAAAGGTACAAATAAAGTCTCTAGTAGCATGTTAATGACAAGACTAGGACTTATAATTCCAAGCAATAAAGAAGACAACTTGAGGGAAATATCTGTAGAACTTACCTTGTATACGCAATCTTCGCTAACCCTTATTCTTATAGCTGTTGGGTTCTTTTTTCATTATTTATACTCTGCTCTATGAGTGAAGAATTTAACAACATTTACGTGCACATGCTAAACACACTTAACACAGTAAACAAATACTAAACACACTTAGAAGTAATAAAATCTACTTTTTTCTTGTATCGACAGTCATTCGAATGGAAAAGAGGAAGAAGTATTTCTTTGACTCTGAGACTTTGACTTGGATCGAAGAAGCAAGGGCACAAGACTATGCTGAAAATGCTGAAGATGTATGCTGAAACTACCTTCACGAAGTGTTGTTTAATTCAAATAAAAGAGTACCCTTTTAACTTGCTTCAAATTAGTCAGCTAGTTACGAGAAACAGGCATTGAAATGTAGTACATGTTAGGCTGAAGTTGACTAAATTTGAAAATGTAGTTACCTCAGTTACCTTTTCGTTGTTTTAAAGATTCCATCAAACTTCTAACTTTGTGCATAAGACATACCCTTATGTTTGTACGCAATGAATGGTTAACAATTATTCTGCTATATACAATTTGCATTGAAAATTTCAAACTTACAGTGGACCTTTTAAATTATTACCAGATAATATTACCTGAATCCTTGGGCGAAATTTATACCTTACGATGGATATTATACTGGTGAAATTTCTTATTTTGAATGCAGTGGCATCATCTGCCAATATCATTAAAGAAGAGTTGAATGACGTAGTCGCAAAAAGTCGTCTATAGATAATAAAAGGTAGAGTTATGAAACTGAAACCCCGAGGAAATCCACATTTATGTTTTTTTTAATTAGGAATTTTTGTTTTTGAAAGAAGTAAATTGTTTTCTTCCTATTAAGTAGTTTTGATCATCCATTGGCGTGCCGCAAAATCCATGCGCAATTAACTTCTGAAATAGGAGAAATGTCCATTGTATCAAACTCTTGAGAAGATCAAGACAAACTCTTGAGAAGATCAAGAAAGAAGCCTACAAATTTGTTTTTCATCATTTTTGTAAGTTAGTTATATCAGTTAGTAAATATCGGAGGAATGGCTGGGAGGGGAAACAACGGTACTGATTGCTGACGAGAATGGATGTTTATTCAAAAGTAAGCATTTTGTTAAATATCACTCTTTCTGCAGTATTCAAGAAGCAAACAATTTAGTTTAATTCATAAAATTGTTGTGAGTGCTCGATGTGTAAATAGTAATAATCTTTTTTTGTAGTTAAACCGGAAACGTATCATGTACAAACGAGAGATTACAAACATGGGCTAGCGGTTTTCAAATTACAAGACGAACCACGGCCTCTTGGGAGAACCTCATTGTTACCAGCTGTCTCTTCCTGGAGATTTGGATACTGTCCTGTAGTTACTTTTCTGTGACTACAGTGTGGAATAATTTTGCCACATCGTTTTGATATTATGGATATTTGTATGGAATATATGTGCATATAGTACATTCTTCCCATAATGTGAGTGAGTAATACTTTGATTCTTGTACTGAATTGTCGTTCGTAAAACGATCATGAAACTTTACATAAGTCTAGCATACTGACCGATCTTACGGTCTTTAATGTTAAATCCGGTTAAACATACTATAAGATGCAGTAAATTTCAGAGGAATGGCTGGGAGCAGAATCAACGGTACTGATTGCTGAAGAGAATACGATTTTTATTCAAAAGTAAGGATTTTGTCAAATATGACTCTTCCTGCGATATTCCATAAGCAAAACATATTTGGTTTAACTCATAAAATTGCAGTGAGTGATGTGTAAATAGTACTAATCCTGGCAATTTTTAGTTAAACAGGAAACGTATCATGTAGAAACGAGAGGTTACAAACATGGGTTAGCGGTTTTCAAATAAATTACAAGACGAAGAAAATAATGAAATGCTAGTATGAGCAGAACTTAACTCTCTTCGGATTAGACTGAAAAATAAAGCAAATAGTCACTGATATTAGACGTAACATTTCCAGCTAGATTCACGTTAGCTTCCGCATGAATGCTAGGCCTACTTAAGGGTATTATCAATAATTGAAATAATTCCGATTTGCTTGCTCATGTTTTGTAAACAAAAGGCATTTCCTCAGGAAAATATTTCAATGGTGACTAGGAAGTGTAATATTGAAATAATGCATAAGAACACAAGTGATTCATAAAAGAGCAATTTTACTGGCTCGTAATGACATGGTTGTCAATGAAGATATTGAAATCTCTACTTGGAGAGCAGTTCATGGCACTCACAGGAACAGCTTTTTGTTAATTTTCAGCACGGCTTGAATTATACAGGTATAGCCTGTTATAAACCCTTGATAACTGTAAAGAAAAAATAATAATCGACTTCAGGAAATCAATCGAAGTAGTTTGAAAATTGAAAGACAAACACGATTTTTTTTTTGTTTAAGATGGGGCTTTTTGAATCAAAGCAAGTTGGTAAGGGCGTAGTGAACACCAAAATAACTGAACTCTATTTTTGTGGGAGTCATTTTTATGATTAATTAAGGTAAGTTATCGAATTACTAGGTATGCATTCCAATCCAAGATCCATATCGCCCCTTACCGTAACTAGTAAAGTGGTTGCAAAATCGCAACCACCTGGCTATGAGTTTTCAGCTGTTCTGTAGTCAGTGTCCTATGAGACGGGGTCGGGGATGGTAGTGCACTTGTTACACATTAGGAGTCTGGGCCTCTGTAATGGTTGTTCGACTTTGGGGAGACTTCAAAGAACTTGCATATGCATGGTAGAACTACATCTATTAATCTTTCTGAATAGTAATGTCCAAGATATTTGATTGCATCCTGGTAGTGATAATAGTACTGCTGAACATCAAGAGTATACCAACTGCTGGTAATAAAAATGAATACCACTAAGCCCTCAAACCCCATTCTGAACAGGAGTAAAAGTTCAAGAGAATAAGAAAAACAAACGAAAGGGGGAATAGTAATAAAGATATTATCCATATAAAAGCTCGTGACTTTGTTGTCAAAACTTACACACACTAATGTGCTACATATTACGATTTTTGACATTTTTGGCATTCGGATTGCTATAGACATGTCTGCACGCATACTAATTTAGGCATGCAATTCTATTCTCTTACTAGTCAAACTGTCTGGGCCGCAATATTTGTTTTTACTGTACAGAGAGCTAGTATAAAGAGAAGGAAAATAGAGGGCAGGCTTGCAAACGTTGCGCCCAGCACCAAGTTGAGAGTTGGCAATGTGGCCTTTTGAATGAAAAAGGTTGTTTACCCCTGATCTACATACTACATCGTAAATCTGCCCAACCTTCCTATATTGAGATATATATTGTTTACAAGTATTTCACAATTTGACTTCTGTTGACCCCAAATGACCTGTGACCTCCTAAGAACACACTATGCGTCTTTTACTCAATGCGGAACAGATACACACTAAATATGTGATCTGTCCAACATTCCCTTCTTGAGGCAACATATTTACAAGGTTTTCGGAGTTCACCCATTTTGACCCAAAATGACCTTTGATCGCCATGAAAAGCAACAGGCTTCTTGTACTCAATGTGTCATACCCACATATCAATTATGAGAACTGTGAAACGTTCCCTTCTGGAGATATCGTGTCTACAAGGTAGGCATTACAAACAAACATACATATATACACACACATGCACACGCAAAGACACATACTTACATACACACGCCATCATGATTGCATAGGTGTACAATTTCATTGAAACCAAAAACTGTTGGGTTCATTGTGAAGGATGTGATATACCCATCTTGCTTTCCTTGGTTTTCCATTCTGTTGCATACATGGTGGCATTTGGCTGTCATAATTAAGAGACATGTATTCTACTAGAGTTTTTACTATAGTTAAACCAAACTGAAGTATATGAGATATAAACATAAAATGAAAACATGTAAACTATAAAAGGTGTATGAAAGTGTGCTATGGACGGTTTACTTTGTTTGAATGAACAGATGAATACAAACTAACATTGGAAGAGAGTTAAGTGATATGAAGTTTTGCTGAAATCACGATGTATGAGTTAAAAAAAAGTTTTACAATAATATAAAGCTTTTTACAGCGCTAGTCACTAACTAGGATTTTTTTTTACAACGAAGGAAACACTTCTTAACATGCATACTTTGGAACTGTCGACCCCTGATATAGATGTATGGCCCATTGCGTCCTAGGTGGGACTTTTTCTGTAGATAGGCAGTTGCAATGATGAAATTCCATTTCAATATAAGACACACAGATGACTACTTTAAATGACAGAGATGTGTTAATAAGACGTAGGGCTTACGTCGATGTGTACCAACAAATTCGTGGCAACTATGGGCATTTTGAAAGATCTGCGCTAGAAGATGTATTTGTTTGAAGTACTTGACATATCTGTGTGTTATGGGGCCTCACTTCACCTAAAGGGTTTTAGATGTACTTAATCAGAGTCCAGCACTTCATCCGATATGGCTGGCATACCTATTATTTCCCTCTGCTTTAAAATGACAGTTACTTCCAGGGGTAACTTTTGTTCCAAACTGTTTTCCCTTTCAGTGAGCAATACTGCACTCATTAGCTCCACATTCTCATGATTACTTGAGTTGCAGTATACTCTTGAGTGTATCGTCATCTTCACTGGAGCAAAGGAGACAAAATGTTCCACCTTCGATGCTGTATGCAAGAACAGTCAATTGTCTTGTGTGCTTTGGTGGAATTTCAATCTGTATATAATGAAGAATTAAAATCGTAATTTCTTAGTATAGGACTCCATCTGTCATAACAAACGTTTAGGGTAGCCATTCAACATGAGAATATTACATATGTACAATAATTCACTTAAAAATAAATCGAAGGATGAGCATTACTATCCAGTTATCATTCCCGATGTCATTTTTATTTTACTTATAATAATATCACTGAGGGCGCATGCAACAATCTCATGTTTTACCCTGGTCTTCTAATTCTAATCGGGTTCAACGTCGTTTCCTTGCCCTAGATAATGTTCAACCGTCAACGCCAATTTTATTTTTATTAATCGATAAGACAGTGGGAACTAAAGGTATGTTTAGTCCCCCTCCCTCAATATTTGCCAACTGTTCCAAGAATACATAAAATTAGATGCATGATTCATTATGATTTTTACCTGCTTAACTGCGAAATTGCCAGCATGACTTTTTTTTTTAAAAGCTGGGAACATGCACCTTGAAACACCAAGGAAGTGTATTTTAAGGCCATCTTGAGGGTTTGACAAGGCAAACATTTTCATGATGGTGGAGCTCTGCTTAGATAGTCCTGTCGGCACTCAGCGCCGTATCATTTTTGTTTGTTTGTCCTTTAATCTTTGGTTTGAGGTCATGAGTGCAGGTGTAAAAAATGTCAATTTTCCACCATGATTGAACAACTGAGAAGTGCAAAAGGAATATTTTTTAATCAAAGGGGATGGGATGTTCCACCCTCTTAGACTTCCTCTTGGCACGTATATATGGACTGACTGATTTGAAATCCTGCCTTAAGCCCTTGGAGGGGAATTCCGTCTCCTCTCATACCCCTATCCAAGAACGTGTTTGGATATATAGATAAATCAACAATATCGGTGACATTTCACTCCTTCTACGACCATAAATAATTGTAACAGCAGTATTATGTAAGGAGTGAAGCGTAAAAAAATGAGACTAAGACTGATGCCGTAATAGAATGAGTTAAAACTATCGATTCCGATGATTACGAGAGAAACCATAAGCTCTTTCACAAGGTGTGCATATATATATATATATATATATATATATATATATATATATATATATATATATATATATATATATATATATATATATATATATATATATATATATCTAAAGTACGTTACAAAGTGATCTACATGCTGGGCACAGAGCTATGTATAAACGATGATTATACACTGTTTTTGGACGTGCGGCTGCAACTCAGAGTTTCATGCTTTCCTTGCAATCTTCAGGCAGCAAGTGATTCGCTTCAGTACTTTTCCTTTACGGCTCATCTTTTAGGGTTTTTTTGTGTCTGCATTTCGAAAGAAGCTCAGTTCTACGGTTGAGTAGACTGTCATTGTCTGCTAGCAAGATCTCGAGTTTTTCTTCAGCGCAGAGGTTACATTGACCCGATGTTCTTTGTTTGGTTGGTGTTTGATAATCTTTAAATCCCCCATTCCATAGAAAAACTCCTTTCTTCTTTCTTAAGGTTTCATACATGCTTGGAGGGTTCAGTGTCCTTTGCGTGTTTTTCATGATTAAAGGATTTCTTGTGAATATAATATCGCTGTTTGAATGGGCCCTTAGATATTCCAATGTAGGTCATGGGTTCGACACCGCACCCAGTGACTGTTGCTTTGTAGACAAGCGCTGGGGTGAGGCATTTGCCTCCCAAGGGACAAGAGTGCTTGTCCCCACAGTTGCACAATTTTTCCGGTGTGCTTTGCGTGGCAGCATCTATGACCCTGTTGTTGTGTGACTTTGTGATGGCTCCCATGTTTTTGAGGCAACTGTAGCTTAATTTTAGGGTGTTTTGGTTGAAAATCTTGCTGAGTTTGCTCTCTGTGGGGAAATGCTTCTTGATGAGCTTGATGAAAGTCTTTCCGACATTTGTTTTGACTGTCCTGCTGAAGGGTGGGTTGAATCATGTTATTTTCCGGCCTCTGTTTTTCTTTCTGGTCTCGTTTGCGTTGCTGCGTTGGTAGTGGATTTGCTCTTTGAAGCCGCTAGCTTCAAGTGCTTTGTTATAATCTGCTGCTGCCTGGTCAACCAATTCACGGTTGGATGACAAAGTGGTGATGCACTTGCCGATTGAGCTGGGCATTTGCTTTATTATCGATGGAGGGTGGTTTGATTCAGCGTGTATATATTCCGGTTGGTTATTTGGCTTAATGTGAGGCTTGTGGAATCCTGTTTTAAGGTCGAGATAGTTAACGGCAGTAAGATTGGTTTCGACGGTTATTTTGAGATCGAATGGTTTGAATACTTCCATGAGCCGCTTCCGGGCTCTGTCTGCCTGGCTGCCAGATGCGTTCCTAAGCACGGCGAGACCGTCGTCCCTGTAGAGGCCTACGCTTTCCAAGTTCATCTCCTTTTCTAGTGTGCTAAGGATTAACAGGCAAACAAGTTCAGGAAGGCATCCAGTTCTGTAAGGCAAGCCCCAACTTCCAAGAGAACCTGAAAGAAGACATCAAAACTATAAATCACAGCAATAAAATCCCGACAAAACAAGAAATAGATAAACGTCATGGTATAACATCCACTGTAATATAACATCGCTATAATATAAGATCATTGTATTCTTAATCTAATCTTTTGGATGATATCATTCTGATAGATCATTAAAATGTTGAGTTCATTTGAGGGGTCTTATTTTTTGAAGAATCCTCTGACAGGGCTTGAACTATTCATTATTCAGTATTTCAGGAACAAGGCACTTATTTTATGTCGGTTCAGTTGCACGATTAACAAATAGTGTAATCTGTTAAAAGTGATTGATGAAGGAGCAAGCAACGAAAACTAAATTATTTTCCTATTGATAAACTAATATGACAGCCTGACGTTAAAACCTTTTCCTACACCTTTCAGTATCTGCAAAATTTCTACTTCAGTTCAACTACAGTTTAACATGAATTACGGAAACCGTTGTTCCATTATCAACAGACGATGAATTTTGCTAATAGGAAACAGCAAACAACAGTATACAAGAATAACACTCTTCCTCATTGAGGGGGAATTTATCGCATTACACAAGACCCCGTGTAGAAGTTGTATTTGTAATTAAACTTTTCTCTATTCTAGTGTCCTTGCTACATTGATACATCTTGAAAAAAAAAGCAATTCAAATTTTGGGTGCATTTTCAGTCCTATGTAACCATAAATCAAGTGAAAGTTAACGTTATTGCCATTGGATACAGTTTCAAGGTAATCTCCTTTAAAATGTCAGTGCCTAATTATAGCAATAATGATAATAGGAAACGTTCTGATTTTGTATTCTGCAGAGTCAATCGACGATGCTGCGTTTAAATCAATGAAGAACGATCTGAAGGACATTTACCTCCATTACTTGATTTCAGAGTCGGATAATGTGTACACAAGTTGTAAGGTTAATGTATTTACTGCAAATATCGTCCAGTATGATTCTAGTACTGATAAAATGTTGAATACGTCGTTTCTCTCAGAAAATAAGCGAGCGTGGTCTATAGGTGAATCAGGTTACGGGAAAACTACTTTTTTTCTACACTTGCTACAGAGGTGGACAAAAGACGAAGCAATGAAGAATGTAATTCTTCTATATTCTCCACTAAATACTTTGTCTAACATCTCCAATATTCTGGAAGAGATAATGTTGATGCTGCCAGAGAAACCCACATACGATGTAAATATGATCTTAAGGGGAAAACAGAGTATTGTCATCCTTGACGGATTAAATTATATCAATCAGGAAACTTCAAACAAGCAAAAGTTACATAATGTGAATGACTGTAAATTAAATGTAGAAGATCTTCTGCAAACTGAAAACAGCAATTTTCCATACATGAATGTTTGGATTAGTTCGCGTAGATCTGAAAATGTGGAAATCAAGAAAGATCTGTTCGCTAAATTTGACTTTAATGGATTCGACGAAGAGGAAAGAGATCGATTCTTCTCACACGCATTGACAACTTTAAAAAATCACATAAAAGTAAGAAGGGCAAAAAAGCCGGAACAGGAGAAAATGCACCCTTGATTTCAGATAACTATCTAATACCTATGACAGAGGAATGGAATAAACTTTATCCGAACACTGGAGAAAACATGACAGTGTGTGCACTTGTAGCCCGCTTATTTGCCTTCAACTTTTTTCGGTCTTCTGATGCTGCTGTACCAATAACACCAAACTCTACGTCATCTCATGAAGTTTTGTGGGATGTGGAAAATCTTCAGATTGACCTATCCCAGGTAAATTGGCATCTCTTAGTGAGCTTGTTAGAGTCCAGCACGCAAGTTCAATCAAAGGAGTTAACCATCAATAAGATATTCGGAGGAAAGAGCCTGTCTTTTGAAAAGGGTAAAGCCGGTTACCAGATGAGGCTATGCATAATGTGCAGGGACTTTGAAGTAAGTACCGTCTTAAATGCAATTCAACACATACACTCTTAGAAAAAAAATTCCCTGTTCGCACAGCAGCAGGATGCATGCTTGGATCCTCGAGAATAATTTACAGGAAGAATTTAAGATGCTCTGTTGAAATCCTTTATTATCTTTGTTTCCATAGAAGAACCGTTTGCTCGTCGGAAAATGTAGAAAATATACCTACTGTTACAACCGAGTACATATTCTTTGCATTTATTGACAAAGTAACGTGAAGTGTATGTCATAGAGTATTCATGTAATTTTTCTGTGATGATACTGCCTTTTATTACGATATTTGCTCATCTTTCTGTAGAATTATGTGTGATATGGTCAATTCAAAAATTGTGAAACTAACTTCAGATCAACAACAAGAATAATAACTGAAACGATATGAGTAAAATTATAATTAAGTAACATTATCATATATTCATCAACAGGTAGAATGTGAAAGTCTAACGTTATACGGAGATTACCCACGTTCACTTCATAACTACCTGCCAACCGTTAAGGATGGACTTACTTCAAAAAAAAAAAAAAAATGCTGGCAAGAGAAGACTTTATCGGTCTTACCAACAGGTCTTCTGGGAGAATTAGAAATGTAAGGTACGTTTTTCGTAACTGGTTTAGGGGACTACATTTGACTAAAATATATCAGATAATGAAATATTTATTGCAGTCAGTATGTCTTATTATTGTATTTTTGTGAAACCCTAACCTTTGTTATCACGCGGTGGTGTATGTGTGTATGTATATGTGTGACGCCTACCTTGCAAGCAAGATATCTCAGTGAGGAAAGTTTCGAAAGATCTCATATTTCGCGAATAGGGGAAACACAATTAGTATAAGGACCCTATTAGTTTTGGTAGAGGTCAAAGGCCATTTGGGGTCAACAGTTTTCAAATTGTAAGAACAATTGTAAACACAATATCTCAAGAAGGGAATCGTCCATCTAGTATCTCCTATTTAGTATGTAGGTGTACCACATTGAGTACAAGATCCTTGTAGATTGTTGTGGAGGTGAAAGGTTATTAGCGGTCAACAGCACTCAAATTGTAAAAACCTTGTTAACACAATATCTCAAGGAACGAAGCTTTGACACATTTCATATTTAATGTGAAGTTGTACAACATTAGTTAAAAGGAGTGTAGAGTTTTTGGTGGAGCTCAAAGGTCTTTAAGGGTGAACAGAGGTCAAATTGGGAAAACCTCGTAAACATGACATCTTAAAAACGGAAGCTTGGAAAGATCTCATATTTAGTATGTGGGTGTACCACATTAACTACAGGAAACCTGATGATCTATTGATTTTATAGGAGGTCAAAGGTCATTCGAGGTCAACTGAGGTCAAACTGTGGAACATTGTAGTCATAATATATGAAGATAGGACGCTTGGACAGGACTCATTTGTAGTACATAGGTGTACGCCATTAAGTAAAAGATCCTCAGTATTGTTTTCGGTAGAGGTAAATGGTGATTTGGGGTAAATAGTGGTCACATTTACAAAAAAATGTAACATGATATCTCGAGAAGAGAAGCGTGGACAAATGTCATATGTAACATGTTGGTGTGCCACATTGAGTGTAACATCCCTATTGACTTTGGTGAAAGTCAAGGGTAATTTGGGGTCAAGAATTGTCCAACTGCAGAAACCTCGTGAACACTATATCTCAAGAAGAGAAACTTGGAACAATGGCATGCGTGGTATGTAAGTGTGCCATATTGATTACAAGATCACTTTTGTCCTTGGTTGAGGTCAATGGTCATTTGAGGTCAATGGTCATTTGTGGTCAATAGGGGTCTAATTGTGTAAATATTGTAAACAAGATATCTTAGGAAGGAACACTTGGGCAGATCTCTCATTGAGAATATAGTTTTATCTCATTGAGTATGCAAGAATTCCATCGTCTTTGGTGAAGTCCAAAGGTCATTTCAAGTGAACACGGTCACATCATTAAATTCTTGTAAACGTCATATCTCAGTACGGCAAGCTTGGACAAATGTCATATTCAGTATGTTGTTGTATCTCTTTGAGTACAAGAACAAGTTGGTCTTTATTGGAAGTCAATGTTCATTCGATGTCAACAATAGTCAAATTGTGAAAACTTTGCCAATAAAGCCAGATTCACAGATCTCATACTTCATATAAAGCGTAGATAGCCTTTGACACATGCTAATGCTATTATGTAGAATCAGAAAAGAAAAAAAAAAACTCATAGGCGGATCATCGAAATCAAAATTCATTTGTCCATTCTGGTTCACATTTGTAAAATGTTGAAAAATAGCAACATTCTTTGACTCTTACTTTTTATTCCCTTACGGATATGTTCATTGATTGTCAAATGCCCGAAAGCTTTAGCAAAGAAGAATTTGAGGAAGGGGAATACCCGAAAGATGCACAATTAAAGATAATACCTTAATATGTTTAAATCTTAATTATAATGAATTAAAGTGAAGTAGTTGCTAAGCTTAAGATATAAGTTATGATAGTAAATATGTTGAATTACTATAACATGATATGCGTTTATCTCATGTTTGTATTTGGTCGTACATGACAATACATACGAATGCCCCATTCCCAGATCAATTGAATAACATATAGTGGGATATGATGAACACTGAGACAAGAGTCTAACACATTGTAAATTATGTTAAAATTTGTTAAATTTGAGTTGACGTCGATTTAGCTTAAAATAAAATTATTCTCCCAAAACCGAAAGCTCCTTTCCTTACGTTAATCCCACTTTTAACAACTGCATTTAACGAAAACTTCTTTATTCGGCTTCAAGTTCTCATTATGTTGACCTTAAATGCAGGAGTGCAAGCCACAGATTTGCACACGTATTCCTTATCATCCTACGCTACATGCACACTACAGAGTACACGTTGCAAGTGTTGTGCGTAACCGTGTAGAGTGCGGGTACGCGTGAAACCTCTGACAGGATCTTCGACTGTACTGTAGTAGGAGTCAAAAATTCAGATCATGGATCCCCATATGTCACCTTTGACATTCAAAACACTGCGGTCTAGGAGCCCTTACCAAACAAAGTGCTTCCAGCAAGTGCGCGGGACATTCGCGGCAAACACGCTGCGAACATATTCACCAGGTGACCTTGCAGTACTTCGCAGGAAGTAACTGCAGCTGTGGTCACATCTTTAGGGGTGTGAAAGTCAAAATTCGGACTTCCTAGTTGTTTTTCCAAATGAGTGGCAATCCCACCCTGATAGTTTCGGACGCTAGGAATACCTCTTCAGGGGGGAGTGAAGAAGTTATTTGTTCAGTCTTCACGAAAAGGGCAAGAACGGGAAACCAAAACAAAAAATTTGGTTGAAAAAAGAGGTGAGTAACATGCAGGACAATTATTTTGCCAGGAGCATCCAAATCTTGACTTCTCAAATCTCCAAGCTGGCAGAAAACTGCACGAGTGTACGTAGGGGGGATGTACCCAGTTTTAAAATAGATATCATGTATGCAGTGCCATTCATGTAAAAACAAAAGCCAGTCTACGGAAAATGGTAATTCATGTCAGGAGGGCTGAGGTGAATTAGGCATCGTATTCCTTTTTGGTCTTTGAGTACTCGGCAAATACTTTGTACCTGAAAACATAAGCGCACCGAATCGACTAGCATTTTTTCCTTTGAGGGGGAAAAAGACTGTTTGGTCAAAATTCTGTTTGTTATTAAGTAGAGGGATTACTATATAAACGTAGCGCCACCATTACTTGACGTGGAGCATAGAACGTTTTGGCTCTTCAAATTCCTCGATGGCTGGAAAGAGCACTTCCCGGGTGTACCTGAGCTGAATGTAGCCAGCCTTGAAATGTGGACTACTCTGCAGTCCCTCAACTCATGTGAAAAGGAAAATAAATCAATCACAGTGGTATTATATACATCTCATCGTTTTTGAAGGTGATACAAGAACCATAATGAATTATGCATCATCTTCTTCTGTGTTTGTTTGAGTATTTGAAAAATACTGCTTGGGTTGACCACATATGCAAACTCGTGCCTAACAATTTTGTGAGAGATTGTTTGCCCCAGTTATGTTTGTTACTAACTAGCCGGATTACTCTCTTAACTGAGCGATAACGTGTTTAGGCGCGGAGCGAGAACAAACGTTTGGTCTCTCAAGACATTCAGATCGCAGGAACAGCATTTCCCTGGTGTACATGAACTGCATGTGCCCAACTTGCTAAAACTAAAACAACTAAAATATGGATACTGTATTTGCTACTGTATTTGCACTTCGTCAATTCATGTAGAAAGAAAAAAAAGTAAATGATGGCCAACTTGATAAAACAAAATATGTCATGCAATAAAGAATTTTGATAGGTGGGGAAAGTATGATAAGGGTGATGGTTGGACTAAGAGAGGATTGTAAAGGGTGAAGTGTCCGTCATCGTTTTCTATTCTAGACATTTGTCACCTCCCACGTAACCTTAGATGCATTCTAGCGCAATAGATGGTGTTTTCTAGTCATGAAATGTCTTAGACTGAGATAAGAAAAAGTCTAACCAGTATCTCACTATTTTTCGACTGTCGTCGCATCTAGATGAAATATGGGAAATTGCAAATGATATTTCAAGTTTATTGAGATATTGTCCAACTACCAGGTAAACGTAAGTACCAATCCAGTGTAACAGTAAGCATCTTTTAATGCCATAAATTGTACTACACTGGAAAATTCTAAGTGGTATTTCACCCTTTCCGACTATTGTAGTGCAAGTCCGGGACACATAATTCCCACCCACGCCCCAACCTTTCATTGCAATCATCATCATTGGAAATATGCATAAAGTATCCTTCTAAATATACCGCCCCAAAGTTTCAAAAGTATCCCACTGCACACGATTTTCTCATACCAATCTTTTATTGCCCCACCGGTGTTTCGATGCAAATTTCTGCTAGTATATAGACCTGACGAGCAAACATAATTCTTAGTGCTTACGCATAGTAATTCATAAATGCTGCACACGATTGGGTCTGATGTTTTAAAACTTTTTTGGTGGTGATTCTGTTTTGGTATTCTGTTCAGACGTGTTTTATTTGTCTTTTCAAGACTTAGTACAGTATCAAATGTCAGTAAAGGATTAAGGTACTGTAAGCTTAGTATACAGGAACGGTTTGATCGTTAGACCTATAAGGATCTCATGATATTGTTACAAAAGCCATTCAATCTGCCGTTCTGCATTACTTTGGTATAAATTCATTTAAAGATTGTTTTGCAGGCTTAACTTTAGACCACATTTTAGTGGTTAACATCTTGGTAATTACCTATACAAAATCAACAATTGGATATTATGAATCTGGAGACTGTAATTTATCAATTCATATGTACCAGGACCAAGTTTCATTGCGTATTAAAATTGTAAAAACATCTTGCCTGTATGGGTTATGCACCAAACATTTGCCGCGTCAAAAACACAACAAGGATCTGATGCCCACAGACATTTGCAGAATTGCAAACATGCAACAGGATGTTCCCAAGGTAGCGCAAACTTGCACCTTGCAGGTTGCTTCTGTGGATTCACGTGAGCGCGAACGTGCGGCAGTAAAATTTTGAGAATTTGCGGGAGAATGAATGTGCGAAAGACACGGCTTCTACCAATTCGAGGGGAGGGCGAACACAATTGCATGGGAAATTGCCAATTTGCGACAAATGAGCAGTGAATGTGCGACAAATGTTCGCGGTGACGTTTTTTGCAGGAGACTTGTAGACGCAAACTTTTGAGGATCAAATTTGACCCTTCACTTCTGAACTTGACCCTTGACCTCTACACAAACATAAGCATGTCTTTTGATTTTGTGAGAAAACCACGCATACCGGAGATGTTTATGAAGGTGCTTATGCTTGTCTTACAGAAATAAAAAAAAAAACACCCTTTTTATGGACACAGAATGAATCAAAACTAAGAACATCGGCAGTCTTCTTTTTAAGATATATGTTCCTTACAGATACACTCACAAGAACGTAACGTAAAATAAGAACTCCATAACTTTTTGGTAAAATTTTACACACAGTTAATGTAAGTATTACATTATGATATAACAGTTTTACTAAAATGTAGTAAAATTTACCAAAATTATGTACAATTTACGTGTACTGCTTACATTAATTTTACATAAAATTTATGGAGTTCTTATTTTACATCATTTAGTTAAATAATTCTGTGAGTGTAGAAAATCAGGTATTATTTGCTCAAGAATCTTTGTTCACCCAAAATTTCAAAACCCAAGTAACAGATCTCAGGCTCTCATAGTATGCATAATGTTTTGTAGACATGAAGCTTTTGAAGATGATTATCAGTGTGCCTGAATTTGCTTACATTGTATAAGCTATTTCCTTTGTACGTCATATTGCTGCATTATGTGTTCCTTTAAAAAGAGAGTAAAGGGAACTCCGAAAACGACAGGAAACAAAACTATTGGACACGTTACGGGTGACTGCTTTACCCCTGCGTTCAAACCTAAATTTATACGAATCGAACGACGTCCCGTGTTTGTCAGTCTTTTTAAAGTATTCAAGGCAGTACAGACTTCTTCACCCAATTTCTCTCAACCATTGACATTGGTGTAGGTGTAACCGACGCTGAACTGAATTTGTTTGTACAATGTTTCTACAAAATGTCGCAGTTAGATATGACAATGTTTCATTATCACGTCAACCAGTCAGCTTAGAAAATGCTTGCTTTTACTAAGAAATTTGACATTGTTGTTCACGAAGGAATATTTTAAAAAAAAACATTAATTAGCATGTTCGCGACAAGACTAAGACTTGGATTTCCAAGCAATAACGACGAAAGCTAAAGGAAAATGTCTGTACAACTTACCTTGTTTACGAAATCTTGCCTCATAGTTAAGGTAGAAAGAACGTCTAGCTATTCCTAGAACGTCTGCAGGTGATAATGCTTTTTATGTTGCTGCTCCAAACATTGGGACTATCTCTCACTGAGCATTCCAGATTGTACGTCCTTAATTACCTTTAAAAATAATCTTACGACTTATTATTACTATCCCTATTATTATCCTTATCCTTATTATTATTATTATTATTATTACCATTATCATTTATTATTATTATTATCATTATTATTATTATCATTATATTATTATCATTATCATTATATTATTATCATTATCATTATATTATTATCATTATCATTATTATTCTTCTTATTATTATTATTGTTATTGTTATTATTATCATTATTATTACTACTACTACTATTCTCCTTTTTCTTCTTATTCATCTTCCTCTTATTCCTGTCCTTGTCCTTGAGCTTGTCCTTGTTTGTCATTGCTACTATTATTGCTATTGTTATTACTATTATATGCTGAACATACTGATAACTCATGAAACCTCCTTTGTTATCCACAGTTATCCGAATAGAAAAGAGAAAGAAGTATCTCTTTGAGTTTGAGATTTTAACTTGGATCAAAGAAACAAGTGGACAAGAATATGCTGAAGATATATGCTAAAACTACGTTCACGAAGTGTTGTTCAGTTCCAAGAAATTAATATTTTTCAAACGTGTTTACATTGTTTCAAATGAGACAGCTAATTAAACAGGCAATGGCATGTAATGTATGAAGGTGACTCAGTTTGAAAATGTAGTTTACACAATCTTTACTGCCTTAGTTGCCTTCTTGTTGTTATAAAGATTCCATCAAACTTTTTACTTTGCGTATAAGGCATATCCTCATGTTTGCATGCAATAAATGGGTAACGTGATTACTCTGCTTTATGCAACTTCCATGGGAAATTTTAAACTTGCAGTGAACCTTTTCAATTTTAATAATATTTCCTGAATCATGTTACTAAGTTCATATTTTACAAGATATTGTACTTATGGGATTTTTGTTATTTTGAAAGCAATGCAGTTAAGATATAATGGCATATTCAGATGTACAAGAAAAGTATGATAGAAGCACACTAATGAATCCCCCTAACACCTTGAAATTACAAGAATTAAAACTAAGAATAACTTGAAACTACCATAAAGATCATCACGGACTAAAACGATTACTTCTTTTCGAGAGACGCTCACAGAAGTTGCACTTTTTTTTGTAATTCATCAATATCCATGTCAGAGGAATGGCTGGAAGGGGAAGCCTGCTGTACAGGTTGTTGAAGGAAATGCGATGTTTTTTTTTTTTAAAGTAAGCATTTACTTAAAGATCACTCTTTTTGCGATCTTCCAAAAGCACCGTGGCAAACAAATTTAGTTTAAGTCATTAAACTGCAGTGACTGCTCATTATGTAAATAGTGATAATCTTAGCACTTTTTTTTAGTTACCTGTAAACGTATCACGTACAAACGAGAGAAAACAAACATGGGTCAGCGGTTTTGAGATAAATTATAATACTAACCACTTCCCGATGGGAGAGTATCCCCGATGGAGCTAGAAGAATATAATTTGGTTAGTGTTCTGTAGTAAGTATTTCTTCATTATAGTGTGGAATACTTTCGCCACATTGTTTTGATATTATGTATATTTGAACGCATTATTATTGTTTGTCAGTTTTTGCTACTTATTACATAGAAAAATCCAGTGTTGTACTTTGAACGATAATAGTTTCTTCAAGGGTCGAGGAAACCGTGGTGTACCGTAATATATTTTAGCTTTTCCGACTATCGTCGCTCTGATAATTTTGATGAGGGGGGAAATATCCTCGAATGCCATGATTATATATTGTTAAGTCAGCAAGCAAACATTTACTTTGTCAATATCCTCCTAACTTTGAAATAGTACAAGAGGACAATTGCTCATCTCATCCCTATAGTTATAAGCTAATTTCAGGCATGGTCCATGTATGTACTAAAAAAAAAAAATGCACTAGCATGCATATCACGTGGTTCAGATTGTTTCAGGGGAAGTATTTAATATTTAAAATTTTTGAGTGAGTTAAAGCAATTCATAGTTACCATCAAAGGAGAAAATTGTTGTAGATGTGCATAACAATTTTGTGTTGGTAATTTTTTTCTTAAGATATAGCAGGTGCCTTAGATCTCCTACAAGTGTAGAGGGCAGGAGGTAGTTGTCTTCTACAATGCATAAAAGCATAAACCGGTATGTTAGATTCTTGGTTGTTCACGCACAATTCTAAAGACATACGTAGCTGTTAGAACATTACTAATACCCCAGTCCCTATTAAATACGGATGGGGTTAAGATTAGTTCCTGATATATTTTACGCACTCTCGGTCGAGCATCATCACATCTCCTGCAGTGAAACGGGTCAATTTCGGAAATTAAGAGGGCCCTTGGTTCACTTTAAGTCGTTGTAGACAACACTATCCATTACCTTCAAAAATAGTAATTTCTAACTTTTTTTCGGACATTACTATTAAAATTTTTCTTTTACATGGAATGGCTCACTTGTTTTTCAAGAGAATCCCATAAACGTCTGATAGCCAGATGTCCGGCCGGATATCGTCGGGACGTCAGTCTACATCAGCCGATTTTTTTGGCAATGACTTTCCGATGCTCGACGTCGGGACTGATTTTAAATCCGAATTAAAATAAAATTAAATTCACAAAAGTGATCGGATACTAAGCAAGGGAACTGCAGGCGCCCTGTCAATAGTACCTAAGATACGTCGGGACCTAATCGTAAACCCATTGTGACTCAATTGTGACTGGGATATTACCATATGTAACCGCTCAAATACATGGTACCATGGGTTGAATACTGCGTCGACGTCACAAATATTGATGTAATAAGTTACACTAGGTACATAGATAAAAAATATTAATATACAATGTAAATGAATTATATTAATATGCATATATGAATATTTTATGTATGATTGACTGAAAAGACAGGTCTTTGTAGAATCCAGTGCATTGTGATTAAACCAGGGATTTGTTATACCTTTAAGCAAATTGCACGGCTTACCCTCACTCAGGTGGGGGAAGGGGGTTAAAGTATTAGCATTAAGTTATTTTTCTGTACTTTCTCTGTCTAATTATTAGCTCCCTGATTGAAGCGTTGGCCTACTTACCTATAAAAACAGGACTTCCAAAACTCATATTCCCCTTGTTTTTTAATTCCATCCCCTGATCCCCAGTCTTGCACTGACGTTTAAACGTACCTTGTGCTTCCCTTGAAAGACCTTACCCTTTCTGACATTTTTTTTTTGCTGAAAAACTCGCGCAGCGCTTACTTCAGCTTCTTCAGTCTTTGGAGGCCTGTCGCTCTGTCCAAATTGCTGACCTTTGATTTGGATACAAAAAGGAAATACATGTTGCAGTAACCAAAGATGAAAAATCTGTAGACATATCAATACAGGAGAACGGTCACCATTCAGAGCGTTAAATTTGTATTAAACCAACTAGTTTTAATTGTGAATTTAGTAATGTAGTTTATTTACTTCATTGTAACCTGTCCTTACACGGTGTCTGTGTTGTAGAGAAAGGTACTTTGTTTCGTCTCCGATTTAACAATCACAAAAAGTCCATTCTTGACAATGCTATCAGAAATCCAATCGCTTACCATTAATGTGGATAATGAAGCTTCAAACACACCACGCTGGACTCAACAAAGACCTCCGTCTACTTAGTCATTATACGTTTCATCAAACGCTGTGGTCCTGTTACGTTTGTTTTGCTATCTCTATGTGCATAGTTATTAATAGTTACTCACTGCACTGTTATATCTCCTGAAGAGGGTCTAACGGGGATCCACAATTCTGACTATATTTGTTTATTTTGTACTCCTTCAATCAACCAGTTATGTTACCTTCTGAAAATTAGGGCTAGACGGTTGAACACTATCTAACGCAACGAAACGACGAAGAACACAAATATTTAAGGTTCAATGCCATGGTAAACATGAGCTTGTTGCAATGTACCCGTGGTGAAACGTTTTCGGTATTTTAAAATGACGTACTTTTAAGGAGTAGAATTGACGTACTTTTCAACCGTAATATGACTAGACCACTCTGAGGTGACATACCTAAATTTGAGAATTTTTAACAATCCTAAGTTTCATTCTTATCGATACCTACATGGATACTTTGCACACCCACTTGCCACGTTTAAAGGCTTTATTGAAAGAGAAGTGCTCCGTTATGTACGTCTCTGTAACAATGAGAATGAATCCATGAAAGAGATGAATTTAAAGAGAAACTTCTACTGCGAAACTAAGGGGAAGAAGAATTTGCCACTGCCACGAAAGGCATTTCTTTCGAAACCGTGAGCGCTATCTCACTAACAAACCTAAAGAAAGGGAACCATCTCTAGTTTTCAAACTGACATAGGCCCATACACCTCATATCAAAACCAAGCACCTACAAGATGCCATTCTGAAACATGAGTTTAATGTCCGAGCATCCACCTTTATCAAAGCTGTTTCCAAACAAACGAATTCTTGCCTGTAAAAGGGCCTCAACTCTAAAAGATTTACTTGACAAATCAAGATTTCAAAGCAATGAAAAATCGTTCGACAGTCAGGACTCGCAGGAAGATCTGTTGAATGCGCCCATAGCTTCACTCTGAGCTAATACTCATTCACATGCACTAAAGAACACCCAGTTTCTAAAACAAATACCACATATATGCCGAATATACAAAATATTAAAAGGCTAACTACTGACGACACTCCTCCACATTTGAGTATGAAAGCAAAACTCGGTCCACTCGGTTAGATGAACCACTACTCTGTCATTTTACTGTTTAAAAGTACGTCAATTCTACAAATTTAAAGTACGTCATTTTCAAATGCTGAAAATGTTTCACACGGGTACATACAACAAGCTCATGTTTTATCCAGGCGTTTCCACTTAAAAATTTCCATTCGGGTTCTGAGTCGTTTCGTAGAGTTACATAGTGTTCAACCGGCTACCCTCAATTTTTATTCTTTCTTGATTTCTATTTCAACTTTGGAGTGTACAAAGTTTGTGTGGCTAAGCTTTTATGAAATATATTGTGTACATAACTTGAAGTGATTACATGAGTTTGAAGAAACTAACAACGAAAATATTTTGTTGTGTGCATTTTTGTCACAATTCTTCAATATCCCATTTGTGCTTTACGTAGCTGACTTAAACTATGTAAAGACCAAATTGTATTCCAAAACTTTCTAAAACAAACATAAATTGAGTAAAGCTGTGAACTACTGACGGTCCTTGTTATGAACGTTGGACCACGTCTACAGCACGGTCTCCTATACTTAGCCGTCTAGTGTGTTGTTCAGCTCTGGAAAATCCGTGATTGATTTTATTCTTTCCCAACCCGTGCTCTCTCTGTACTGTAAGTAGAATCCTCTAGTTCCCTCCGTAAACTTGTTGTGTCCATGTAAAAGAAAAAATCTGATAAGGAAAACGTGTAACGTTATGGCTGCTCACGTTTTGTTCAGCGTACATTCATGCTACGGAACGGCTATTGATGATGTTGTACTTTCTGTGGTTAAAATAGCTTGCAGTTCATTGTACAACTCACAATGTGCTCAGGATACTGTCCTTTACTTGTTATGTGCAACCGCGCAACCGCGATATACTGGTTTAACCTGGTGAATGAAAGTCCTTTCACGGTCCGGTTTCAAGCAAATTTTTTGTCAGACCAGAAAGGTTTTGCTCTCAGCTTATTTTAGATTTCTCCTTGTTTGGTGGATGTTCCTGCTAATATTCGAAAACTTTGTATTAACAGTTTGAGACTCATATCTTTTTCATAATAATTTACTAGGTGTACTGAAACGAAAGACAATAATGTTGAATGGGTTGGGGAATTTTCCACATTTCCTTAGTTTCCTTACACTAACTCCTTAACAAAAATATGAACGACCCCGTGTGAACTATATCTTAGTCCAGGATGCCACTTACCTTTGATGTTAGTGACTAGAGATATTGGTTGCGTATCGATAAATGTACCATTGGCTACGCACGTTACTTTTGTCCTTCCTTTAAGTGGGACATGTAATAAAGATATAGCTGTTGTTCCATTATCGTTAAAAAATTCACAGTATGTTATACGGTACACAGTTTCGTTTAAGTACCACAATATGTACAGTGGTAACTGCGTTCCCGTGACTGTACATTCGAACGTTTTCAAAGTGCTTTCGCTCAAGAACGAGTTGTCCAGTTCGTTGACGTTTACTGATACTGGTGTTTCTATAGTAAAAGAAAACAAAGGGCAAACGTAAGCCCAGGAGAAAACAGTTAACTTTTGGATCAAGATGAGCGTTTCCCATCCTTAAGCTTAGCAACTGTCAATCGTGACTATAATGAACGCTTAGAACATGTTTTGTTTAAAATAACAATGTGACAAAGTATTCCTTATCACTGTTTCTATGAAAGTCCTATTCTTCTAGTAAATAACTCGTTTTCGTTAAACGTTACGTGTACTGGGGTTAGCTTGTTCTGAATTTTATCTCCTGATAAAATATATACTTTTGACGAATTAGTAAGTATACAGTGGAACCAGGGAGACTCAATTTTCCTCATAATGGCAGCTCTCTGAAAGGACTGAAAGATTTTACAGGACAGTAAATTATTAGGTAAACTGATCACTCACCTTCATATAATAAATATGTTTGGAGAACAATATCACCATCGCGACATGTGTAGTTTCCAAACTGTCGTCGGCCACATGGCTGATATAAACGTACAGAATACAAACTATCATGGCAGTCATTTAACGTTCCCCTTTCTTCGCTTGCAACATAGAAAACTTCAAATGCAATTATTTCTCTTGTAATCTCGTTCACCCAGCCCAATGCTGGCTCTGTTTTGTTTACTTCACATAAAAGGCAGACGTCGTTAGAAAATTTTTGATACTCAATCATTGGATTAATGTTGGCAGTCGCTGAAACAGTTGAGCATGTTTGCGAGCTGCTTGCTCCTAAAAGAAAATCAATCAAAATGAGAAGAACAAGAAATGAAATGGCAATGGAAAAAAGTAACATGCTATTAAAGGTGTGAGGTAGCAATGTTGCTTTTTAAATTAACTTACCCTCTGAAAATAATATCCATATAATGTGCAACAGCACCCAAAAGAGTGGATCAAAGTCCATTATTTTAACATAAGCCAAGCCACTTTTGACGTGCATGATGAGTTGAAACGGCTATGTACCCTTTAAGTATGTACCACTTTTCCATTCACTCTGCGAGTGAAACCTAATGTGATTGAAATTGCGATGGTGGGATAATTGACAATATTCGAAAGTAAAACAGTTGAGAACATCAGACTTGAAAACAAAAATTCTCAGAGTGAGACTACACGAATACTTATTAATTGGTGTAATGAAAAGAGGGCATCATGGAAGAATACTTATTTAGTTTTGAACAGCTTACACATATATGTATCATTTTATCTCGTATCTAGACAAAGAAAAGATATCACATAAAAGTACCAAGAGTTCAGTTGTGCCTTTTGGGCAATTGAATTTTCCTGCACATGTTGATTTGTAGTTCACATGATTTCTAAGTAAACAGTTCAACAATTTTCCGCAAAATAATCTCTTGATTGCACCCTTAGCTGGAAGCTTCAAACATGAAAGTCACATAGGCCTCTAATTCGATCTTCAAATATTTAAAGGCTTTCGGTTTCTTACAATTGCCTCCTGGACAAAAAGTCAATACGAGAATAGCCAATATTTAATTGAGATTCTGCTCACATTTCGCCTCTTTCATAGGCACTAATAAAGGCGAATTAGTAAGATACGTTTGTTTGCGCAATACGGAAAGTTACTTCCTTAAACTGTGGAGCTCCGTCACAGACAAGCTGTTTACTCCGGATACGAAACAAACAGCAAAAAAAAAAAAAGATAACACAGTTGTTAACAGTAAAATTCTCTTGAATGGAAAATAGAAACATAAAGGAAAAAATACCCATTTGTTCTTTGTTAATGTAATGTACACCTTGACTGTTAACATTCCCAACTATCTGTCTGTGAGCCGTTATTCCAACAACTTTCAATTGCTTGCAGGAGGAAAAAACACGTAGAGTAAAAGATTTCCTTGTTAAAACAACTGAAGGTTTCAGATTTCAGGAGGGCAAGACGAAATAGATTCACAAATCCTCTTTGGTAGTCATGAATATCTAAACGCCTGCCGTAACCCACTGCTTGCTTATGAAAATCGTAGGTCGTAGGCAGGCAAGAGGGCAGATATTAGTCTAATTTGTTCCAACTGAGAACCAACAAAAATTATTTTACTCAAAACGTGCAAAATCCATTACCTGAATGAAATTGCAGACAGTGATACCGTCCAACCATAACAAAAATAAAACATTAAATTCACTTCACCGCTTTCATTTTTCAGCACTTCCCTTCTAAATGGGATTGGGGAGCACATATTGATCTGTCTTTCTTAAAGAGAGAGGGGGAGAGAAAAAGTGAGGAGCGGAATAGAGGGAAGTGGAGAGAGAGAGAGAACAAAACATATCTCGGTATGTTCTGTTTGAAGGTACAATTTTTTATAGAAATATTTATTTTGAAATGCTGCTTTGCCTAATCGGTAACTTGCAATGTCACCCAGATACAACTGCATGCATATCCCTTGATTTATTTTTTTCATGTAGACTGTTTTGAGGGAAACATTACAGTAGTTTGAGAGATTTGAAATTAATTTCCTCAATATGTGAAGAATGTGAATAATTTTACGATTGTAAAAAAAATTAAAGACGAATGAGGTCGTCCATTGTTATTAATTGGTTTCTTGAGTAAGGGACAAGATAATCTCATAAGGTTTGAAATGCCTGCAGTGAAAAATGATTCCCTTCATTCAGAACCTTCTCAATTGGCAGTAAAATATGCCTTTAACAAGAGATGTCCTCATATTCAAATTTAAATGATTTACAATCATTATTATATAAGGATTACATATTATATTATTCAATCTATATCGTATTTTAATTGTCCACTACTTAAATGTTTTTAATAACATTCATTTTGTTTTGATAAAGTAATCTTTCGTTTGTCAATTAATGTAGTAAATTCGATAATTACTACACCTCAAGATATAACAAACGTCACCTACTTGATTTTCCTGAACTGACAACTAGAGAAGAACAAGTCTCCTGAAGCGGCAGGTGAAATTTAAATCAAAAGTAGTATCTGCAATGTTGCGATGGGCGGTTGGCATGATCGTGGCTGGCAGCGTGACTTTACAAAAAATCTCATCCCTATATATGTAATGAAGGGATTCGATATTGTAGTTGCTGTAGGACGTAGGGGTCTCGTAGTGATACGTAGGGGTCTAACTCGGTGCGGCACTTACGGTGAGCCAGAACACTTCAGGTGAGAGTAGGGGACAAAATGGGTGAAGATGCGTGTGTGTGTATGTGCGAAAGAAACTTTCAATTTCAAATGGTAAAAAGGTATGCAAGATTTTATCTAAAAATCATTTTTGCATGTGTGTTGAACTTAGAGATCAGGTTCAGAGGTCAAGGTCAACTTTTGCATCTAAAGCTGCGGTGGGGAACCTCCGGCCGGCCCCGCAAGCCAAATTCATGCGGCCCGCGAGGCGAGCTACAGAATAAAATTTTTAATTTCAAAACAACGGAAATATAACGTAATGGCCACCTGTCCATTCCAAAGTGAGGAAAAATAACATTTTGAGAGGGTTTCGAATGGGTCCAAATAGAGTCGTAGAGGCCATTTCCTGAGATCTGAGGGGGTCTGTGAAACAAAAATTTTCTCGGTACGCTCGGCGCCAACAATGTTGGCGCTCCGCTTAGATTGTCTCCCCATACGACCCGCGAGCAATGCTGTGATCATCAAAGTGGCCCTTACTGGAGAAAAGGTTCGCCACCCTTGATCTAAAGGTTTGCTTTCACAATTTCCCCTAGACGGCGAAGCAGATAAGGGTTAAAGTTGGTACAGCGTGCCCATGGTCTGAAGTTGTGTCTTCCATCAATATTGAAGGTCAGCGGTCATAGGTCATCGATCAAATCTCTAATCGACGAAATGTTTTGAAAAAGTGTGTGGCTTTTTCCTTTAAGGCAGTAAGTCTAATGAAAGTTAACATTTGTTGAACCTGGATATGATACGCATTGTTACTTCATCGGTGACGTCATAGGTCAATGCGTCATATAATACAGTACGGTAGTTTTCTGTTAGTACAAGGTGCAACATAACTTCTGAGATTTTTTTTCTTTTCCATGCAATGTGACTTAAAGAGGCTCATTGAGTTGTTTTGTGAAATTCACTCAATCTTTCTAAACCGGTCAAGTTTCCTTCACATACTAATGACAAACAAACTAAAAGGATTCCAAAGTTTTACATACGTTGGAACATTAATGAGTGAGTAACCAACGATTAAATTTGGTTTTTGAAACTTTGTGACCAGACATTTTCACATTAGTACATTCACAAGCACACAATCAGAGCAAGTAACGGTCAAAAATTCGAAAAAATTGACAGTTTTCATATAACTATTGGATGTGAAACTTGATTAATTATGCTAATTGTGAGTATTGTCGTGTGTTTGTATACTTCAAAATCACCACAATCTTTACTGATATCAACTCAATGAGCCCCTTTAATATTTCAACCTATGCCGCCATGTTTGGACGAAACGTTTACCGGTATATTTTATAACAATCTCATTTTCCATGGATTTCTAATATGTTTAAGACCAACATCAGTGGCTTGTTGGAAGTGACATCATTGTAAGAAAAGTTGCTTCATGTAATAATGATTTATCTGTTGTATGATTCTGTGGAATACATTGAATTGGGTTTTAGTGTAGATAATAGAGAGAATTTGTGACTTATAAGTTACATCATCACCAAAAACGATTGCATAACATATTCTATGATCCCTCACTGTTAAGCTAGCGCACAGTCGTTTGTTGGGCGTACATCGGACGTTACAAGTACACGTACGTTAGTAGGTACTTTGCAATTATTAATTCTGTAAACATTACAGTAGCATCTTCATATTAGCTAGCTATTAGTAAGATCTATATGACGGACGTATACGTCTTTTGAGCAGCTTATTTCATTCACTTAGTTTAAAGTGATTGTGTGTGTAAACCACAAGGATAAGATTATGTTTGATCTTATCTTTTTCTTTATTTTTAAGTGTATACGCCATGTTGGACATAGACGGGCTGCATTTTCCAATGAAGGTAAATGACTTTGAAAAGCAAAGGGATTGCCCCCCCCCCCCTCAAGAAAAAGAAAACAGTAAAATGCAGAAATCACGTTTGGAAATTAACGGTTCATACTATAAGCGCCTGCACAAGTGCTACTACACAATTTGTCGCCCCTTGGTCGGTATCGGAAATTGTAGTATTTGGTGAAGGAAGCACTGCATTTGCAAGTTACCTACGAACTGATCACAGCATTGCTGCGTCAGTGATCCTTAATTATTTTGACTTAATGTATATTCAATACTAGCATACTTCCCATTAGCTTGTTCAAAGAAGCATGCCGTTGATTTGAATGAAAACTGTCAACCACTACATTATCGTAAAATACACTTTTTGTTGTTGAATTTGCAATCATACAGCAGAATTAACCAACTGAAACCTATTTATTTTCCCGGATTATCTGAAAGGTGCAATTAAAAGCCGTACCAAATTTTTGGGGACGAAATTTCATGTTTTCACTTTTTGCCTGCACATGCAATCACTTTAATGCTAAAAATAGCAACGCAGTTAATTTGCAATAATCATGGCTACACGAGGCCAGACCTAGGGTACGTTTATGCTCAGGGACGTAATGTTCAGTTTATTATCCGGGTATAGTATCAAAGCCAACCCTATGGTCAGTCTCGATACCCCTAATGTCCTAGACCCTTACGCTAATTTAGGCCTTTAATTTAAATCTTTTTTTTTTGTATTTCTGCTTACGTTAAACTAGTGTAACGTGGGACCTTTCGAAGGCGTTTCTCGAGGGTTCTGATTTGCAAGCCTATTAGGGCGTTGTCCATAAATATAGTCTAAGCGGAGGAAATAGAACTTAGGCGAACATATCAGAGTGGTAACACATTTACAACACCCATACAGCTGCAAACACACAGCTGGCTTGATACAAAAAGAAAAGTTACGCTTGCAAGAACGATACTTAGCATACTAATACTCTTACACTAGCCCCCGTTCCAAACTTAGACTGGAAGAAATGGATAGAAATAGCCGGCCTATGTCACTGTGCGGACTAGTCTAGATATTTCTCTTGAGCTTTGCTCTCCTAAAAACGATCCTAAGAGGTATTGACCCGAAGAACCATCCGAGGCCTAGGCAGACTCAGGCAGGGGTTCTGTCTGTGTGCAAGTTAGGTAAGCATCCGATAGTCTGTCACCAAGTTAAGAGATTTTTTTATATGTTCGTGTGCTGTGTTAAAATAGCGTTTAGTTCGATACAAAAAAAAATCATCTTGCACAAGAACAAGTGTAATCATTGGTTGTATTGTTATGCTTGTTCCTAGGAGCAATCCATGGTACTAGTACCTCACATTAAAGTGACTTCAAGTTTACGTAACGTTAAAGTTCATATAGGTTTGACAAGCTTTATCGTGATCTAGCTTCGCAGTCTATCAAATTATGGAGGACTAAGCTAGGCCTAAGCAAATTTTCAGCCTCAATATCAAGCATCAAATAAACGTGTAAAACAGATATGAAGAAATACAACCTTAACAAAGCTGAACTCCCTGAGGCTTTTTTTTGGGCCCTGTGGATTTGGCTTAAGACGTTTGGGAGCTGGGGTTAGACATTTTGAATGAAGTTACTCACAGTGCAAATGAAGCTACTGAAATTAAGGAAGTTAATACCAGTTTGTAATTTCAATAGGTTCATGGTGAGTCAATAGCTTGACTCAAGCCAAATAACATCTCAAAAGTCAGTAGCAGACCCTCTTCTTCCTTGCACACATTTCATTTGTGCTATCTTCAGATGATACCACATTTAAATTTGCAAGTTCTTGACCTGCATGTACAATGTAGTAAGTTATTTGATCACAACTTCCACCAGTGCTCACTCTTACTATTTAATCGCATGTTTCATGTTTTTCTGTCAGACAAAAAACTCACAAAAAATCCTTTTATTTCCAGCATGTCTACTGAAATTGGAACTCTGAGCACTTTATTCCGCCAACTTATACTTCTAACCATTAATTTCTTTACTTTAAGTTAATAAATTTGCAAAACACAAAACAAAACAATTTGTACATCGTTCGGTAATTGTTTATCACTAAATGAAGCAACATAAATTGATCTAATAAAAACATCTATTCAATGCAGTCAACACTTGACCATTCCTGGTTTTGAACAACACATGGCTCATTAGTGTTCAACATTGTCAATACCATATCATACCTGCAATATTTACTCTGCAAAGTGCTGAAGCAAGCAACAGGCCAAATATCAATACAAATCTAATGTCCTCAATGGAAACATTCTCACAATAGTTCGAATCTGAGTTAGTGTAATATACTACCTATCAAAGATAGTATATAATTACCTTCCTTTCTTGGTAATTCAGGCTTTTGAAAATATAGTCATATCCCATGATTTTTCAGCTAGGTCCTTCCAAAGAACATTTACCATAACTCCTCACCCCTCAGCAGCAAATCATGTAGTATACTTTCAGCTGAATCTTGTCATTAGTCTGCTTGAAAAGAAATCCTTTCTTTCTAAGTCTTTCTTACCATCTTCTTTTGAAAACAGTTCTCCTACACTGTCTGTCCTTAGGCTAGTAGGGACCAGTCCTACCTACAACTGATATTCTGAGAAGTTAATTGGACAATTAGTCACAAAATCAAATAGATGCAGAACTATAAATGTTCCTACCGTAGGGCAGTATGTGAACATGACAGGACGTAGGACAAACAAGTCAGGTTTTCTTAAGTAGAATTTAGGCCTTGTTTAATGTCAGTCTAGACCTTTAAAATTTGCTCCATATGTATTTAAGGACAGCATGCAATGTTCAACTCTAACACGTGTGATCCCCATTTGAGTATTCCACGACGTTTGTCTAAGCGGTCGCATCTATCGGTATGTTTTGTTGTTCTGCGGGATTTATTTTTTATTTCTGTTGAAAAGAAGATCAATTTGAGGGCCGAGGGCCGAATCTTCCCTCTTCAAATTTGACATTTGGAAACCTCAACGAAATAATAGAAGACGGTCCTCTTCAGCAACAGTGCTGTGCATATTTGATGAGACAGATGGCTTTTGTTGTATCCATTACTTTATATGTTATTACCAAATTGTCAGAGTTGCATAAGTGTGTAAATACGTTTTTATGGACCACAGAAATGAGCAAACTCAGACTTAGTTCTTAGTAATTGTTTAACTTACAACGTTTTCGAGAATTCACGTATTTATCATCAGGTAGAATAAGGTAGACATTACGATCATTTTGAGTCAACAATAGACTCTGTATTGAAATGCATTACCTAGGAAAGAAGATCTGTTGATGTATGTCAATCTAAAGGAGTAAGAGAAATTTCGTATCCGTTTCTTAAATCACCAAAGACAAACATATGACACATTCGTCATTTAAACTGAAAGAGGAAGTTTCAATAGTATTTAGTATATACTCTGCATGCCATACATTTCTGTGATAGAACTTTCGTCGATAATTCCTTACATCCAGTCGCATCGACACGTGTCTACATAATACTTTGCATTCATTTCTATTAAAAATCACACTTCTACTATTCAGGCGTACTTATTGAAACAATTGAATCTATAGATGTAGGTTTCAATCTGGAAGTGATTATTGTTTCGGGTAACCAAATTATCCAAGTTTAATTTGCTAATGATAAGAACACTTTTGAACACTTGTATTCGGTATTGTGTTATACCGTAATGAACCAAAAACCATTATTGTTTTATATCCCTAATAAGTATCACGTTCTGTTAGTGTACTGAAGCGTAATATTCTGGTTTCAAATCATCGGAAATGCAGGTAACAGCTATGTTATAATTTACATGAGACACTTGAGGTATGGATTGACACATTTGCACTGAAAGGAAATATGTTTGTTTTACAGGAAAAAATAGAACCAATATTTGTGGACATAGTATGAAAGATTATCAAAATAAAGAGGATGGTGGCTATGATGTTTTGGGATTTTCTGTGATCCTTAACTCAGTTTATTCAGGCACCATTACCATGAGTTTATTCAGACACCATTAGCATGAGATTATTCAAGATAGCCGCTTTATTATTGTAGTGCGCCGCACTACAATCTTGTCATTACTGGTCGACCAGCAATTTCTTTTGTTGAGCCTTGTATGGCTCATAACGCCTCACCTACGCGTGATGTAACTTAGTTCACACAGATATGCATGTGCGATCTTTTAGTAATCTCAGTAAGTGCCAGCTATGTCCGTCTTCAAATCAAACTCTACTAAGGAAAAGCAAATGCCACGGCTACAAGAACGATTTAAGGAGTTAAAGTGATGAGAGAGCCCTGCGGATAAATTTCCAGAAAACGTCATGGAATGTGGTTCGGCCTTTTCCCAATGAGGTGATAAACGTGGAGTGTCAATGTTGTTTCAAAATTGGTGTGCAATACACCGCCATTGTGTTTTAATATGATATCGCAGAATCGTGTGCTGCTTCAATGCTTTTTAGTGGTTACAACATGGCGTCCTTCTACAGAATCATGTAGGCCTACTGCTCTCATGTTCTATTTCAGTGGTGAAACAGAAAGACAGTTTTGACATATATACAGCTAGTACTAGAGTACTCGTTAAAACTCAGAGCAGTACAGGCTTGTACGACGTACGGTATGTAGTAACGATAAGCGTCGGCAACTTTACCACATTATGAGAGAGATCCAATGGAATTTTTGTTTCGTCCAGCGCGATACAAATAAAAAGAATGGATTGGGAAAGGGTTCGACAGGAAACGGCACTGCCTTACGCAAAAAATGCTAACTCCTGTGAGGAGTGGGTCCACAGAGACTGGCTTATTCCCAACAAGGACTTAGCCTACCACGCACTACAATTATGCGTATTTGTGGGCAAATGCAGTTCTAGTTTTTTCTTACCATTACAGAAATAGGGGGCGGCATTTACATTCGATAATCAGAATAATGACTTGAGTTACAGCAGCATGTAAAAGACATTACAGTGGTTTTAATTAAAAAACAAAAATGTTTCTCAGTGATAGAATCTGGTTTATTCTTTGCTCAAGAATAATACGTTCACCCAAACATAAACAAAAATCCTATGATGTATCTTCCATAACTCTTGAATGATATTCTGAGGATATGAAGCTTTGTAGATGTGTATTGATGAGTCCGAATGGCTGCAGCTACTTTTTTTTTAGCATGCTGTGTTAGTGCATTTTAAATGCTCCATTTCTAAGTGTGTTCTAATTTGATGTATTATTAACTAATAAAATGTTTATGTATACTTTTTAATTTAAATGAACTAACTGTATATTATCTATATAAAAAGAAAAGTTTAATCATGGTGTTTTTCTCAGGTAACATTAATTCACATTTTATTGTAATGTCTTTTATTCCTTTCAACTGACGGTTGTTGATTTTCTGAGCTCTTGTTCTTCTTATCATTACGATTATTTGTTAAAAACGTATACTAAGTTAACGTTTGACTCAGTTCTTTGTAACTAAAGTAAACGAATCAAGGCACGGCGCCAAAGAAAAGAACCAAAGAGAGACTTCTGACACATCCATGACTTATCTCATCCACTCGCCGTCTTTGAATGTTTCCCCAACCCTCTTCTACATCTCAATCAATGGCGGAGCCAGACGGTTATTAAAGTCACGGCGGGGGGGGGGGGGGGCATTTTACATGCGCTGTATGAAAGAGATACAAACCGTTCTTTCAATATATTGGAGCTGCTGATAGCCGGTGTGGCAGGAAATACCGTCCGTGATACTAGGATACTCTTCCCTTAGGAGGATCTGTCCTCGTTAAGGGATATGTGTCCAATCTTTTATGTCACGGTAGGTCTGAGTAGATCACCTTGTGTTTTGCCCGCACAACGGACTTGTAGTTTTCATACATTAGTTGACTGCATAATATGTAAGTGAGACTGCCATGATATGTAAGTTAGAACAAAACAGTGCATACCCACACCGAATTCAGAGGTTAAACTGTTTAATGCCGTCGATGTCTCTTACAAATCAGTTTTAAGTATCCTTGATGATTAAAAAAATACAAAGTCTACAATTTTAACCAGTTATATGTTATCAGTTTTGTATATGTCAAGGCAATGATCATTAACCTTGAGTTAATGAAATAGCAGGAGATATTAAACCCAAAGAGTGGGAAATTTCAGATTTCATCCAAACGCTGGAACCTCTATGAGTGCGTAGGGTATGTCATATGATGTTGTCGGTGGTCTTAAAGTCGGATTTTCCATCCGAACAGACATTATTGTTTTCAGAATCAGTTTAATGCAACTTGTCTAAGTCATTTTTCTTATTATTTGTTGCTTATGGTTTTTGTTGTGATTGTTTTCTTTTTTTCATTGACAGTGACATTATGTGGACAGCATTTTGAAATAAGCAAATAAAACTGTCAAGTAAACTAGTAAAGTTGTTAGCGAATACTGATGCTGGCATATTTTTCACATCAATTTCTTTGGTTTACCATTTGGTGGTCGATAAGATCAAAGGATATTCGTCCTGTAAGTGATCACAAAGACCGAAGTTATTCAGTGATAGTGTGACGTATTTGGATACGTGATTAGCTGTAGACTATGAATACAACTTAATAGTATCAGTATATGAATACAACCAAGATTATTACAGATATAATACTGAGCTTGTGCGAAAATCCTTTAACATTATTCTAAACTAAGACAGACAAAGTGGAATCCTACTAAATTGAGCATACATCCAACATTCTCATTAGGGATGATTGAAGTCACTTGGCCATGCTTGGTTTTGAAAGTGCATCAATGAAAATAAAAATCCATTATAAAAAAAAGAAAGTATTCCAACGAATTACAATAGACAATTCTAGATTCTGAGTGCCCTATCACGCGTGTTAACTTAAATGGCACCCCATCCGAGCACCACCAGGACAGTATGACTTTTTTTTTATTTTGTTCCTGGGAGAGCCCCCATTGCAACGCGAGAAAAGGGATGACACCATCACCAAATTTAGATGGTTCCCCCCGTATGGCGCCATTTTTTTTAAATTATCGTAGTTAATGAAGATGGAGGTGGGAGAAAGAAGATCTGAGGTTAAGTCGTCTTTCTTTGTATGCAGTAGCCATGTATAAATGTTTGTACCGTCATTAGGGTCATTACAAACTTCAAGCAGAGAGAGATTTTGGTAATTAAATAGAGACATAGAACCTCAGGGACACGTTGCTATGCTGATATTTGTATCACAATGTCTTTCACCATAGTTTGTTTTGCACCCGTAATTGCACTCGCACAAACAATTAATGGATACGGAAAAAAAAAAAAAAAATCTGTTTCAAAATGACCGCCGGACAGGAAATACTGCTCAAGGGACACAATTCCACCAGAAATACTCATCCTGCTGACATATTCTCCGTGAGTTACTCTCCGTAGGACACCCGGACACTATCACCTGTCACAGGTCATCATGTCCCACAAATGTTCTTTCAAACTTTACAGATGGCCGTTAAGACACTTTCTGGGTATTATAAACTGCATAGGCACAGTCTTGAAACAAGAATCTCATGTTTGCAATTTCTCAAATTAATGAGGGCAAAAGTAGAAATCTATAATATTGGTAAGAGGTATCAGATGTTAGACTGCCAGAAGCATAAATTACGCATTGTCCTTATAAATTCATGGATAGTTTGCTAAATATTCGAATGGGATGAACATATCTTTAGTCGTACTCTTTTTTCATCAGGCATTGGAGTCACAGTCATTGCCTGCTATGAGTGTAGCGAGATCTATGTTCTCACTGAGCCTATAGGACATGGATAAGGGGACATTAACGAGTGTGTTGCAGTGTGATATGGAAATACAGTATGCACTTGTTGCATTAGAGTAGTCAGAACTTTTCAATAGGGTGAACTAAGAATTGCTTGACAAATTTCCAAATGGTGAGCTAGCATGTTCTGGAGAGGATGGTGCAAGGAAAACTAACTATCTCCCCCCCCCCCCCCAAGATTGCCAAAAATCCCCTTCCGTGGGACAGCAAGTAAGGAAGGAATCTTAAGGAATCTTTGCGATGGTAATGGTGGGTGCGCGCGTGTGTATGAAAGTCAGTGACGTCCTACTTTGTAAACACGATCGATATCTCAAGGAGGGAAGCTTGGACAGATCTCATATTTAATATGTTTAGTACCACATTAAGCAAAAGAAGTCTATTGTTTTTGGTGGAGGTCAGATTATTTTGGGTCAACAGGGGTCAAAGTGTGACAACTCCGTAAACACGATATCTCAAGAAGAGAAGCGTGGACAAAAAAATATTCAGCACAATACAGTGAAGACTCAAAGCTCGGACAAATCTCCTATTTGGCATGTAGGTGTACTTGGTGGAGGTCAAAGTTCATTTGGGATCAGCAGTGGGCAAATTGTGAAAACGTTGTAAACACGATTTCTCAGGCAGTGAAGTTTGAAAAAATCTAGTATTTCTTATCTATGTGAACCACGATGAGCAAAAGATCCTCATTGATTTTGGTGGAGATCAAAGGTCATCTGACGTCAATGGGGTCGAATTGTGTAAACCTCGTAAGCACAATATCTCAAGAAGGGAAGTTTGGACAAAGTCATATTTTAGTGTGTCTGTGTAATACACTGAATACAAGATCCCTACTGATGTAGTGAGACGTCAAAGATCAAGTGAAGTCAACCGGATTCAAATTATGAAAACCTTGTTCACAAAATATCTCAAAAAGGGAAGCTTGGACAGATGTCATATGGAGTGTGTAGGGGTATCTTACAGTGTACAAGAACGATACCGTTTTAAATGGAGGTCAAAGGTCATTTGAGGTCAAAAGGTCAGTATGTAAATACCTTGTTAATAGGCTAACTGGTATACATTAGCATGGCATTTACACCTATACCGACGGTATAAAAATAAACAGCTGAGAAGTTTACCAAAAATAGCAGGCATACTCGCAAAACTGCATAATACCTTGCAAAGTCTTGTAAAGCCGTTTAAAGAAACCAATGCTGATACCCGCTCACTCGCTTAAGCAAGGTTGTCGATCAGAGATTACTTAACTGAACTGTAAATATATTTTTACCTTAACACAATAGCTTGTGCTCCATTGGCCAATTACATGTGCACCACTGGTTGCAGTATATACAGGCTGTGTTCAGAAGTATCTAATTGAAATAATCCGTGATTGGGGGTTACGGAAAATTCCTAGCCACGTGCTTCAAGTTATGTATAGAAAAGCTATGCACCTTGCAGGGTACATAAAACACAAATCAGCATTTAATTGAAAAGAAAAAAATGGCGACAATAGAACGTTAAAATAAGTGACAATAGTTGCAAGACATAAAAACAAAAACAAAGCGAGAGAACCAGGAATATTCCACAATACCGTAGATCTACCCCAGAAAAACGCAGTTGAAAGGTCGATATGACCGGTCTTGCGACCGTTGTAGGTACATGAGAATAACAAAAAGAGGAGAGAATTGCGCAGATGCATGTTTTCATCTCGTTAGTACAAGTTGAAAAACATGCGTTTTGGTGAAAAGAGTAACATTTTCCTCGTAACTCTCACCAAGAAGAAATCCCAGTGTTATAAGCAGGTGAAAAAATAGCTAAATAAGGCTTTCATCTACAGGCTTGTTAACGTTCTGTTTATGTTTACGTTGCATAGCTTCGTGTAAGTACATAGTGTACTGCGCATTTAAGTATATACATGCGTAGTATCCTGCCGGGTTGTACAGGGCCAACACGCAGTGCAGTATACGCTGTGCATGCAAGCTACATCACTTAACGGAAGCATCACGGTGGGAACTAATGCCTAACCAACGTTCAATACAAAGACAAGTTTCTGTTGATGCGAACTGCAATAATGTTGTTACAGTTTTAGACTAAAGTAATAGAAATCAGTCACAAAACCATCGTCGGGCCTCACAAGTTGTATTGTCTTTGTACACTTTGTACTTTAGCTACCATTACCTGTTCAGGGATTACTTAAAGGCAGAGTATAATGCATGAAAAACATACACAGACATTTTTGTTCAAAACTTTTTTCAAGACTTTGGAAAAGTTGACACTGTTTGCAGGGCCATGTGAATTCCTGCACGAAAACACTATGGTACGTACAAGTAACACAGTAATCAGTGATTCCACAAAAACGTCTGCAATACCAGGTATCATGGAGCAGCCGGTACATACCGATATCTGCTTTTGGTTCTACCGACGCAGTTTACTTGTAAACACCACATCTTCAGAAGGAAAACTATGGCAGATCTCTCAACAAGATTTTAGATGTATCTCATTGAGTATTCACGAATTCCATTGTCTTTGGTGAAACGTCAAAGGTCATTAGACAGGGTCAAATTATGGTAGGGATTCTTGAAAACATCTCCAGAAGTTAAGCTTGGACATCATATTCAGTATGTAGTTGTGTCTCATTGAGCACAAGAACCTGTTGGTCTTTAATGGAGGTCAAAGGTCATTCGATATCAACAAGGGTCAGATTGTGAAAGCATTGTACATCTAGATCTCAGATCTTGATCTCAACACAGGAAGCTTGCACAGATCTCAAATTTCATATGAAACCTAGTAAGCTTGATGTGACACATACTAATGTGATTATATCAGATTCAGAAAAAGAAAAATAAATCTCGTAATCGGATCATGGCAACCACAATGTATTTCTGCATTCTATTTATTAAATCGTTTATTTAAATTGCTGCTCTTTTACCCGTCTCAATATAACCTGGAATGTAAATATGAAATGTAAAAGCATGCATAAAGTTTAGTCACAAGATTATTAAGCCTGTATGAAAGTTGTTCAGTTGTTCAAATCATGTTTTTTACAGAAGTGGGAATAATTTACCTTGCCAATAAAAGTTGTGCTCTTCCCACATTGGTACCGAACTTTCTTTTTGTTTTTAGCATACCATTCTGCCTGCTGTTAATAGGTTGCAGGTCTGTAGAAAAAAGTCTGTTCAGAGTGTCACCAAAAAGATTGGTCTTGACGTAGTTTTGTTTGTCTATTGCTTTTCAGAGCAGCTATTTTCTCCTACTGCTCTACGGGCACCTTGACTTCTAGGAGGAGGTCTAAGTTTACTCTCTTTCTTCTTTCTATCTCTTTTACCATGTAAGAAAAAAGGGGAATGATTTTTCCGTTCTTTTAATGCCAAGAAATACATACTTAAATGTCGCACCAGCTATAGGAAGCTGATACACGTAGTCGTTCATCATAGTCGTGATAGTCTCTATCATATAATGTAAAAATAATGTGCTCAGCCTCTTTGACAGCAACATGTCTGATATAGAGACTTGCACTGGGTACGTGGTTGATAATAATTGCCATACACACCCCCTCCCCAAAAAAAAAAACACAAAAAAAAACACAAACGCAAACGCAAAAGAAACGAAAGAGGAAAATTTTCAAAAGCAATGTTAACACGTCATAGTTTTTCGCATTAAAAGGGTCCCCCAAACGACCATTATGTGGTTATCAAACTGTTTGGTAAAGGTAGAGAGGCATGGCAATACTGAATTACACAGACTATCACGCTAAGATAAAAATCTCTAAAAATCAGATGAAACAAACTTTGAAGTACGAAGTCAAACATAATTTTGAAGTACCATAAATCTCTCACACCAGTACTTTATGAGATATTAAAAGTACTCACCCCTAATTGCTAATTCAAACTTTGCTGGCATGTATTGGTGCCTGAGTAACATCACATTGTGTCAGCAAAAATGCACCATTTTGAAATTGGTAAAAATCATAACATTTGTTATTATTTGCTACTGAGATATGTATTGAAGATTATTCCTAATTTTTATGAAGCATCAGTTTCCTTTAATATCCTTTAAATGGTTCGACTCAGTTGTCTTACAGGTAAACAGGTACAATAACAATAATGCAATTTATCTTGGTATTTATATGTGTCATGGACTCTTCACTTTGACAATATGTCTTACGTCTGCATTTTTTTGAACAACTATTGAAAAGACGTAAAACAATTATTGGCAATACAGTAGTGTACTGCAGAAGAAAAATCAAGTAACAGTTTCTTTATGAAAGATGTTGATATGTTTGTCATTGGATTGTCACCCACATAGATATTGTTCAAGTAGATCGGTAGGAATTCTCATTCACTGACCCAGACTCGTCCGCTGACTACATTGTACCATATAAAGATCCCTGGTTGATGCCCGAGGTGATTGCTGTTTAGATGAAATTTATTCCATATAAAGCGGTTTGACCAACCTGTTCAAATTACTGTTGGACCTGCTGGTGTGATATATTTAAATATCCCCATACATTTGGCTGTGACCTCCCTGATCCGTGCAATGTATGTCCGCACATGCCTTTGGTTGACTTATCAATTTCGCTAAAAAAAAAGGGGAAAAAAAATCCTCTCGAAGCAGCCGCTCTGCACCACGTCAAGGAAATATAAAATTTGTGGACAATTTTAAAAATGCATGTTGCTAGTGGAAGGTGGGTTATGTCATTATGGTGACGGTATATTGATGTTTATAGCGAGGAAATCCTGACTATAGTCAGTCTTATTTGTAATTTTGGTTAAAGCATAGGCAACACGTCACATTCACTGCACAGTTGCTTATGTATGGCAGTGGTCTGTTTTATCAAACAGCGCCCGCTATTTAAGTATTATATTATGGATAATTGTATGAGACTGAAGGAATAACATTGACCAAAGTGGACGCCAAATAATGTGCTAAAGGATCTGATAAACTATGCTCTCTGTAAGTTGCTCACAATGTTGGTATGTATTTTACATGTTAAAATGTAATATACAAATGATAACTTGTAATAATGGCTGTATGAATCATTGAAAAGTTCCAAATATACACAAATGTCATTAAAATCCATCAGAGCCTGACCATTTTACAAACTGTGGTAGTCTGCATTATGAAAAAAATCTTGGCTAAGTATGCAGTCTACATGAAGCTGAGGGGCAAACCCACATGATATTTCTCATACTTCCATTTGGTTTCTTAAACTTTCTTTTAAGGAAAATTGATATGCCCCCAAAAAATTATTTTGGAATTGAATATTGTATTCTTTAGAAATATTGACATGATTTATCAATTGCAAACAAGAAGGCAAGTAATCATGATACAATACATAAGGAAAAGAAATGCCGTCACTGTGAGACACTTTGTTTCTGATTGACTACGTGAACAGTGATCTTTTACGTTGCATGCCACAATTTTTATGGTTTCACATACATGTACTTTGGTTTTTTTAGAGGCTAAAGATCAGTGGAAATTCAGAATAGATGGAAGCCTAAGCATTTTACAGTATTGCTTGCTTTGGGGTTCAAGTGATTGCTTATTAGCATTTCATTGGAATATTAACTATGTTAATAAGCCAGGCAACAATTGGCGTCAAAATAGAGCAAGTATCAAGTCACCCATTCAGCTGAATACGAAGGATAATACCCAATACGAATATGATCTTTTTAACCTGTAGACCGTGTTAGTGGCAGCGGATTCGAGTCATGGAGACTGTATTAGTTCTTCTCACAACTCGGGATTAATGTGTGATATATTAATCATCTACTAGAAATACATAAAGCAATCACATTGATGACCTTTGTTATAACCTCGTTAAATACAATGGCATTTTCTATCGTCTCAGAACTTCAATTCCCCCTGCCGTTGCTATTCAGCTTTATTATTCTCTCGTCTACCCTAAGGTTTCTTATGGTATTGAAATTTTCGGGGTAGCTAGTGCTTCTGTTATGAAGCCACTACAAGTTCTTCAAAACAGAATTATAAAAACCATTACCTTTTCACCTCGTCGTTATCCTACAGAATAACTTCTCAGTAAGCTTAGGGTGCTTAAGGTCTGTGATGTTCACATCCTTAAGATTTGTACCTTCATTTATAAATATATTAACAATAAATTACCACATGTCTTTTGTAACATTGTTAACCCCAGAGAGTCCTCGCACATGACCAACCATACAAAAAGTAACTCACTCTTTGCAGTTACCAGACATAATACTAAACACCGGAAAATTCTCTTGAATAATTATTGTTCCAAAACTTAGAGAGATCTTCCGAATGATACAAAGCTCTGTATGTCGTATAAAACCGTTAAGTGTGAAATGAAATCTCATCCCATTGGCAATTACGTGCTTTGAACAGTATACTTTTTCTGACTCAAGCCTTATTTTTCTTTTATTCTCTTCTTCTTCTTGTTTTTGTTTTTGTGTTTTTGTGCTTTTTTTCCTGTATGTTTTCTGTTTCGTTTAATGTCGCTAGCATATAAACATATTACTGTTTTTTTTTTTTTCTAGCGTCCGGTTCATTCCACTTCATTGTGCGGCTGCCTCTTCCTTCTTAATATGCCTGTATGCATGTATGTATGAATGAAATACATGAAACGAAACGAAACAAAACAAAACAAACTCATTGTACTTTAAAAAGACGCTTTTGTGTCTGAAATTAAACAGCTTTTAGCTGCCAGAAAAATCATCTCCTCATAGACCTATGTTTTACCAAGGGTGAATTTACATATGCATCTGATCACAGTCACCGGGTTGCTATGCCCATTTTGCACCGTTGCTAACATCAAGATAATTGGATTACGTAACATTGCAACACACAAAGCGGATCGTCCTTGGGGCTAACCAAGAAAGAGCAAAAATTCACATTTTTAAATCATCCGAATCTCACAATTTATAGCAAATTATCTCTTAAAACTCACTCAGAACATTGGGAACACATTATCCAAGGGGTATGGCCCGATATAATTGTTCCAAAAGAGATAAATTGCACAAATATTTGGTCCAAACGAAGGTTGCATATCTCGACACAGTCGCGAAAATTTTCCCTCGTGATCGTCACAGAAAATGTCGAAAATATCCGCAATGGGAATCCCGAACGTTTTCATGCTTCACTTTCACAAAGGTAATTGAGTTTTTCACATGAAAATGACAAAAATGATAACAGAGGTGCCGTGATGCACTTCCGTGACAAGTTTTAAAATCTTTTTCTGGTTGCTAGGGCAACACTGTTTCTTTTCTACTCCATGTACGTACTGTTTACGTACTACTGATAAGTAGGCCCACACGCAAGACATACGCTACCCACAATGCAATACTGTAAACTAGTTTGGACTTGTTCGGATTTCGACATCGTGTGACGTCATTACATGTTATTATCATATGACGAAACAAGAGTTGGCGTGGTTTGTATAGAGCAACCAACTGCGAAGGCAAGTGAAGTGATGGGAGTTGTTTAGTATGTAAATATCACTAAATTGTCTTTCGAACAAGGGGAGATTATAACCGTATATGGAAACAAGTGTCATGATTGACATGGAGTAGCTTTGGAGATTGACGGAGTGGTGATGCGGTTCCCTGACATGTTTTACTGAAGGTTGTTTGAAGGCGCGGTCAAAAGCTAAAATCATCGATATCTCTGTCGGATGATCGTGTATGGTTGCAAAATTTGGAAGGGGAGTTGGGGAGTGTACAGAGTATGTGCTGTGAAAATAGTAGCGTCATCAAATGCACAGGGGAGAAGATATCATCGTTTGAAAATTTGACCGTGCAATTGCGTAAGCTGGGCAACTGTAGCATTTTCAAGGTCACTTTTCAAATAGAACTGTGTGAAGCGTCGTAGTTCATTGCATAGCAACCAGGTGACTGATCAACTGTACTTACCCGCTAAAAATTTACACTGCGGTAATAACCCAACTTTAACAAAAAAAAAAATAAAATAAAGGTGGGGTCGCACGTAGATTACCCCCTGCCATACCACTAGGTTAATTGGTTTTCAGATCTCTGCCCTCTGTTTGGGAGCCGATTACCTGGGCAGTTGTGCTTAGCCTTTTTCATTGTTAGCTATTAGTCTACATTCAGATCTGGGTACCTGTTAAGTAAGTTATTGTCATGCTCATGTTTCAACTTCGCACAGCTGCTTCTTTCCCCTCGCACACGGTGCTACCAATTACACAACGGTCAATGAAAGGCCTCACTGATCACTGTACAGTAGTGGAAGGGTCGGCCCTATATTGTTCCAGTACACATGATAAGGGAGCAACCGGTCATCAAGGGCTGGAGACCGTCGGTAACAAACATTGCAGTATCGCACAGACAATCCTCACACATGTAATTTTTCAGCAAACCATTTTGGGTCACTTGTACTAGTTTTAAATACATCATTACATCTTATTACATTGAGCATCATATTCCAAGATTGGATTGTACTTGACATTCGTATAGTAAGCGTTCTTCACTGTCAATTTATTGTCATCAACATGGACGAGAGCGATTTGTTTCAAGATGCAGATGTATCAATAGCCGCTGATCCTTCAGTATGTTCATGTCGAACGACCCACCAACGAAAGTCTGGGAAAAGTGCATGTCCCTGCCGTATGTGGGATGTGTTCTGCTCAGAATCATGCACATGTGGCTCGAGAACTAAGCAATGCGCAAATCGAGAACCACCGGTAAGTAGTTACTCGGATTTATGAGATAGGCTACTTCTTTTTTTTCATATTTGAAGGGAATCAGTGATTCAGTTTGCTATGCTGCTATAGGCTTTTCGAGTTCCGGTCTAAGATAAAAGAGCCCACACGTAAGAAATATTGTGAAAACTGCGGACCATAAACTTTTTTTCTTCAACCTGGCTGCAGTGAATGCAGATATTCATGCCTGATAAACCGATACATTCTTTCTTTGTTAGAGCCTATATGGGTTGGAAGGGGGAGGGGATGGTGCCTGTTGCAGCCCTGTAGCCGACAATGAATTTTGGGTGGTGGGTCAATGTTGGGCGTTTTCCCAGGCTGGGGTGTCTGTGGTCTAAGGAGAGGGATGTTTCAACGGCTCTAGATGCAAAATTGTGTACGACTTTCACTCTTTTCTTCAACTGTAGTTGTATTCCAAAGAACCATCATCTTCATGTCTTTCTTTTTTTGTAGCTAGGCTATAGGTGATATTTTTACTGGTCTTTTGAGTGGCAAATTCCATGCGGTGTAATGAACGTATACAGATTCTAACTGAAGTTGCTACAAATGCTTAAATTGTCAGCTAGATGAATCTGCCCCATCCCCTACTTATGATTTTCAGAAAAAGTTGAAAATATGAAAAATGACAACTAAATTTAATTAATTAATCAAAAGAGGAGCATTTATATGTATTGTTATCTTTGTGTAAAATAAACACAAAAGAAAACGATTGTGACAGATTTGTTACTTTCAAAAACTGCCCTCACGATGATCTACACCTTCAGCAGTCATTGCAACATTTCAGTTACCATTGATTTAAATTTGTTTTACCCAAATGATATAGTATTTAGCAATATTGAATTTTTCTGCTTCATTTCCTTAGGACTCCAGTGAATCAGATCACGATCCCCTTGATGCAAACATTGAAGAAGACATGGAACAGCAATCAGACACCACACTTGAAGATCAAATAAAGGTAAATTAAATGACAAAAAAAAATGCATTGTTGCTGGAAGTAACTAACTCATGATAAAACAGAAACTATTATAAAAAAAAAAATAAAAGACTGTGTGGTTTCAATGTCCCAGAACAGTATTGCTGCTCTTATGTAATACAAAATCAGAAATTGGGGGCTATAGCTCATAATTTTGATACAAACCAAATATGAGTCCTGTGCAAGTCTCCCTTGTTGAGATGTTGTTAACAAAGTTAACACTTTTTGACATCTTTTTGACATCTGTTCACAATACTCAACAGCAGCTATGCCTGGGGCCTGGAGACCAACTTTCGACATGGTGCCTTAGGGTTATCCTATGCAGTATGGTGCACCTACCTAATAAATATGACATATGTCCAAGCTTCCCTTTTGGAGATAACGTGTTTACAAAGTTTTTACTATTTAACCTCTGGTGACCCAAAATGACATTCAAAGTTCATCAAGAACATTTGGGTTTCTTGTGTGCAATGTGGTACGTATCTGTTTCATAAATATGAGATTGTCAAAATTTACCTGCTAGAGATATCTATTGGTAAGGGTTTCACAATTTGTCCCACAATGACCCTTGATTATCTTTGACCCATCACAAATAATAGAGTTCTTGTCTCTCACGTGATACGAAGCCTTCAAAGTAAACAGATTACATGACTGAACTAGTAATGACTGATTTGCATTCGGTTTGAATATTACATTGAGGAAAAACTGAAAGTTCGAACACAATCAGGAATATCGTAAAAACTGAAGATAATCGTAAAATATCAAAAGTGATTACTAAATTTAAAAAGTTGCAATGAAATATTAGTAGAAATGTCAAATAAAAGTGAAAGTTTGGATGGTTAGAGGACCCAATATACATCACCTTCATATATAGAAATATAAGGTCTATGTGGAATTATATTTATGTAAGGTATGTGAGGGAAGCGCCAGTTATAATCAAAGTACGATTATCATACAATTAAGCTGGTTTTCCTTTGCTTGTATACCTGAAAGCCAATGTTAAACACCTCTTTAGTAAATATGAGATTTGTCCCAGCTTCCCATCTTCAAAAGTATTTACAAGTTTTTCACTATTTGGCATCTCTTGACCAAAGATGACCTTTGATCTCCAACAAAATAACTTTCTTGGAATCTAAGTATAACATGTTTAAGCTTCTCTTACTCTTAGTGAGCTATCATGTTTACTAGGACTTTACAATTTGATTCATGTTCACCTTGAAAGACCTTTGACCTTCATTATAAGCAACAGATTCATGTACTTAATGTGGTACTTTCACACCAACTACGACATTTCAGAACTTTGAAACTATAACTGATTTTCACTTGCTGAATATTGATGATTACTTAGAGGACAAGACTTGTGCACATCAAATAATATTTACAACATATGTTTTACATTAGTTCATTCTCAACCATATATGGACAGGAGCTTGACAGAGAAGAGCTTGAAAAGGTAGCTGTTGATCTCTTGGGCAGAAATCCTGGGGCATAAGAAGACTATTTGCTGAAACAATCTTCTGTGGTGCAAGTGGCAAGCAAGGAAACACCAGAGAGTCCAGGCTGGTGTATTTGTGGCTCTTGCAAAGAAATGCCCCAAGATGTGGAAAGAAAATGTTGCAGGTTACATGAAGGTTGCCTCTCTAAAAGTGAGATATTTGCAGCAGTGTGCTTAAATGCACATGTACTTGAAGTGGCAATGCGAGCAACAGAGGACATCCTGGCTGACGCACCCATAAGGACAAACAAAAATTACAGACATTTTGGTTACAAACAATTTGTATATTGGCAGCACGGCAGGCTAGGAGCTGGGCGAAGGAGAGTTGTTCCACCTTGCTGTATTTGGGCAATACGCACAAGATTTCCTTCAGCAAACAATATTTACAAAGGATTTGAAATCGGTAATGGCATATTGAAAGACTGAATGGTAACCTGACTGCCATAGACTGAAAGCACTGACAGATTATATTTTTCCTTTGCAGTATTTATATTGTCTTAAATTTTACTCTTTGCTTAGATTTTACACAAATAAAATTCATTTACTGAAGAACGAGTTAACTTGTCAGTAAGGTTTTTATGTTACAAGAATTGAATCGAGAATAACATGGTGAGACAGCAGAGGCCTACATTTTGTCTGACCAAACTGGTTTTGCAAAACATCACCACCAGAAACACACCAGACCATCACCGATGTTGGTGTGTACTGTAATAAGAATCTGGCTCACTGGAAATTATGAATTACATATTATTGGATATTTGGGAAATTTAATAGCAGCTATGCTAAATCATTACTGCTACAATGATGCATCTGCCATCTGTTTTACAAACTATAGACAATCAGTCATCCAAGTAACAATAATAAGAGACAACAATAGTAAAAGACTACCAAGAATACGGAGGTAGGATAACATCAGTAACCTGACTGACTGATGAGCAGAAATCATTTTTATGATATAACATGCACATCGAAATCTCTGACTCTTGCTCAAAAGAAACTATCCAGCTGTTCAAACAATCTGCAAAAACTTATTTCAGAAGCTACAGTATTTTGGAAACATTTCAATGGTGTCACTGTGAAATTGCAGAAAATGGTAACAGTAAATGCATAGGTTGGTTTTTGAGCTTATTGACCAACAACCATGATCATCCTTCTTTTGACAATTTAGTTGTGTGATTACCTACCTCTTGAAATGTTTATGTCTGTTTATGTTCTGTGACACTGTTCACAGACAACTGTTCATTACACCTATTACACATCAGAGACAAAAAAGCAAAGTCTTAAAATTGCTTATCACAAATTGCGCATTATACTGTACCTCAAAGACAGTTATGCCATTCAACGCAAATTGAACTTAAATTTAAATAAACAAACACGAGTTCAGGAACACAGTGTACTTTCAATCATGCATTCCACAATAGTTTACATGAGCAACATGAATTGGGTTATGACAAATATCACACATACAGTCCGACACAAAACTTACTGTACTAAATGACTGATGTGGTTCATCAGCATTCTCTGTATGAAATCATTCCCAACTATGATATTTATCCAAGCATGCATGATTGAGATTTTGTCATCAAACTTTAAGACAAATTGGCACCACCTGATTATACTGTTATCACTACAGTACCATAATTTACTAACTTGAGTACACATTGGATCAGTACAATAAGCACTTCATTGCTGCACAGCTGTCAGTAGTAAACATTTCTCTCACATAATACTGGCTTGACCAAGTTTCTGCAGAAAATGCAGTTCTGACATTATTATACAATCCAATAAATATGGAAAAATACCAAAATCTTTCTTGAGTGCTTGTAATGTAGCCCAAAAGACAAATTATAACCATAAATGTGATCAGTTTCAATTCTTTATATATTGTGAATACGTTTTCACAGTTCAACCTCTTGTGACCTCCAATGACCGTTGACCTTCACAAAAATGGCTCATAAGGTCCTTGCACTCAATGTGGTTCATGAACTTTGTATACATGAGAAAGCAGTTGAAGTGTGTGCTCTGCAGATACTGTTTGTCAAGGTTAAGCTTACTTTGACTTTTACTCTGTGCCATGTAAAAAGTATGGTTCTTTCGAAATAAAACACATACAAAACGTGCCATTAATTCCAGCATTTGTTCTCAAGTTACCATGCTTACCAAGTTTCATCAGTTGGACCCCTGTTGACCTAAAATGATCTATAACCACTGAAAACAATTTGCTTCTTTAAAAAATGTGTTTCACAAATATACCAAATATGAGTTTGAGCAAACCTTCAGTTCTTAAGATACTATGTTTACAAGATATTGTGTTTACAATCACATGTTGCAACACTCAACAACATGCCTGCATACAGGTAGATCACACGCAATCATCACAGAAACCAAACAGCCTCCCCCTTTCTTTGCCCCAGCTCAATTCAAACACTAACAAGTAACAGGGAAAAGCACAATCCAACATAACATTAAAAAGATGCTGTAAAACGACTCTGGTGGCTTCGAACAAGTTCTCCAGTGGTTGGTCTTGGCAACAGAGACATTCTAGAATGGATCCTATTGGGGTCATTTGGCTTCAGCGGTACTTGCTGGCTGATAGGGCCAGGTGTCTGTGCTCGTTGGCGAAAAACCAGTGTCATCAACTGTGGCAAGTAACCGTAACTCTTTGGCTCCATGACAGGCTGTGCAGAAAACATGCCTGTGCTCTTACTGTACTTGCACTTGAAGCGAGCGGAACCATCCAACTTTTTTGCTTGCTGTCTGTTTGAATGGTAGTTGTGGTCAATCACAGCCAGCTGTGCCCTACGGTTGTACCCTACATATCCATATGAATGTCGCTTAGGAGCATACATCAGCAGATGGTTGTTGAAAGATTCCAAGATTCCAGTGTGCCTGAAGTTCTTGCAATAATGCAAACTGTTCAAGAAGTGTCGCGCTGTTAGTTCTGCTGTCAAGGTCTTGTGAGGCACAGATCCTTTCTTCAACCAACGCTTTGCTCTATCTGCCTCCTGAAGCTCTTCATGTGCACACATTCCTGGTCGCCCGTCTGTTCCACAGACCCATTTGTGTTCATCCACGATATGGTGCAAAGTACCAAGGAAGGTAGCCTTCATCCTCGACTCATCACCACGGCACTCCTTTGAAGAGAAACAAAAGTGGTTCCTGATAGAGGGCAGCCAGCTCTGCAAGGCTCGGTTCTCACCAGATCGAGACACCTTCTTCATCTTTCTAACAATACTCTTTGAGCCATGCCAGACATCATGCGGATGGACCACCTCTTTAAATTTCTGACAATTCCTCATTGTGGCTGATATTTGTGTGTGGGCATCAGTGACAAGTTCCGCAACAGTGATTTCCTTCATTAGAAAATCCATTCCTCGTTCAAATGCCAACTTTTCCATATTTGGACTCTTACCCCCAACTTCACGGACATCTACTACTTCAACATGAAGTACATTCTTTGACGATTCGTCTGTAAATACATATCCATAGAATTTTGCTTTTGATCATCTTTTAGAATTGAAGCAACATACGTTCTTTCAGAAATTAAATTGCCTCAGATTTGTCTAAGCTTCATCTCATTTCTAGATGGTTTCTTCAATTTGACCTTTCTAACCCAAATGACCATCTTATATCCACCAATCACATGTAGGCCCCTTGCACTTTGTAAAATTTAACCTACTGACCATTACATTGCTGATTATTTTCATTTATTTTGACCTCAACCTGACATAATTTTTTTAAAGTGCAGAACTTATGTACACATGCACTGTGGTATTGACGATGAAAGTTTATTTGTTCTGTGAACACGATATGTAAGGTGAAGATGTGTAACACACTACTGTAGGTCTTTGTGCCATTACACTAATATATGGAATGTAAGAACAGCTATACAGTATGACATATGCTGACATAAGATGATGACTGAAATGTGTTATGCACTCAACACACACACATACAGCACCTGTAATTACTAAACAAGAGATACTGACAAACTTCATGTCTGGCATGTTTGGGGCAGCTACAGTGCATCTGAATATAACTGACTACGATTACACTTACAGTACAGTATTTCACATTTAACAATGAGAACTACAGCTAAACTTAAAGCAATTGACAAGTGCAATTACCATAACAATTGCACTGTAATGAAATCCTGATTGTATTTTGTTTTGTTACATCTTCCTCTTTCACATATTGTGTGTGTAAGAAAAGGTAGAGCCTGTAACAGAAAACAATGATATAATTTGACAAAGAGAAGACATACCCTGTACAAACATCACTTGAATGGTAGTGTTTCTCCAAGGTAAGTGGAGTGGAGCCTGTGCATGCTCCCAATATTGAGCTACTGAATTAGGTTCAGACACTGCGTTCTTTATCTGACCCTATTTGACCCAAAATGATCTTACTGGAACTCATACAGAAATGTCATGAAGGCAAGGGTTATGACTATTATCAACACAAGTAAAGCATATTCTAATCACATATATCATTTTGCCATGTACATAATATACCATATTGGGCAGTTTTATCATTTAAGCTGAAAGCATGGAAGGACACAACTGCTAACTATGAGAATGTGTTATGTCCAATATTTGCAAAGTACAGTATTCATCAATCTATGGTACAAAGCTGACATGCAGATATCTGTACATCGTGATTTGGAGGCAAGTCAGTAGCATTCCATATGGACAACCAGAAAGCACAAATGCATTGTGGTTTTGATGACTGCATTTTTTTCATGAATCTGCCATATTGTGTAACACAAGTAAGTGCAATATGTTTGGTTATTGTAGTATTACAGTAATGTATCATATCACCAACTGAGATATACAATCGCATCTGCTGACCTAATATGATGACTGATACTGTAGGTATCCATTAGACTGCATATTGCAGAGATATCCAAGAACTTCACTACAAAATATCAAATCTGTGCAAGCTTCCCTTCTTGTGACATCTGTCTACAAATTGTCTTGACTTGAACCTGTTGACCCCAAATGAACTTACACCTCCATCATGAACAAAAGTTTACTTGTAATCAATAAGGTACCTCTTCATACCAAGAATGAAATCTATATAAGCTTACCTTCTTGAGACATTGTGTTTATAGAGTGTTCCCTTACTGACCCTTCTTGACCCCAAATGACCTTTGACCTCCACCAAAAACAATATGCTTCTTGTATGGTTAATGGTATGGTCAATATGGTTCACCCAAGTACCAAATATGAGGTCTACACAAGCTTCCTTCCTTGACATATTGTCTCTACAAGGTAGACATGACAAACATACATACACACGCATACACTAACACACACCCGTATGATTACAAAAGTTAAGATTTCATCGAAACCAAAAATTCATCAATATGTGCATTCTATACTTACACTGAGATCTTACTCTGGTTAGGCTCTGCCATAGCATCATCCCATTCTCCAAATTGATCTTCCTCTTCTTCTTCATCAGACCAATATCCCGTCACTTTCTGCTGTTCTTGGTTTGGGATGTTTCTGTTATGAACGAGGACAATTACAAATTGTATTTACGTTGATGTAAGCTTCTTTAGTGGAATTAAATGATATGACACAAAAAACAGAAAAAAAAAAAAAACAGAGAACCAAAAGGCTTTGAAATTCCTTGCAACTTAGCAATATTATGACAAACAAAAATTTCACACATGCTAACTATAAGATCAATTAGTTATTCCTCTTGGTTTTTACCATTAATAATTTGCGAGAGAGCATGGGCAATCCACTGAGTGCACTCTCTCATGAAAGTCACTGGAAATACGTTTAACGACCTTTTGCCTCCATAAAAAACAATAGGTTTCATGTACTCAACATTGTACACCTACACACCAAATATTTGTCCAATGTTCCTTTCTTGAGATGCTGTGTTTACAAGGTTTTGACTATTTGACCCACTGACTCCAAATGACCTTTGACCTCCACCAAAAAAACGATAGGGTTCATATACTAAATATACTACACCTATATACCAAATATGAGATTTGCCCAAGCTTCCCTTCTTGATATATTGCAGACGGAAGGTTTCTTACTATTTGACCTCTGATTACCCCAGATGACTGATGACCTCAGAAAAATCAATAGGGTTATTCGTCTCAATATGGGAAACTACACACCAAGTATCAGCAGCATCCATCATTCCTATCTGGAGATATTGTGCATACATACGTACGTACAAATGTATTCACACCGTATGTTCAAGTATTGAAGGACATTAGTATCAAGGAAAACTATTGTTCGCAATCTTCACCTTAAAAGAAACCATCAATGTAAAGTGTACTAAGATGACCGTAACAGATAAAATGAAATAACGCATAGATATAAAATTGCAAAAGATGTACATTGACAAGTTTAAAATATTGGGTTGAATTCTAAACTCGATTTGGAATTAAAAAAGTCTAAGAGGAACTCTCCTTGTGTCATATTGTACAGTGTTTTGCTTGCCCTTATTGTGCGAACTGTTCGTTTAAGTACATACACGTTACACCAACTAAGGCTGGTCAATCATATTGTTTTTTTTTTTTTAATTACGAATCCTTGCATAACAATGCAGTTACTAAGGATACATTAAGGTAAACCCATACCTTTTTTTTCAGTGCAATGTTAGGTAGGTAGAAAATCAGTCTTTTCTGACGTTTCTCTTCAACTTAATGTGTGCAGCTGATCAATACAGCATAGAAAATTATCTTCTGGTACTAAAGAAACTTGCAAAATTGAACTTAGCTGACGTCTAAACTTCCCTCAAACAGATCGTTGACTTTACCATGCGGAATTTGACAAACAAAAATAGCGGGAAGCTATTCAAAAGCTTTCTTGAACAGCCGGTTCGGTTATCCAAATTGGTGTAAGCCCATGACAGCGACTTGGTGATGATGCTTTCCACATCTCTATGCTTAGACCCCTTCCTTCCTTGTTATGGTTAACAGTGGGGAGACTGGGAGGCTCTCCCGAGTTGAATACAATCCCGACTGTTCCGCCTTATGTACAAATTCGTTCCAAAGTTGCCAATAGTTGTTAAAACGTTTGTGTGACATTGTTTCAAATTGTCAAGGCTGCATAGAATATACATACGGTAACAGTGAAAGTTACATTGGTAATTAGATTTATAAATATGTTTAATTATTAAGGAAAGCACTACACTCACCCCCATTAGTTACCAGTGACACTATTTGTGTAGGGATAAATGGTCCATCGAAGACACAACTAATTTCCGTTTTTCCTTCCACTGGTATAGTTAGAGAAGATTTGATGGTAGTATTGTTATAGTTCCAAGTTTCATAGAACGTTTGACAATGAGAAGTATGGTTTAAAACCCACCGTATATAGATTGGTAATTCCAATTCTTCGATCACACACTGAACAGTCTTAAAGTTGGCTGTATTACCAAAAGAGTTCTCCATCTCAATGATATTTGCGGATACTGTTGACCTTCCTGATACAGTTAGAGGACAGAAACGTAACATAAACGTAATGTCTTCAATTAAAATTGCCTTTTTACAGAAGAAAATCAAGTAGATGATTGCATATAACATATTTTATATTACTTCTACATTATTGCGTTCACTCTGCTACTTAGGACTTTGTCGTACTTTAAAGTCCCTTCAATATGAACTTGCTATTAGCACCAACCTATAAATTATGTATTGCTTATCTGTTTGATTCTAGTGAACTCCTACTAGAAATCGGTTTAATACTTAAAGGAATTCTCTATCATCGTTTCCCACGCTGAATAAAAATATACAAACACGTTTGTATCCAACTCATCGTTCTTACCTTCAAGGAATTTCTCAATTTCGAGCATTGCGCTAGAAATCAATCTGTTGTGACACAGTGACAAATCTGGTTTTAAACATTGTAGTTGATTTGTATCTCACATCATTTGTGGTTATATTGCATCAAAGCATATATACGGCTCAAGGCATTAATTTTTCTGAACTAATTGTTTAAGGATTAGTTGACTTAAACGATGTTGCTCCGTAACTGATATTGCACTGGAGCCGACGAATAAACATTAGAAAATAAACTAATTACACAGCTTATATTCACTCCATTCTTAGGATCTTGGAGTTATTAACAGCAACTAATTTTATGTCCATCACAATATAACAGCTCTACTGGTTTCATGCACAAAAAGTATCTTACTGAATATAGACAGTCATGAGGTTTTCATAGTGTAAACTGAAAAAATATGCAGAGACTTTTATCATAAAGCATTGCTAGGAACCACAAAGAGGGTAAAGATGGAAAACAGTATTTGTCGGTTCTACTTATCACATTTTCACATTTTTCACTAAAGCCCAACTTTCAAAGGGTTGTTGTTTCACCATAGGAAGCTTCCACTCCTTGACTGATGGAACCATAAAGTACTTCATGAATTACTTACGTTTTCTTGTTGCTGGAGAATTTATTTCAAAGAATTACAATGAAGTATTGATACTTCTTCAACAAGACGATGAGCTGGGGACAAAACAATACCATGTGCCAGATGACTAAATTAACAGGCGGTATTCCCTATTTCTTCTGTATTGGATCGTTAAATAAACCAATCTCACCTCTTTTCAGCGAATACATCCGAAGAATTGTAAAATTAAAGCGACATGTATAGTTCCCATACTCCCTCCGATTACATGGCTCAAATAGTCGAATTGAATAGTAAGTAGAATTGCAGCCATTTACTTTTCCTTTCTCATTGTCGCTAACGTAATGCGCCCCAATCGCAATCTCTTCTCTTGTAATCTCGTTTTTCCAACTTAATCCAAAGGTTTCTTTGCCTACTTCACAAATAAGGCAGGCGTCGTTAGAACAGATGTGGTACTCAATCATTGTTTCAGAATTACTACTCGGAGGGTGAGTGTGGCATGCCTCTGAGTTGTTTATCCCTGAAAGGAAATTAAAATGAGCATATTAAAAAGATGATTGATGTTGATCCAAATTACGTGAAAGTAAACCTTGGTCGTCGTACCCACCTGTGATAAGCGTCACTCCTGTCACCAGTAGAAACATGATCATCTTCGTACCCTTAAGATCTATGTTTTCTACAGAAACGATATGTAGCGTGCTATCCTACTACCATGATATTTCAGAGGCAGAAAATAACTGAAGCTGAGTTAAATAACTTTGACACAACGATTAGTTCACACAATTGCAACGCAAAAAGGTGACGGTCCGTAATAGTACAATAAATTTAAGAGAAGTGATGACTATTCATCACAGAGCTTGTGTGCTATAAGCCAATGCAGACTTTCCAACGTCAAGCGGTAAACACGTTGATGTAGGTAGGCAATGTCACACATGTGAATTTCATTATTAGCAGGCAAAGGTAAAATGTTTATTCATATCGCCACCTTAGTGTGTCAGTTATCAATTAGGTTCAAAGTACCACAGTGAATTATTTAGGAGCTGATTATTTTTTTATTCTTCAGTTTGGAACATCAGCCCATATCAAAGCTTAGCTGTCGAGGCCTTGTTATGTCCGAAAAATAAAGTAAGGAGTTTTAATATGTAAAATAACGGAATTAAAAGAAACAAAGTTGAAGACCGAAATCAAACAGTCAGAGGAAGAGAAAATAACTTAAAGAAACCTCAAGAAAACAATGAAATAGGAAAGAGAAAAAGAAGTTGTGATAATCAGTGATCTAAGAAAAAAACAAACAAAAATAAAACAATATGGTATCTAAACGTTCATTTCTTGAAGTGATTGCGTGTGTACTGAAAAAATTGATAAAATTATGTTTGATCTTAACTTTTTCTTTATTTTTAAATGTACACGCGAGGTTGTACATGAACGGACTAAGTCTTTTAAAGAAAGAAAATTACAGTAACTACTTCGAAAAGCAACGGTATTGGCATAAGAACAGTAAAAAACAGAAATCATATTTGAAAGTTAAGTGTTCTTTCTCTAACCGCCTGCGTAATGAATATGCAACATTACAGGTCTCACTAGTGTATCAAAAACATACACCTCAAGTCGTCGCTCCTTGGTAGGTATCCTTAACTGAAGTATTTGGTAAAAGGAAACACTGTATTTCTAAATGTTCTACGAACTGAACACAACCTTGCCCGCTTCGTCAGTGATTCTGAGTTGGTAACTGAATATTCATTACTAGTATACTTCCATTTGCTTGCTCAAAAAGAACACCGTTGATTTCAGTGAAAACTGCCAACCACTACATTATCGTATTCTACACTTTTTGTCGTTATGTTAGAAGAATTTGAAATCATATGGCAAAACTAATTAACTGAAACCTATTTATTTTCTCAGATCGTCTTTACCAAAATTTTGGAGATGAAATTTCAATGTTTTACTATTTGCCTACTCACGCAATCACTTTGAAGCTATGCCAACATGTTTAACTAGACCGGTGCACACATAGCTTCTATCACTCATATTTTACTGTGGAAGAATGTTCCTTAGAATTAGTTTCCTAGTCTCTTTGCACATTCACAACTTATTTAAATGTAAAAAAAAATACACATTACCCATGATGTGTCTAGACAGTGTCGTAGCCAAGAGGCCTTTAACTTATTTTGGTGTTTGTATGTTCGTTTATCAGATGACTACCATGTTCTCTGTTGGAATGATCCAAGCTTACCATTTCCGGCAGGCAGCATGATCTCCAGCGGTGTGGGATGTATTTTATTCGAAAATCTTCCTGTACGCTTCACATCAAATATGGTGGCTGGTGCTATGCTTAAATATGCTTCAGCCTTTCTTGGCAAATTTCTGGTAACACCAAGGCTTTGCTCTCCTACTTACTTTGGTCATTGAGTATTGGAATGGAATTTAGATTGTTATTCTAGGCTAAAGTGAGTTCAATCTGTTTATGTTACCTTAAAAGTTTGTTATCTGGGGCAAAATTCCAACAGTTTTCAAATATCTGGTGTTAGTCGTTTTTGTTTTTTTTTGCAAATGAACATATGTTGGCACATAAGTTAATGGCTTCTTTTCATCATGGGCTTACTTTTGTACACTTAGCAGTGTAAATGAATGCATTCATAATCTATTTTGTACGACAGGTAGAAGGTACAGGGATACGTTACAATGTAAAACGCCGATGTCTTCTGTAATGATTTGCTGTATATGTGCATCAAGTTTTTTTTTTTTAATGGAAGCAGGAGTGGCTGTTCTTTTAAGGCTATGGACGAGTGTGGTTATTACCCTATATTCTTTGTTTTTGTATCTGTTGATCACAACGCATAGGCCTACCTTCAAAACTTATAAAATATTCACGAAAACGAGTACTTTTTACTTCTGATTTTTTATTGCACGTCGACAAATCAATTTAATCAAAAATAAAATATTTTACACTAATGAAAACCAAAGAACACAATAACATGTTTTAACACACAATCATTGTCTTCTTATTCAGTTCCGTATCTGCCAATACTGCGAATGATACCAACTAGTTACTGAAGTGTCCATCTGCATCAAATGAACTCTTCTTAAACTTATACCATAAGACCAACACTTCCCGATTGCTGGAGAAAAAGGTGTTTTGAATACTATCTGAATACTGGGCATATACTGGTCTTAAGGTCTTAAGCTGTTTAATCTAATGTAAATATATCATGCCTCAACGATTTTTTCCTCACTTCCTTTTTTACTATAAGCCGAATAATAGCCTACTCATGCACAATATTCGGGTGTATGTGTAGCCTATGCCATTAGCCAAACGATAATGAATTTTAAATGATAACATTACACAGTTTTTAGGGTTGTTCAGGCATGGCACCTGAACACGGTCAGGGCAGTAAGTGGTTGCGATATGCGTAACCACATTTTCTAGTTCTACCTATGTAATAATATTTAAACCTACAGCTGTCGGTTCTATACAACGAAGGAATCCTACTTCTGCCTCTGTTTCCGCAACACGCGGTGCCCGTAAATACCACACCGCACATCCATAAATATGTGAACCGACACGATTCATATGACAGCTGATTTCATGTACATAACACCCAATATCGTTGCATAGCCATTTTACTTACTCCAATGACGCAGTATCATCTGTAAAACCTTGTAGAGGTTTTCAACAAATATAAGCTACCTCTCTTTGGAAAGCTGACACATGAACCATCCAGGGCACTTTCTTTTTGTTTGTGTATCTTAGGCGTTTCCATTTTCAGTTATGTGCAATCAAACTCTGCGTACCTTGTCACTGCGGACAATCAAGTCTCACCTAAGTCTAATAATATTGCTCCCCTCGTTAAAACTTCCAAACTTTTTCATAATTGCCTCAATCGAAACCATTTACACAACATATGTATCTCAACTTCTCTAGTTCAATATTCATTCCACTAAAGAACCCATTCCGTCTGATAGAATCCCAGAAAAAAGTTGTCGACATAGCCAATGTAGGGACTTTCACCGACGGTGAAAAAACACGGAGTAAAATCTAACTTCTATATAGGGCATGATACCGTAAAGACTGGGAATTTCCGTAGCAGGTAACATCGCTACCTAGTAGCACTCATCTGTAACCATATGACAGTATTTAACAGAGGCATTGATAGGTCACCCTTTAACACCACTTTCTGCAAGCGTCGACATAAATTTGTGTTTCGTAAGTCATTCTAGCACTTGCTTAGCCCCAGTATCAACAATAACGATTCCAATTTCCAAAAAGTATATGAAAACGTAATCGATCTACAATAACTGAAGAAAATTTTTAACTTATGTCAAATAAGTACACTCGGAGACTCAATAAAGTAAAACAGCAATAGCGCCACAAATTTCGGTTTATTTCGAATTATTTCGCTTACTTTCAGTATGATGCACATATACACGTGTGAATATAGGAAAATTGAGAGGTAAAAAAATACGGGAAACCTATAAGTTGTACCTGTAACTTAGGGGTATAGATTTTACAAAAAAAGCAACCATCAAGGGGAAACAATAAGAAAAAACACAACTGAGAAATGACAATTTAGTAGAACACAGACTAACGTGGAGATACATGGATAATTGGTAACCATTTCATACATCCCATTAAATGTTGAGAGAGTTGGTAAAGTTGTTAAATAGGTATTTCAGACTTTAAACTTAACATTGTAAAGCTCCTTCAGGGCACTCATTAAACAAAATGCATACGTCATGATACAGCTTTTTATAAGAATTACATATTGCATTAATTTGATTCTTAATTACATTAATAGAGTGTTTGCGTTTGTTGAATTAAGCTAACATTTACTCAAATGTTAAGAGAGAACAATGTACATTTTTACAAACTGGCTACCGCTTCAAAATGATCCTCACTATACACTTAATATTAAAGACCTATCGAGCTAATGGTCACAGATAAATGTGAACTTAAATCATCACACAATGCAATGATAAAGAAAAAAAAAATGAATGTACTTAGGTCTCATTGTACGCAAAGTAATGCTAAGTAAGACGTTTTACACACTGTAAAAAGTCGATTGAATTTTACAGTCGAGTCTTTGTTGATTTACACCTATATTTCAGTGAAATGATGAGAATAAATATATTTCTATTGACAAAAACATTCAATGAGCTGTATTTTATCTGAACCATTCAAGTTTGTGTAAATTTCCAAGAAGACTTTGGCACAAATGTTTGTAAATTGTAATTAAGCTGGAGTAAATTTGCTGGTGTCTCTTTTGAATTTTATAAACCGGAAATCACTATTCAGAAATTTTACCCTCTGTTACATGGAAAAACAAAGATCTGTATTTTCGCTAATGTTTCTGTCGAAAAAAAAAAAACAAAAAAACACCACGATTTCTGTAAATACCCAGAGCGAAACATATTACGTGCATGCCTGCAGTGGGCCGATTCACACGCACAAGATCGCCGCAGCAAGTGAATGAAAGCAAGCTGGTTAATATTACAATTTTATAATCTGGGTTGTTGTAGGCTTAATATTACTACGTTTTTATTTCATAAATAATGCATTTTATTTTTATTTCCAAAAGAAATATGATTATCAGAACTGCACGATGACAAAAATTCACAATGAAATTAATTCGGATGCTCAGCAGTCGATGGTAAGCTTAGACCTATCTAGGCTAGGCATATGCTATAAATGTAGGCTAGGGTACAGGTACAGTACGTATACTAGTATACGCTCTAACGTTATTGCCTTAAAGGCTGTAATGCATCACCCCAGAGAGTTTCAATTCTCCCACCTACCTGTAGTCCCTCCCTCAGCCTGTCTTACATTCCTCCACATGTGTAATCAAAACAATGGATCCCTGTGTACGCTGTGTAATACGAGCTGCTCTGCATCTTTCAAATTTGCTGGCAATCTAAGAGTACTGTAACTTAGAACCAGCTGAGAATTTTCCTTTCAGGGAGGTAAAAATATAGCGTAGAGTGATTCAATACAACCTTTAAGCTTGTCGATGCCCAGCAACAACAGAAATATATGACGTAGAAGTAGCATTCACCAGAGCCTAAGTTATATAGGCCTACTGAATGTTGCGACATAGCCGTTCTTTACAGTCACTTGATTTATCATGCCATATTGCGTCCTTTACAATTCAAGCACCCTATTCTAGAACCACACGTAAACCTTAGCCTATATGCTGTTAAAAAACCGATCGCGTGTAGTTATTTTTCCGTACTGACTCCTGAGATGTTGTGTATTGGGAAGCAAATATCAAACACATAGCCTAGAGTAAGAAGTTTCGGTTGTCAAAGTGAATTAACTGAACATAAGCTAGGCACTGACCAAGATAATAGCATAAGGCTAGGCTAATGTTAAGTTAACGTTAACTTCACATAGGGTTAGCATTAAAAAACAAAGAAAACTAAGGCTAGAATATTAGACCTTTTTTAGGCAACATTGTCAGGGGCAAAGTTTCGTTCGCCACACTAGCATTAAATTTATCCACAGAATTATTTCAACAAGCTGTCATTTTTCTCGGAAAGATACAATTGAAAACTTGAAAGGAAAGAAAACAACACGTCTGTGCGAATGTTGATGAGGTCGAACATGTGGTAAATTGCATTTCTTCATGTCACGTTACTGCCCCGAAGTAACCTTTACTACTATGGATTATCATAGGGACTAAATGTGCGAAATATCAAGTTGGACACAAAATGGACTTGATTTGTGCGGTTGTCGCAACTCTCTGTTTATAAGACTCTGGCATTCACATACCCTGCTAACACAGGGCATTGAAGCGACGAGTTCGAACTTCGAAGTTAGCAGAGACAGTTTTCAGCCCCAACTCTTAGACTCTACTAGTTTCTACCAAAAACAAGAACCTACACCACGTTTTTGCATACCGACCCAACGGTAGGTTGGGACATTAAGTTGATCATATTTTAAAGATGCACCCAACGCTTTTTTATTCGAAAAATGATGATCTTATATACTGTGCTAATGGTTTGTAGAGGAAATTCATAACACAAGTAACCACATAGGTAGAATTTAAGGCTAAATGTAACATTTGTTTGTCCTACTTCAGATAAGTCTACCAATTCATGTCGACCCACAAAACGTAAATCAGCTCAACAGGACGAATACTCAAACCGATTATGTGACGATGCACTCTAAGAAACGACACGTAAAACAAGTGATTATTTATTCTTATGTGTTTATCTTTGGTTTGGTATAAATGTGTTTGAAAATACCAAAAGAATTTGGGAAAATAATTAATGTAGTGCCCGATTAGAAAGGATATACACAAAGTTTTGTAACGTTACTTTTGTTGGGTTTTCATGAACTTAAGTAGCAGTTTGAAGTTAGGACTGAACGTGGACCTGCTAGCTTCAACTTCTCTGCCTCAACATTCACTGTCAAAGTTACTTCTACCTGTACGTCATGTATTTCTGTGCCAGCAACACTTAAAAGTTAGTGTTAGACTTGACCACTGGACGTTTCGTCCAACTGCTGGTTCGTCCAAATGTCTTCGCCCAAACTGTCACGCCGAGAGTCTAGGAGACTCGGTTCTTGAATGAGCAGTTCAGCCTGACTGGATAATCTGTATGCGACGTTCAAATTTTATGCACTTATCAATTGTCAGATGGACCCCCCTGGGGTGCATTAAAGAATTTTACGAAGCAATTTGGAATTTTCGGAGCGAGCAAACAAACATGCAGTAGCAGAGACAAACATATGGAAAGCCCACGCACGTTCCATTGAGCTATGATTTTACTTTTATTTTATCGGTATATTTTAGTGAAAAGGTGCAGTACGTCAAAGTTCATGTAATGTTTCAGTTTTGGAGCGCACAGGTGCGTCAAGTTACACAAATGTTCAACGCGCTTAGTGAACATTGACGGACTCTTCCTAGTGGTCAGAAGGTCTGTCTTACAATTGATAAGTGCATTAAAGGGTAGGCCGATGGGTCAGGCTTCCGACGGACGAGAGTGTATCCCCCAGTCTTTAGCCACTTTCCCAAAGGCCGGGGCAGGCGTGGAGAACCTGCCCAGCTCAGCAGCCCATCAGCTGTGCCAAGCAACCTGAAGCGGACAAGACCTAAATCGGACAACGGGAACCCAAATAACCCCCTCAGCACCACTGTAAACAGTTTTACTGAACAAGTCAAATTTGAATCCCCAGAAATTTTCCACCGGGATTTGATCCGGGGACCCCTTGATTGCAAGACGGACACTCTAACCACCACGCTAACTCTCCACCCTTAGGTGGAAGCTTGAAAGATTAAAGCTGGTATATTGATACCTGCTTTTATAACTTCTTATATTTGGTCTTGGATACTTGAGTTATTTTAGTTGTAACTTCGAAACTTTTGGTCGATGCTTCCTTGCAGTGGCTATTTTTTTCGTTTATTCCTTGTGCCTTAATTGTTATCACATGTTTGATAAAACGGGGTAAAGACATGCTTCTTATGATGATGTGTCATCATTTGGTTGATTAAACCAACGTGGTTCCTGATCCCCAGCTATGATCCGTCCCTTCAGATTCAACAGGTTTTACGTTTATATATGTTACATGTATTTAACATGATTTTAAGTTGAGATCAATAGTGACATTAAACACTGTATATACACTGGCATGCAATCACGAATGGAGACAGATTTTTTAACCTCATGAATGTTTTGTAATTAGTTATTTTAAACAAATTAAAACCACGTTAATCGCGAGAAACAGAAAAAAGAATAATAATTCAAGACTTGAGACACTCCCATATGCTCTTCAGTATGAACATGTATGGATAGCCAAATGTAAAACCGATCATTGAAGTTATCTCTAATTGATCTCAAATAGCACTTACATCCCCTCCACAAAACTTGGTTGGAAAAAAAAGAATGATAATCAAACACTAACATTAAAGGTGAAAAAAACTGATTAATTTGTTATAGTGTAAGCATTTGAAGACTGACCAGTAAAAATTGTAAGAAATTTTGAGAAATGAGAAAAATTGAAAGTTATACGGTACATTTTGTCCTCACTTGACCTCAAAAGGTCTGATCCTCATGGAGTTGACAAAAAGAAATATTATTAACCCATTGCTATGTTTGGACAAAGTTTATACTTAGTATATGTATGCATTATATGGTGCTGCCTTAATGGTGTTCGAGGTTTTGCGGTTCCGCCATTTTAATAAATCATGCAAAATGCTTCTTGTCCCACAGATTGTATGGCGTAACTTGTGTCATGTTACTACTATTTAGTGGTTTCCTCTGGATTTAATGAAATAATGCAAAATGTTTATTTTCTGCATGTAGTATTTTGCTTAACAATGTTGAAGGATTGTCTAATTAGCATTGTGGTTGTGGAACCTTTTGCAGTATTCAACATTTGTGGGTCCAACTTCAGGTTGGGCCATATGGGCCATAAAGTATCACATTGTGCAAAGCGATAGTTTTTCGGCAGATTATATATTAAAGTGTTGGTTTTTTTTTTTCAGATTGGCACTCTAGTACCTTTGGCTGATCAGCATTCTTATAGACAAAATGGGGCCCAAACTTTTTTTGGATGTGGTAAATTGTGGATTAATCTTTGTTAATACTAATTAATTTACAGCTGAATTACAATAATCTTCACACAAGGAAGCATAGTGCCCTTGGGCTCTTGCTTCTGTTTTTTTTTTTTCATTTTTTCACCTGGATTTTATTTCGTTCAGTGTACAAGTTGAATGACCACAACTTCCACAAAACAATCACCGGTATCAATACATTATGCAAAGTATGACTTGAATTGTGAAAACAAGTTGAAGGACAAGTTTGAGCAACTCGTGAAGTCTAACTTGAAACAATGTGTTCCCATTTTTCTCAACATTCCCCCCCCCCCCCCCCGCAGTTAAGACTTGTAGTGTTGTGTATCGCATACTTAACATCGAAATAGGCAAACCTGAAGACTGTTCCCAATAGAATATCTGGAAATCACATCTTGAAACCTCGAGATTTTTAAAAAGCTTCATATATTATGAAAAATGTTCTCCAGACAATAACAGTAGCCTATACGTTTTGCGTGTGTGTATGTGTGTGTTTATGTGACCATCTAAACAAAGTTATATAGAATGCCATCTACAAATTCGACTGTTTGTGAAAGTTGTAGACTGTTTACATCGATAGGCCTACCTATCAAAAAAGGCACTAACGCTTTCACTTTGCTGGTGAGAAAAAGTAAGTCGATAGACACATAATGATGTTTAATGTTGATTTTGTCTTGTTCATCGGCTGTAGAGAGAGAAAGAGGACGGGGAGGGAGGGGGGGGGGGGTTCTACAGCGCTCGCATGGATTTAAATGATAAAAATTGCAGTGAATCAATTAATTTTTGAGCTTCGTGAAAGGTGCCAAGTTTTTCATTCTTTATCTCACAAGTGAACAAAGGATTAGCCCTTTCAAGATTCTGTCATAAAGGGTGGGTGGGCGGTGTATAAAAAAAAAGAAAAATGGGAAAATGTCCACATTGACTTTGAGTTCCAACTAGTCTATCGATAACTGGGGTCGAAAGGGGCCCCGGGGACATGCCAAATTTGCTATTTTAACCCCCTCCCCACCAAAAACATTAAAAAAATTTCAAGCTCCATGAGATTTAAGATTAGCCCCTTTTTTGTAGTTTGCAGAAAAATTTCGAAAATAAGCAAAAAATTTAAAAAAAAAAATAATTAGACGAAACTCGAGGGTTCCCTTGGTGTTCTATCGGTTTTTTTTTTGAAAAATAGAAGAGCAGAAAAAAAAAAGCTAAAATAAAAATAAGGTGATTAACATTTCAGTTTTATTTATCCAAGATGTATTTGTATTAGATCTCATAAAAGACAGATTAATATTAATTAAAGTATTATCCAATAAGGAGTATGAACAATAATTGTTTTCCTAAAACATTAAAGTACATTGTTGTCCTTGTCACTTTCTTTTTTATAGAATATCACGAGACGGCAATCCTTACTTTATCATTAGTCCATCATTGAGAAGTATCGTTTTCTTACATAGCTTTCAATGGATGGGGTATGATTAAAACAAATTTCCTGCATTGCAGAGATGTTTATCCCCGTATTTTATATGGATGGGCATCCACCTGCATACTTAATAAATGTAATATCCAATCCTCTTAGAGGGTATATGTTCCGATGAATCCGGATTCATTATCGCGTACCGTACTTTGCATTTTTCAAGTACATAACTTAACCATAACTTACATTTTAAAGTATATGGCTGGAATTTAATGCACATTTAACTTCCTGTACCACTACACTCTAAATTTAAAAGATCGAAATTATGAATGACTCAAAATTAAAACTGAATATGCACTCTAAAGGAGTGTGGAGACTCTGTTTTTAGTGCAATTTTTTTCATTCCAAGTAAAGAGTCATCCATAGTTCACTCTAAAGAATTGATTTTTCAATCTTCAGGTTTTGGAGAGAACTGAAAAGTATCCTCAATTCCATTCCAAACTAAAAAAATTCTATAGTAATTTTACTACAGGGGATACTTGTGGGAAGACTATGTAAGCGGAGCGCCATTACGAGTTGGCACGGATCTTACCATAAGGCTTTTGGATAGAAACATCCAATAGATCGCCGGAAATCGCCCTTCCCATGCAGGGTCGGCAAGTAAGCTCATGGAAATGGTACCGTCAGTATTTTATTGGATGGTAAACCAAGACACAAAAGTCTGACAAAATTTGTAAATTTTCTTATGGTTAGTTTGTTACCTTCTAGAAATGAAAAATTCGCTCAGTCTCTCGTACTTCGGTTTGGAACTACTAAATTACACAAAAACAACACTGACACCCTTTCAGGGGAGTGGGGGTGAAACCCCATCAGGAGTTACACGAGGCTCGTCTTTTTGGGAGTGTCTACCCCACGGGCAAACGGTCATAATTCTTCACACTAGATCTAGTTAGGGAATATATACTACGTTGATATATGCTCAGTCGGAAATGTGCTAGAATGAGATCATCAGAAATTCATTGCTATTTCAGAGCTTAAAGTGATTGAGTGTGTACTGAAAAACTAAAAAGATAATACTATGTTTGATCTTAACTTTTTCTTTATTTTTAGATGTACACGTGAGGTTGTACATGAACGGACTATGTCTTTCAATGGAGATAAATGACAGTAACTACTTCGAAAAGCAACGGGATTGGCATAAAAACAGTAAAAAACAGAAATCATATTTGAAAATTAACGGTTCTTACTATAACCGCCTACATAATGAATATGCAACAGTACAGGTCTCACTAGTGTATCAAAAACATACTACTCAAGTCGTCGCTCCTTGGTAGGTATCAGAAATTGTAGTATTTGGTGAATGGAAACACTGTATTTACAAATAACCTACGAACTGAACACAACCTTGCCCGCGGCGTCAGTGATCCTGAGTTGTCAAGTGAATATTCAACACTAGTATACTTCCCATTGGATTGTTCAAAGAAGCATACCGTTGATTTGAATGAAAACTGTCAACCACTACATTATCGTATTCTACACTTTTTGTCGTTGGAAGAATTTGAAATTTATTTTCCCAGATTGTCTGAATTGTGTAAGTAAAAGCCTTACCAAACTTTTGGAGATGAAATTTCAATGTTTTTACTTTTTGCCTACGCACGTAATCACTTTACGATTATCGTCGCTCTGTATTTTTTCAGTTGATATAAGTGGAGCATTTATACAGAAATATACATAGCTGTGTGTAAGACCGATATATATATATATATATATATATATATATATATATATATATATATATATATATATATATATATATATATATATATATATATATATATATATATATATATATATCTGGAAAGACGACAGACAGGACATGTCCGAAAGAGGGTAGGATCGCACAAGATGATACCGTGCTACACAAAAAGTAATAGAAAAGAAACGAAAATAACACAAGCTACCATGCCAAGCTTTCGGACCCTCCACGGGTCCTTTCTCAAGGCTGTACAAAGCAAAAGTGAAGAAAAGTGAAGAGAGGGCAGCAGAGGAAGGACAAAATCACCTACTCGGAATGTTGAGACCAAGAGGGCGGTCTGTACACAGGGTTTCTATCCAGAAACGCTCCTTAAAAGGAAGGTCTAGCCACGAACATAACTATGATATGTTGAAGAGCAAGTTAATCTGACCATTACAGTGAATTTTCCATTCAATTCCCATGTGTGGTTCTCGAGATATGAGCAGTTGAAGTTGCCACATTTGTTACTGACAGTTAACTTGAAGCAAGCAGGAGTGATGTCATCTCGCCACATCGATAAAGTATTTTATGTTTTTCTTTAAAATATACACTAAATTTAATACTTCAATATATAGTGATATCATAATGTGAATGTAGGAGGGCCATGAGAGTTTTGTGACCTTCACGGGAACCAGTATGTAGGCTGACCACCTGCTGATTTCGAGGTCAAAATAATAAATTAGAAAATGAAGAAAACAAAAGACTCTTTAACAATGTGAAGAGATGATGTCACTCCTGTTTGCTTCAAGTTCCCAGTTGGTAGCAAAGGGGGTAACTTGAACTGATAAAACTGCGAGAACCATGCATGGGAAGTGAATGCAAGTTTTACTATAAGGGTCACATTTACTTACTCTTACACATATCAAAACTAAATTTCTGCCTGGACCATCCTTTTAAATAGGCGACGAAACTTGGACCCAGAACCCATATGATCAATAACAAGAAGTCTGAGGTCGGCGACCGTGTGATCATTGGTGGAAAAGTGAACCGCCACAGGTTTATCCCTATGTCTCACCGAGTGCTTAATATTGGAACGGTGGTTGTTCATCCTCTACCTAATCTCATTGCCAGTCTCACCCACATATTGAATACCACATTCATTACACTGTATAAGATAGATAGCATTCACCGACCTACAGCTAGTAGGACGGCGGATATCAAAAGAAACGCCCGTAACATGACTAGTGAATGTAGTGGTAGCAATGACATGTTTACACGTTTTGCAAGATGCATTATTACACTTAGTGCAACCTATCTCCCCAGGGGTAACGGTACCGACGTTACCAGGGGTACGCGGGACCGCAGCGCGAACAAGAATATCCCTAAAAATGAGAGGGTGCCTAAAAGAAATAACGGGAGGTCTTGGGAAAATCTTCCTCAGCTTACCATGTGACTGAATGATCGGCCAGTGTTTACGAAGAATGTGATTAAGAGGTGGCAAGTGAGGGTGGTAAGTGGTCACAAGAGGAACCCTATCAGACTTAATCCTCTAAGTATAACTGATAGCGTCAGTCCTAGCAACACCACGGGCTTTCTGTATACCCTCCCCTACCACCCTAGGGTTATAACCCCTCTTGGCAAATTGATTGGCTAACTCGTCACATCTCCGTTTAAACGACTCATCCTCAGAGCAAATTCTACGGAGTCGGAGGGCCTGGCTATAGGGGATATTTCTGGTGAAGTGTTTTCAAGCACACCTCTCTCGGATCCTGAGATTAGTGTACTGTCAAAAGGTCTGTCTTTCTGCCCCCAGCCTAATCAGGTAGATAATCCTCTTCTCCATGAGGATTTAGACGCTTTTTGTCGCAAACTACGGTTGCGGCATTACTTCTACAATGATGATGATGATTCATCGGAGAATGAAGGGAAACATGACAGCGTTGGTACGCTTCCATTCTTACGTACTAAATCTGAGTGGCAGCCCAGTATTCGTGATCCGGTGCTTGAGTCTTTTATAAAAGCAGTGAACAATGACCTTATTTCCTTTAAACATCGTAGCAGACAAAAGACCAATCTTAGGCAATAGGAGAGGGAAGCGCTGGAATCATTGAGGCATAGAACTGATATCATTATTAAGCCCGCGGACAAAAGCCGTGTTCCCATTTGAGTGAGCGCGGTGGATCATGGTTTTATTGCATCGAGTGGTGTCGAATAACTTGATCCAGAACCGCGTTCCCATTTGAGTGAGCGCGGTAGATCAACATGTTATATGAACACATTGCGTAAGCACGAAAAGGTCACCAACGTTTACAAGTCGGATATCGCACACTAGCACTGTATCACAAAAATGTACATGTGTGGGTGTTGCTAACTGCATGCACACTACAACAGCAGCATAGTATTGGTCATATCATAATTTCGCAGCTTAGCACTAACTTTGTTCCCACTTCTACGACGTACTTAGGAGCGTGAGGTATTAACACATGTCAAGAACGTCATTTGTTTTTTAATATGGAGGAAAAAAAACATTGCTGGTTTGGCAAGTTTGCTCGTGCTTCTACCTCAGTTAAGAGTTTATTACATCGAAGGCAGTTGACCACTTGAAGAATGTTTCTCTTGTTGCACTAAAATGCCATTCGGCAGTTTATATACACTTTATATCAGGGGTTCAATTTATCGGTAACAGAGCAAATGTAAGAAGAAATTGTTTTGAAAAGCAACATACCGAAAATAAGTCAACGAACAGACCAAATTTCTTATAAATTATCAGGGCGCAACTTTAAAATCCGTACCATATGAACGTGCTCGCTAGTTCTTTTAATTATACCTGATACCTTGTCCGATTGCTACCGATTCTAAATTAGTACCATTATCAGAATTGCAGTAACTTAGCCCCTTCTCGGTCAATCAGTAGCGAAATACAGGCAGAAAATGTGCGCTGTACATGTACGCTACACTACTGCACTATGGTGTATACACTTGCCCTACTAGCGACGTGCCCAGCGAGGCTTAAGTTAGAACTAATTACCCGCGTTTGCCACCGGAAAGCAAATGCATGCCGGGAAGGAATAAACCAGAGATCCAGGGTCACTTGATCTACCGATGTGTTCCCATTACGAACTTTGATCCAGAGCGGTCGATCTGATCTACCCCGATGGGTGCATCAAAATCGGTGGATCTTGATCTTGAGTGAGCGTTGTTGATCCGCGTTCCCATTAGAGTTTGATCTAGCGCGGTAGATCTTGATCCACTGCGCTCACTCAAATGGGAACACGGCTAAAGGGTCGGAGGTGGTCGTCATGGAGAGATCTGATTACCTGGGAGAATGTTACCGTCAACTGGCAGATCAGACTTTCTACAGGAAGCTGGACAGGGATCCAACTCCGACAGCTGTCAATGACATCAAGAGACTGGTGCAGGGTCTATTCCATGAACGCCTCATTACAAGTGATTTGCGTGATTTCCTTATTCCAAAGGATTCACGCCCTGGTAGATTTTACATTCTGCCTAAGTTGCATAAGGAGTGCAATCCCGGTCGACCTGTTATTTCCTGTTGTGGTCATCCTACAGAAAATATATCTGTCTACCTTGACTATTTCTTACAACCCATTGCCCAATCTGTACCTTCTTACATTAAGGACACTACTGATTTTTTGAACAAAATTGGGTCATTACGGGGGCTCCCCATGGATTGTTTTGTAGTCACTCTCGACGTCAAGGCACTGTATACTTCTATACCCCACAATGAAGGGATCCAGGCGGTTGCTGAGGCCCTTCGCAGCCGCACCCAGGATTCCCCTTCCGCTGAGATGCTGGTCCGTCTACTTAAGCTTACACTTACCTCGAATGTATTTACCTTTAATCAAGAGTTTTTTTTCTACAGGTTTCTGGTACCGCTATTGGAGCAAAATTCGCCCCTTCTTATGCCATTATATTTATGGATTGGCTAGAGAGGCGACTCCTGGCAAGTGCGGCCTGCCAGCCTCTTGTGTGGTATCGTTATATTGATGACATATTTATGATTTGGCCGCATAGTAAGGGTGACCTTGATAACTTCATTGTTCATGCTAATTTAATACATCCTCACATTAAGTTCACGAGTGAGGAGTCTCAAGTTGAAATAAATTTTCTTGATGTCAAGGTCCGCCTCTTAAATGGCCAGAAAATTGTCACTGATCTGTAAACAAAACCAACTGACTCCCACATGTATCTGCATCCTAGAAGCTGCCATCCTAAACACTTCACCAGAAATATCCCCTATAGCCAGGCCCTCCGATTCCGTAGAATTTGCTCTGAGGATGAGTCGTTTAAATGGAGATGTGACCAGTTAGCCAATAAATTTGCCAAGAGGAATTTGAACTGAAGGAAACGCATAGTGATTTGGTGTCACCCAGAGCGTATTGATCTTTTTCTTAGCGGACAATATACCTTATCTACATTAGTATCTACATGTACACATATATCCAGTTACAAATATATAAAACATATAAGATATGAGCAACCACCTGTGAGTTCTCGAAGTACTCTCTGGAAAAGGTGCTCTCATCATTTGCAATAGCGTGCATGCCTGAAATAAAAGTCTGCAGGGGTGACTTGTTGTTCATTGTTCGCACTGGATGATTGTTCCACGTGTTCGTGAAGATGTCCAGCATATGATTTATTCTGCGAAGAAACACATAGTGCAAACAAAAGAGATGAGACTCGTTGCTAGGGTCAAGAATTCCAACGTCCTCTGCATGAAAAAAGAGGCCATAAAAAGAGGACAGGACTGTCTCATAGACATCTCTCCAGAGACTTTCTATTATGTAGTTGTGCACACTTCGACCCTGAATGAAACTGCCTCTCTGTTGATCCCTCAGTGCGGGGTGTGTCCTCATGTAGTTTCTTACCATTAAAGTTTCTCCTCCTTTATCGGCACGTACCCTCAATGGAAGACCCCAAATGCCCACAGCTTGACGGAAACATTCTAAGACACTTTCTGCCCAACTGTTGCCGTTGGCATGCAGATAAACGATGGCACGACTGTACCCATCTATACCACCATGCACGACAAACCGCCATCTGAAAAGAAGTAAAAGTAGGCCATGTACAGAAAACATATAAGCATGTACACAACTTTCTTTTCATACCGGTACGTGTAAATGGTGTTTTTTTTTTTCTCCACAGTGGGATGCAATGTTTAAGAAAATGAAGGGTGAGACTGAATTAATTTGGTCATAATCTAAATTTTAACTGGTCATCTTGAATGATGATTGCTGATGATGATCAAAAGTATCCTTGGTCACCTGTCAATACTGTATGTACATGTGGATGTCTCACTCTGCACACTCCGTAATTGTTCTTTATTCAACGCAAGAAAATTGTTTTACGATATTTATATGGGTGCTCAAGAACTACGGTAATAATGAAGGAACACTGGCATAATGCAAATACCGGACCAGCTGTATATTATGTTACCAAACCATTTTAATATGCACCATATGATATCATGCCATTTCTGTCACAGAACTAGTTATTTTGCCAACATAAAGTTGATGTACGACCACTGCCGCTCGGACTTCATAATTTTGGATGGTAATGCTTTTGATTTCAAACAAAATCGTCTTCCCTTTAGGCCTACTCGAAAAGTAAGATTACTGCATGTGTGGATGCATGTGGATGTGACACTTTAGTCATACCTGATGAGCTGATGATTACCATCTATGTGCCAAAGAGCCAGTGGTGACGAGACATTGTAACGGCGACGTTGTATGGACGACATCAAACGTAAAGTTTGCCTTGATGGGTCACATCCATACAAACTAACCGGCCCATAGTCTGTGCCTTTAAAGTCTGATGCCTCCACATTGAACTGTTTTCAGACCTCAGTAAACAAAACAAAAAGACATATATTATCATGCCATCAAGCAAACTAATGGTGTTAGGAACACCTTGATTAGTACTAATTTTTTGGAAACATTAATGAAATTAAACTATACAAAACATGACCATTGAAACAAGTTATATGATTACATTTGTTCACACATGTTGTTCAAATGTCACTCATGTTGTTCACGCGTTGGTGACTTTGTGTTAGGGTTATGCAGTAGGAAATAACAACATAGTTGTTATCAACACTCGACAATTACGTTGGCATAAGTCAAGGTAAGTTAATCATGGATTTCACTTAATGTAATTCATATTGTTACAACTGTTATGAAATTCGATTGACCCTAAATGAATAATGAAAACATCTTAAACATGTAAATATTTTTAGTCCTCTGACATATGAGACATCATAGGCCTGTGTTGCTTCTACAAAATAAAGTAACACACATCATTACAAGCTAAACCCACAGCTAATACACACAGTTATATAATCCTACATGTGGGGTTACACCTTTGTCTCTTCATATTGTATACGGTAGCTTTTTGTATGTAATATATGGCGTTAATTCATAATCTTATACATTCTTTTCTCAGTCCATGTAAATCATCCAAAACCACTCGAAGGCATCGCAATGTTATTCATGACATAAGCAAGTACTTACCTGCCCTTGGTAGCATAGCCAATATCTGTTCCATTTGAACATCAAGCTCTTCGTTGGATATGCTGCTGTACAATTCCCTCAGCGATATACCAAATTCTTGAAGACGATATTTTACTGTACGTTCACTGACATTCAACAAATTTGACATTTGCTTTGATGTAAATCCAGCTTCTGCAAGTACAAAAGTGTCATCATTCAGTATACAATTTGTATAATAATCTACACGTTCAGTTTATCTTTTAATGGGAAATAAGGCATTTGTTTCACAGGAAACAACCATATTTTTAAAACTTATCTTTGTGGACATACAATGACAGATCATTTAAAATAAGAATGGACAATAGTCTTCTTTTCAAGGTATAAGTTTCTCACAGATAAAAATTCAGTTATTAGTTGCTCAACAATAAATTGTTCACCCAAACTTTTTAAAATTCAAATGATGCATCTTCCATTAATCACCACATGCGTAATGTTTTGCAGAGGTGAAGATTTTGCAGATGTTTATTAATGAGACTGAACGGTTTAACAATGATCATAGCCATTTTCTTTGTGTACCATGTTGGTATATTCTAAACTCCCTATTTCCCTTTAAATAACGTATGTTTTTCGAAGTAAATTAAACAGATAAACATGCAAGTGCATTTGATTACAGTTCATCATCGTTAAAATTGTACCTCCTACTAAACAACCGTTACATATCGTAGTAAACAATGCAGAGAGAGAGTTATGCGTTTCAATTAAGCCTATTAGTAGCACCATGTAGCATCTTATCCCCGCTACATACTGAGCAAGGCTTTCCCAAAGAGAGGGGGACGTACAGACATGATCCCCATACACTTTTCCCCAGGAGAGCGATCAGTTATCAGTTCCATCATACGAGAAGTCACACCCAAATACTGTCTCAGACCAGCTTACACTATCCCTTGCTTTACCCTTCCTCCTTATAAAATCAAGTCGGAGATTTTCATACCTTTGCCCACCCTCGCTTATCTCCCTCTCTGACTTATGAGGATCACACTTAATTATATGATTTATGTGTCCACAGACCACGCGACATTGGCTCAGTGACTAAGTGACCTTCAGTAAGTCATTTATTACTGTAGAAGGAGCAGAACTACAGTACTGCAGCCAGATCAAGATAATTGGAATCAATAAAGTGGAGACCTTTGTGACAAATGTAGTCAATCACTGTGACTTACCAGTTATATGTATCTGGTCAGGTTTGATGTGCAAATACTGTCTACCCCAAACTCCTATGGTAAGGAAAACAAAGATTACAGGTTTGGGAAGACTAAGTGAAAAACTCAAAGTGCCCGTTTAGTGTCTAGACCTACATGTACTTCACATTCTTTTGAATTTCAGTTAGGAAACAATCTGACCCATTTCCCATAAGTCACTTATCATTGATGCACGGTAGGGATATTTTAGATGTTGAATCGGCATTTTTTAAGTAGGAGAAAAAAAGTTTTGCAGGGTTACATAAAATGGGCCATAGGACCCACTTGGAACCCTCAATTAAAAATCCCTGAACACCCTGAAGGTACCACTAATAGAGTATTATTGTGATAAACCATCAACATTGTACAAGAGAATCTGTAGGAGGAGGAGCATTTTGCAGAATTCCATAAAATGGGCCATAGGACATCGAACCAAAAATTTTGAACACCCCAAATGGTCCACCACCTATGCAACATTGTGTCCAAGTTTTATGCAAATGCAAGAACGTATTACTGTACGTCGGAGAAGCATTTTCAGCGATTGTGAACAGACAGGTAGCTAGACAGATGGACAGATAGACAGATAAACAGATAGACAGAAAGACAGACAGACAGATAGGTATAATGTTGATATAATGCAATATAATGTTGCGCCTGAATTAATAATCTTCCATGAGAAGCTAAAGAAGATTTCCATGTTATCTTTTCAGTATAGTGTTTCTTTAGAATCATGCCCACCGAGCAGAACGATAGTCTACTTTTTACCTTTATACAACAACCATGTCTAGAAGGTGTGTTTGACATGCAAATGTAAGTGAAGATGAAAACGGGAACATGAAATTGTGGAATTTTTACGACAAAAATAAAACTAGTTACATGAAACAAAATACGTTCTTCTTTGGAATAACTTTTGAAGTGAAACTAGCCTAACTAGTGTTACCGTTCAAAAACGGTAAAATTTTATTTCTATGATTCTCGGTACGCCGGGAGGGAGGGGGGGAGGGGACACAGTTGTCTGGCCTAAATCTGATCTGTCTACAAGCGGAATTGGATGAATAGGACTTTTTTCAACCTCCGGAAGACAGATTTTGGTAATTGTAGACTTGTATAGGTACACTTTAACTATAAATGACACACGTATGCATCATATATATTGTAGGATAAATGCATCACAGTGACTCTGACGTTCATATTACTATATGAACAATAGCATGGTGAACGTACTGACGTGTAATACTATAGCTTTAAGTTGAAATTGATCAACGATAAAAAGAATGTCCATACACCAGTTCATGCCTATGTGATTTCTTGCATGTGTAGATTTTTAGAATTCCAAACCTAATAGTTGAAACATTCTAGATTTGTATAAAGTTTCCAAAGCTTGTTATTGCCAAATAGGGTATGTTGATTGCGTAGCTATCTCGTGGGTATCTTGCCTGTTTTTAGTATTGGAACATGTAATTGACTTTGCTAAATTGAGTAGTAAGTTAATTACTTCTAACTTGGTAAAAAAAAAAAGAAACTGAAACATTTCTCATAATTTCTCTTCGTGCTAAATTGAGTAGGCCTATACTCATAGCTCATTACATTAGGAATCATTTTTAGGCTGTGATATATTGTTCATTGTCAAGCATGAGATGTAAAAAAAAAATCCTTTCCTTGAAATTGTACAAACTGTTTCTACAGGTAAGAGTGCGATAGCCGACAGTTTGAGACTCGGGAAGCCGTGAGGCTGCCATACCCCTTGATCATATACAGGCTTAATATGTCGACGAGTGATGCACCATATACCGGTCGTGTCTCTGGCCATTGCCTGATTGACGATGTCACTATTGTGCTGTAACATAAGAGATGCCGTGCATTTACCTGTTATTTATTTATTTTTCAATATATATATCACACCGCCCTCTGTTTATTTTGAATTTGTCGGAAGAACTTTTACGTTATGCCCCACCGATCGTCCTTCTCACTCGATGTTTGTTTTGATTCCGTCCCAATGTTTGTTTTGTTTCTGTCCCAGCGTATGTTCGTTTTCACTCTGTGCTACGGTGCTTTGACTGTCTCTCGCTTTTCGTTTTGACTCTTTTAGTGGGGGCGATCTTTCTTTTCATGACACTGTCATGTCTTTTTATCTACTGGACAATGTTGTTTGATTTGGTGTCATGTCTGTTCCAATCTTTACTTTTACATTTCATCCTTTAGTGTTCTTCCAGTTTACAGTTTTCACTGCCGATGTTATTTTTTTTTCTCTTGAGTTTTGTTCTTATTTTCTTTTGGCAAAGCACACTTCTTTTATTTTTGTTTTGTCTTGTCAACTTTTTATCTGTTTGTCCTTTTGTCACAACGTTGTATTTTTTGCCCAAATGGCCGCCCATAGTAATAGAGTGAGGCGGTTGCCATTTTGTGATCTATCACTCAGGAAAGTGTTGCGCAACCTTTCTTAGAACAGGGTCTAAGTTCTCTATTTTTAATATGTTCTATTGTCTAATCTGACTATCTGAGGGGAATAAAGAAAAAGTTAAATAAATCTGGGGTAAACACCAGAAGACTGAACTTTGTACGACCTTTTGCCTACGGTGGGGTAGAATGGCCATCTCTATACAACATCCCTTTTCCCCTTTTAATATTTTGTTACGCAGTAACCAAAATTTTACTAAAATATGAGGTTCATGTCAAAATTCATTAAAATATAACGACCATAACAATAGGAAATTGTGAATGCCATATCAAATAATGTATATGAAATATGATATATGATAGTAATACACCATGTAAGTAAGAGCCATTGTACAGTAAATGATCTGTACACATTGGGAGAGACGGGACAGTGGATGGGAAAGCCAGAAACATCACATTTAATGATAATCAATGTGAATCAAAGTTTTCAAGGAATAAGAAAAAAAAAAACTGTTACGTTGTAAGTGCACACACTCACAAAGATAATAAAGTATGCGACTGAAGACAGTGGTCACACACGAACAGATGGACCCAGGAAAATACGCAATGACCCGTAAAATCACTTTCCTATCTGACATGTGAACACACAGCTCATCAGAGGCATAGTACATTTACAATTTCATGTATTGTAACACGAAAATGTTCACATTACATGTTGACGTTACTTGTCGTTCAACATTCACTCTGTTAAAAGGAATAAAGTTAAATCTTCTGCCGTGAACAATTACACTAATACGATTCTGTTCACGAGAAAACGAGATTCACAACATTATCTGTATTTGCATAACGTGACACATTCCAGAAAAGGAAAAGTGAGCAGTTGGGTCACTTGATTTCAGAAGCAGTTGCAAATCACCTGCCTTATCTTGCTTTCTTGCTTGCTTTCTCGACAACAAAACCACCATTTGGAGAGAGATCAGATACTGTAAACATCAACGTTTCACAATTGTCGTGTTGTCCTCACGACATGGCAAAGCAAGACATTTGTTGTCTTCAAAACACAAGAGACGATTGGAAAGGTTGTCTGGACTTGTAAAGTCAAAACATAAAATATCTGAAGCTGTGATTGGTGTTAACTTGTCACCATGTTCATCACAGAATAATTGAGGAGACTTTTCCTCTAAGAAAACATTAACATTACTACTAGAATTCTTCTCAAGAATTTCTTCCAACTTGGAAACATCTTGAATATTTTCCTTTCCTGCTGAAGCTTTAACATAGCATGGCTTCAGTCTATTAAAATTAAAAACATCATTTAAGATTTCACCTTTCAATGTTGCTAACATGAAGTGACTCCTATCGAGCACTTGGTGAACCACTAGGAGGCCTACCCACTCTGCTGCAAGTTTCCTAGAATTGGCAGTGAGACTTGATCTAGAGGGGTGGTAGACATATACCAATTGTCCCACTTTGTAGATTGGATTACTTGACAGACGTTGTGCAGTCTTAGCTTGTTGTGAAGACTGGTGTCTCCTTTGAAGATCTAACATTACCTTCGACAAATGTGCGAACCGACTTTTCATTAGATCTGCATGATCTTCATAAGAATGAGAAAGACCTGCCATAGGATTACAGGTGACCTTCGTAAGATCTGATGGCTTCCTTCCAAAAATTAACTCGAATGGACTGTAATTGCCCAAATAAGGTGAAAGCAAATGAATTTTAAGCACATGCCGTAGTAGGAACATACTGTATCTTACCCAATCTGTGCCGAATTGGTTCAAGTTCACTTTCAAAAAGTTAGACAATGTCTGAATGTGCCTTTGTACTTGCAGAGACCCATGGTTACAAACACTAATTAATTTCTGATCAATGTTGAGAGCTCTACACAACAAATTAAATAACTTTCCTGTAAGCGAGGCAACTGCATTTGCGATAAGTCTAGAGGGAAAACCAAAAATCGTAATAACTTTCTGCAACAATACTTCACAAACGGTTTCAGCATCCAATGTTTTAAGTGGTACACACACCAAATATCTTGTCATTTCATCACAAGCAACCATAATATGTTTGTAGCCAGCCGTGGATGTTGGCGTACTCTTAAAGTCTAAACTGATACTGTCAAATGGCTTATAGGAATCTGGTATACGAGCGTGAAACATTCGTGACTTATCTGGCTTACCCTTGAATTCTTGATATCTGAGACATGCTTATACATAATTACTCACACATTGGAACATATTATGCATGTAAAAATGTTGACGTCAAGTCAAATATGTACGCAAAACACCTCGATGACAACTCAAAAGATTATCATGATATTTGGAAATTACCTGATCAATCATATTGTCTGGAACGAAAAATTGTAATGTTGTTCTAGATTTGTAGGATGAAGATACACGCGAAAAAGAAGACCATTGCAGAGAATGTAATTCTCCGCTTTCCGAGAAATTGCACGTGCACCCTTTGAATCTGAAGGCAAAATATCATGAGCCAAATAATCATAAATTGGTTTGATATGTGGGCAAGACTCTTGTTGAATTTGCAATTCATGTGCATTGAATGGTAAATCATGATCCCTGATGATCTTACGTTGAATACTCTTCATTACCTTTTGCAATTCTCTGTGTTTATTCTTGGAATAAGTGGCTTAGGATGAGTACACAAAACATGAGGGGGGGGGGTCATGAATAGCTTCCTGTGGGGTAGAGGTTTTATCTACCAAGCGTGGCTCAGTCTGCATCATGTCAGGCAGTTCATACTGTGAAGAAGGCTGGAAACTAGGCAATGAAGGCTATTTCGTTCAGGTAATGGCAGTGGGAAATTACATGAAGGCATTTTAGGGGAAGAAACAGGTTGCTTAATGACAGAAGTCATTGAGTCATTGGGACATTCAAAAAAGCAACCTTCATTTTTGCAACAGTAGCATTTGTTTGAGTTTTCTGTTCAGGTACCCTTGGCATTTCCTTACTTGTCGCCTTTTTACCTGAGAACAGATCTGGGATATGCACACCTAGTGCTTTAGCTTTAGATCTGGTAATGGTAGGGTGACATTGTTCTTCAGTTACAGAGGACACATTATCAGCTGTCACTTTCATTGTATATTCTGACAATCGAAATAGGAGTCTACTAACTCTCTGTGTTGGTGGCTCTTGCTTAGATTTAAAAATATCTGCAATAGCTGAATGATCAACATATGCATCAAATTCCACTCCTTTAAGAGTATACTTAAATGCAGTAACATTGACAAAAAGACCATACAATTCCAATTCTGTTACACTGTAACATTGGCATGCATCAAGCAAAATCTTTGAGTAGTATCCCAAAAGTCTCTCTTTGCCGTCAATGATTTGAGTAAGATACGAACCTGTTGCAGTTCGTGACGTATCACTGTACAAAGATAAACGACCTGTTTTCCTAGGTATATACAAAATTGGTGACGCACACATGAGGTTACGTATTGTATCGAAAGCATTTTGATGAACATCTGCCCATTGGAATTCTTTGCGTTTCTTACTCAATGCATGCAATGGTTTCAGAGTTGTCTAAATGGATGGATAAAATTGTGAAACATAATTCACTGCACCAACAAATCTACGCACTGCTTTAAGATTTCTGGGACGTGGTGTGTTTCTGATCGATTTTGCATTACATCTAGATTGTAAAGGTTTAAAGCAAGCATAACCTTCATTGTCTATACCAATCAGGTGTCCCACATACCTAACAGACGAAACAAATGACACTTCTGAGGAGAGATTCTAAGACCATGGTCAATCAAGGCTTGAAAAATGGATTGTAAATGACGTTTATGTGACGTTATATTCTGTTAAAATACGATCAGATCGTCAAAATGAGCGACGACGAAATTGTCTGAATGAGGAATGGTCGTTATGACATCATTGATCTTTGCCTGAAAATAGCAGGTGACAAATTCAAACCTTAAAGTAATCTCCGGTAAAAGTAATGCTTAGAACCTGCAAATGTAGCAATACATGTATATTTCTGTGACCTTTCACTCAAACGAAGACAGAAGAATGCACTCTTTAAGTCTAGTGTACTCAAAACGGTGGCTTGGGAATGACCTATTTTCTTCAAGATGTCATTCACCAATGGATCGGAAATGGATAATTGAGACGTGTTATCCTGCTATTCAAATAGCGAAAGTCTGTTACAACTCCTTTCTCGCTGGAGTCTTTTTTGGGGATCAGAAACACTGGAGATGTATATGATTGGTGTCCAAGTGCCAGTTTACTCATTTTGACAAGTTTGTTCATCTCCTTTGAAGCCAATTGTTTGTCTCTTTCAGACAGTTTGTAAGGCCTGATGAAAAATGGCTCTTCATTTTCCAATTTGAAGTCAACCTCTGAATTAGTACAAGGCGAAATTTCACCGTATAGAGAAAATGCCTCTCTGTTTTCTTCCAACATTTTGTACATTTCTGACCTTTCTGCATCGTTCAAGACACTACCATGAAAGTTAACATGTTTGTGAAAGACTTCACGTTCAGTAAGTGCAATAGGATCGATCATTTGGATCTAGATGAGGATACTTATTACAATTCTCCATTACAATAGAATGACATGTCTGGTTGTTGGAACATGATGATGACATATAGCAATACAATGAACCACATTATCACTATACACTGGCACAACAGGTGTAGGAAAGACTTCAGGAGGACACTCTTGCAAAATATTTACTATATCTTGTGTGGTGGCATACGCTACTGGACGATTTTCTTTGATAACAAACGGTATTTTACCCTTATTCGTCAAAAGAATACGAGTACAATTTTTGTGCACTTTCAAGAGCATTATAGATGGGGAAAGGTGTTTAACAAATCTGCATGGATATGCGGAGACATCACAATTTTTTAGTGCATTCGGCAAATGAGTTCAAACAACAACATATCGACTTCGACCTGGATAAATGACTGTACGCTCAAGCGGTTTCAGGAAACATTTACGTCTGTGGAGACGGAACGTATTGTCTGTGAAGTCAAGGCTACCCTTCAGATTTTTCAAAGAGTTGAACCCCAAAATAAGATCAAGGCCTGTCAAATGATGTGCAACAATTGTCGTAAATTGAAATGGGTGACCTTGAAGCATGACTTCAAATGTGATTTTACTGTCACCATAAATGTGGTCTCCATTGCCCAGGCAGAATGCCACCTGTTCAATATTCTGTTGTGGAAGACCAGACAGATATTTAGATTTGGCCACAGTGTCACGAGAGATAAGGGGCTTGTTGGAACCGCTATCTAACAGGATGAGAATAGAGGCATCCTGCAGATAGCGCTTAATGAAGTTCTTGTCATCCAACTTTAGTGTAATGGTATCATCACTGTGGCCTAGCCTAGGGTATGTATCGAAGGGTTTACGAGAAGTAGGAGTCTGATTGCACTGGTTTGGGGATTGATTGTGATTACAAAAATTGTCATCCTGATATTCTAAATTTGAATTTTGCGTTGCCGTCATTAAGAAATAATTGCAGAATCTGCTGCGGATAATATCGGGATTGAACGAGCGGTGCTGCACCTCGTAATCATAGGCCACTCGTCCTCGAATGTATGTTCAGCTCAGCCTAGGTCTAGGTGGTCTATGTATAACCTCTGTACTGGTCTTCCTCTTCCATAATTATCTGTAACAGCTATTGTACGAAATATATATTACACTAAAACATGCTATGAAAAACAAATAGGGGTATATATATTGACATTTCGTTCCCATGTACACACCTATAAAACGTAGGCCTAGCCTATCTACAATATTACCGTTAGTTTCACTACATGTGGCTACTGTACATATACTAAGCCAAAATGTACCAGTTACGCAAAATTATTTTACGCAATTTACATGACAAACAAAGAACACAAAGATGTAACGTTTCTGACTCGGGGAGGGGGTGGGGACTGGAGGAAGAGCTCTTACTCACCCTAAAGTTTAACTGGTTTGTCTCTCGTTGTCGTCGGTGGTGGTATTTCCGGCGTCTAGACGCGCGAATGGTTGAGGGAAGCATCTGTAGCGTTGTTACAACAGGAGTACTAGTATGATCTGCCACGCACACCGATGGATAGGCACTGGCTTCTAAAGGTACGCTTAGCTAGGCGGTGACCACCGGATTCCGGCGTCTATAACGAAATCTCAGGCCAAGTCAAGCGCCAGACCAATTTCAGAGCAGCCAAAACCAGGTCATCCAAGGTGACCACATCCAAGGTAGACGATCCAGGGGGTTATTTCCTCGATTTTTCACAGACCACCATGTAAAATATAGATTGTTTTAGGGGTTCACAGTCGTGGAGTGACAGCCCCAGCGACGGATGTTTGACGCAACGAGAGAGAGACGTCAGAACCAAGATAGAGATTTAGCGATTACAGTGCCACCTATTGCTGATTTGACTGGCACATAAATTAACGAGAATTAAATTGACGATGATGATCAAACAGAGAGAAAACGTATACAGTTAAGTTACATGACGTTGACAGGGAGAGCTGAGGAACGGTAAGATAACAGAGGCCTACATATAGTGCACACACAGAGACAAAGTTTCAGTTGATGTCCAGAGAGCCTGTGTCAGCGGCGTGGCGAGGTCGATAGATCGACCCAAGCCGAACTGCTAAGGATCACGGGATAGATTTTGATATTAACCAATCACAGGTCAAATGGTTGACCTACATAATGGAGTGAGGCGGTTGCCATTTGTGATCTACCAATCAGAAAAGTGTAGCGCAACCTTTCTGAGAACAAGGTCTACGTTTTCTATTTTTAATGTGTTTTATTGTCTAATCTGACTATCTGAGGGAAATAAAGAAAAAGTTAAATAAATCTGGGGTAAACACCGGAAGACTGAACTTTGTGCGACCTTTTGCGTACGGTGGGGTAGAATGACCATCTCTATACAACAAAAGGTCAAGAATAACTATGTGTGGTGACCATGCTACCCGAGTTGGAAGAAGTCAATCTAATATGATAAAAATGACCAATGCGGTTGGTATAAAAATGTACTACACGTTACGGTTGCCAGGATGTCTATGTCACGTTGTATAGATCTACAGCCACTTTCTTCCTCCATAGAACATTAATAAAATCGTAAAGATTTTCGAATAATTTTTTTTTTTTGTAATATGTTTATTATTACATTCTACTTTTTTGTTGGTATTCTTAAAATTGTGATTTACACTATTTTTTGCATGACAAATATATGTTTTTATCTCTACAAAGCACATATTTTGGAAGAAAATGCTCAAATGCAATCCCATGGAGGTCAAAGCACATACAGAAGACTCGTCCTTGACACTAAACAGTAACAACGATAACGGTATTGTGCTGGATATTGTTGCATCTTATCTTTTCAGGGTCTGTACTACACGACACAACCATAGTGACTTTTTTTCAAAATTTATGAACTTTTTGATTTTTCTTTGTAAAACTTAGCTTCATAAAAATGTGACATGCTCATTCCATGCTTGACAAATATTTTATCCCATCCTGAGGATTAAATTACAAGCATTACAAGGATACCTGATCCATAAGAAGTCTTTTCATTTGTCAGTATATTCTATATACCAGTAGGGAAAACTCTCCCTTCAATGGGAAATTAGGTACCACTTTAAGTGGAAAGAATGACAGTACACAATGGCGGGCTCAGATCTGGTGCCAAGATTTGACACCTGGCCATAACTAACAACGGTTTTAAGGTTAAGAGATATATATGTTTACTATTTCAGATGAACGGTCACAGCATGCATTACTTGTTAACACAATGCCTCTAGGAAGCTAGAGGAATCCAGTCCTAGGCAAGAACATGTTGTTTCTTTAAAACTATATATAAGGATAGAGGAGCAACGAAAAACAAAAAGGTAGAGCAGACAGACAGAAGTCGAGGAGGAAACTGTATTCTGACTGATTTCTGAACTCCGTGAGACTATTCAAATTCAAAGAAATACAAAATATATTAGGATACAAATATATAAACATTTCTCTTCATAAGTTCTTTTCTTACATTAATTAGACAAACAAATATAAATTGCACAAAGATTTACAAACGAATTGACACAAATTGCACTATAACAAGATATACCTGTATGCAATGCACATACCTCTTTGAACTTATGTAACTCCAACACCCAAAGTATTAGACTACGCACTGTATACTGCTACTGTACTTCTCTATTACCGGTGTAACAGCTAGGGAGCTGTGTGGGAAAAGGAGAGTTGCAGGCGACACGATCATGTTTTTATAACACCACAAATTCTTGCATAGGCATGCAACAATTACATAGGCATGCAACAATTACATTACATAGGTATGCAACAATTACGTAACTCACAGGTGACATTTAATTCAAGCCCTGTAAAATACAACTACAACAGCACTTTCACTACATGGCCCTTCAAAAATGAAAATCATTTTTAACAACATCAAAACATGGCCCTTCATGACAACATCAAACATCAGAGTTCATTATAACAACATCAAATTAAATTATGGCCCTTCATGACAACCATGGGCTTTCAACAACACAATTAACTTATGAACTGGTCTCTCTAAAACACTGGCATCCCCTACACGTTTAGCTGAGTCATCAATACGAGAATTCAAAACGACCTTTACCTTATGTTCGCATCTGTCCTTGTCCACAACTGTCTCTAAAACTCTAGCCATTGGCCACTTGTTTCTAGGAACATCATTGTCCATACCCAGAATAATATCATCAATCTGAATATTTGGTGACTTTGAAACCCACTTTTGCCTAACTTGCAAATTTTGGAGATATTCCTTCTTCCATCTAGACCAGAACACATTTAACATATATTGCACTCTCCGCCATCGTTTACTTGAATACACATCTGCAGATTAAAAAAAAAAACAAAAAAACAGGAGGCGAAAATAGAACCTTTGACTTTAAAGTGATAAGGTGATTAGGTGTTAAAGGCTCTGCTGACATTGGGTCTTACAAATTTTGAGGTGCTAATGGGCGACTATTGATTACACAAGCCGCTTCGTGCATAAATTTTCTCAATGATTCGTAATCGAGTTGTATCCCTACACTATCTAACATAGTAGCCAGTACACTTCTGACCGTCCTTATCTGGCGTTCCCACACGCCTCCCATATGGCTAGCTTGCGAAGTATTAAATTTGAACTCAAAATAATCACAACCTGACTGTAATAATTTCTTCTTTACAATTGCATTGTCCATTTCCTTAAGGGCAGCCAGCAACTCATTTTTTGGCTCCTACAAAATTGGTATCCCGATCACAACGTAATTGCTGTAAGGGCACCGGCTGAGCTTGAAATCTGCTTAAAGCATTGAGAAATGAATCTCTAGATACAGTGTTTACCGTTTCAATGTGTACTGCTCTAGAAGCCATCGCTGTAAACAAGACGCCTTATCTCTTTAACTCCTTACGCCCTTCCTTTATGAGCCAAGGGCCAAAACAATCCACTGCACAATAAGCAAATGGTGAGCAGGCCTCTACTCTATCTTCTGGTAGATCAGACATTTTTCGTTGACTTAAGGTGCAGCGAAGTTTTCTTCATGTAACACACTTGTTTATTACCTTACTAACTAACACACTACAACCAACAATCCAATAGCCATTTGATCTGATTTCATTAGATGTGATACCTCTACCTTGATGGGCAACAAGTTCATGAAAATGTCTAACAAGCAATTCTGCAACATAACATTTATTAGGAATGATTACTGGGTGTTTGACACCATGGTCTATGCTAGAACCCTTTAGTCTTCCACCAACACGAATAACTCCTTTCTGATCTAGGAAAGGATCCAAAGCATAAATATTGCCCTTTTCCCTACGGACTTCACATTGTCGGTACACTTAATATCCTTTACGCTCTCCAACTCTTCTACAAATTCGTGCGTTTGCACCATTTTGATAATTTCTCCCTCTGCTTCTGAAAGCTCTCTCAGGCCTATAGACTGTATTGGGGAGAAATTTTAGCTACTCTAGCTTTCAGAATTTCCTTAAACCTTAAGCATAATGCAATTGCTCTTTTTGACTTGACCCAGGTAGAAAATGATTGTAAACGGTCTACTTCTAAGCAGTCAAGTAATTTTACCTTTGATAGCAACACCATACAACCTTTAACTTCTGGGTCACTTTCTGACAAGTCAAAATTGTTATGCCCCTTGATGGGTTGGAATTCTCTTTCCCATAGAAACCCTGGCCCTGTGAACCAATTAGATGTCTTCAGTTCCTCAACACTTAGCCCACGGGAGGCACAATCACTAGGGTTTTCAGATCCCTTGACAAACTGCCACTGGTTAGGTTTACTCACTTCTCGAATTTGCTGCACCCGATTGGCAACGAATACATGATACCTCTTTACATCATTACGAATGTAGCTAAGTATGACCTGACTGTCAGACCAAAAGTACTCCTCACTCATGGAATAGTCTAGCTCTTGCCTAAGTAAGGTACTCATTTTTGCAGACAACACTGCCGCAGTTAACTCTAGACGTGGCACTGTGACTGTGACTGTCACTCTAGACTTGCTCATGATCAATCTACAATGAAGAAACCGTTAACATTAACCATACGTATGTACGAACAATACCCATAACCCGTCACACTCGCATCGCAAAAATGATGCAACTCTGTTTTAAATACGTGACCAAAATTTGGTGGTTTAAAACACCTATCAGTCTGAATAGTCTCTAACTGAGGTAAATTATTCCTCCAATTTACCCATTTATAACACAACTCATCAGGTAAGGGACTGTCCCAGTCTAAGCTGTTGTAACACAATTGATGTAAAATTTGTTTACCTACAAGAATAACTGGGGATATGAACCCAAATGGGTCATATACAGAAGAAATGGTTGAAAGTACACCATGACAAGTCAAGGGAGTATCGTTACTCAATATCCTAAACTTGAACTTATCTGACCCCACACACCACTGTATTCCTATGACTCTGTCTATATCGACAGACACTGAAAGTGGGTTCAAAGCACTAGAACCAGTTTCTACATCGCCCTTTTCAAGGGAATGCAGTACAAACTTTGAACTGGACTTAAATTTATGAAAATTCACTCCACCTTTGCTAAGCATCTGCTTTGTTCTTAAGATGAGATCAACTGCCTTTCATCTGTATCAACGGAATGCAGACCATCATCTACGTAAAAATTCTGATTTACGAACTTTACCGCATCTCCTCCAAATTTTGAACCGTAGTCTGAAGCAATTTGTTTTAGACCATAATTTGCACACCCAGGGGATGATCCTGCCCCAAATAGGTGGACGGTCATACTGCATTCTACGGGCTCCTTAACAAACTCCCCCTCCGGCCACCAGAGAAATCTAAGCAAATCCCTGTGTTATGGATTAACCTTGAATTGATAGAACATTGATTCTATGTCCCCTGCAAAGGCGACTGTATCTTGTCTAAAGGGACATAGAACCCCGATAAGGTTGTTTGTCAAATTTGGCCCTGTAAGTAGGTGATCGTTCAAGGAAACTAGCTTAAACCTTGCACTGCAATAAAAATCAACACGAATATTATCCTTTTGGGAGTGATACACTCCATAATGTGGGATGTAATTTACGCAATTAGACTTTGCATGTAACTCAGAAATAGGTACTAGCTCAGCATATCCCTTGTCGATAATACCTTGCATAAAATCAATGTAGTCCTTAGCGTATTTCTCGTTACCCATAAACTTTCTTTGTAAAAGGTTTACACGATGCAAGGCTAAGGCCCTGTTATTCAGAAAGCCGTTCATTGATCTCATCGGCAATGGCATTTGATAGTGGCCATCACTTAACTGACATATCCCTTGCTCTAGAATACTCATGAACCTTTGATCGTCTTGAGAGTATGCTTTTTACAAATTTCTCTCATTAAATTCCAATAAATTCTAACAATTTAGTTAATTGAACTGGGGTGACCTCCTTCTCTTTGATCTTGAAACAAACCTGAGCACATGGATAACTACATCTGTTGGTGTGTGCTGAACGATCAGAACTTACTATAAAGTGACTTATGCCCAATGAATTGCCACCTTCTGAGGAAAGTCCTCTTGGGTCGATCACACCCACAATGCCCCATCCCAATTCTTTTTCCTGGGCGTAGGGGCCATCATTCTGCGACGAAATAACTTCCTTTACCATCAACGCCTTTGGACAATTATAACCAATTAATAGTCCTATTTCGCACTGCTGCATAGGCGCAAGGCTATCAGAAATTTGTTTCAGATGAGGCCATTTCAATGCAGTTTTGGGGGTCGGAATGTGGGATTTGTTAGCTGGAACACACTGCTGGGTATATACGGCTGGCAAGGGCACCTTGATGTTCTCATAATATCCTCTAACACTAAGGCCATTAACTCTTTTACTATCTACCAGATGCCTTTTGCCGGACAAAGTGGATAAACTCAACAGAGTCTTTGAACGATCTATACCCAAGGATTCACATAGCTTATCTGTTATGAATGTGTTGTCGGACTGGGTGTCTAGGAGGGCATATACTAGCACTTCCTTATGTGGCAGGTTTTCATGAGAAACGTAAACTGGCAATATCAAGGAACTCATCATGATGGATTTGGAGCACAGTCATGTGACTTACACATATACTAACCCCTTCCATTTGCATCCCACCTGTCTTCCTATTACTACAACCGTACCCAGACGAAACATATCGCCATGCAGTGAAGTTGGGTGTAATTTGGTACATTTCTTACAAACAGAACGATTGCGGCAAAATTTTGATGTGTGACCAGGACGGTGACATCCAAAGCACAAATTCTGAGTTCTTACAAATTCCTTACGATCCTTGACGATCTTTGTTAGGAACTGATTGCAAACATCGAGTCTATGTTCTCCCTTCCATTGGAAACAGTTTTGCATACTTTGCTGAACAGCCGGTATTTGTGATCAAATTACTAGTTCCATCTACAGTCCCAGCTTTCTTGGTCCATAGTGAAGTTATTAACGGGTTACATGCAATTTCAGCTTCTTTACAGATAAACTGCCTAAACCGACTAAATGGTGGGCAACCTTTACTTGCGACACATTCTGCAAAGACCCGCCCCAACGTGTGACTAGCCAATGAGGTAATTTGTTCAACAGCTTACGATTTTCCAGCTGTCATCAAGGGAGCTAAGACTACCCTTCACAAGGTGCTTTGCAGACTCGCACTGAATCAAAAAATCTATGAATTTCCTCAATCCTTCGCTGTCATTTGGTTGAATGTTTGGCCATTGTTCTAACTTAGACCTAAATGCATCAGCAATTGCCAGGTTATTACCATATCGATCATCGAGAAGTTTTCGTGCTTCTACGTAAGTATTAGCATTTGGAACCAGGAAATATCCTTCTAATGCATCTTTGGGTGGCCCACTTATATACCCTTTCAAATAAAATAACTTTTCAGAGGGAGATATGCCTTTGTTTTCAAATAATAAATCAATAGCACTATTCCACCCAGGATATTTTAAAGGATCACCAGTGAATACCTCTGGCTCAGGAATAGGGAGCCTGTTCAGTGATATTTGATGTGAGAGATCTTTAGATAAATTCTCAAGTTTAGCAGTAGCTGGTTGGTGAAGTATGTCACCGACTACAGGAACATTAGAAGCTGCTCTAATGCCAGTAGATTTCTGCACAGTTCTTTCCACTCCAGTTTGCTGATGACCATCCCCACTCCTTGGGCTAATGCCCATTTTTAGATCACCCAGGTTTTGCTTTAGCTATATGTAGCTCTGATCTCTCTAATTCTGCCTCGTATTTTGCTTTCAATTCCAACTGTTCGACCTCATATCTACAATCTTGGACAAAATACCTTGGGACACCCCACGCCCCCGTTCAATGTTGGCTATAGGATTGCTGTTCAAAGGGTACATTCACTTCTATAGCGCAACATTGGGAAGGGACGCGGGGTTTCATGTTATCCTCTCACCTAAAATTCAGTATTATATTTGCAACATACGACAAAGTGTCCCAACAATTTTGTCCAAGATTGTCTGAGAATTTTGACGGTTTAGAGGCATGCGCGTGGCACAGGAAAAATCGTCAATTTGAAATAAGTTAAACGGCAAAATGGGGGGTGATATTCCTTGCAACAAGAAACATCAGCAGTGCATATTTGGCATGTTTTGGGCCTATATTGAAGTTGGTTTACTGTAATAATATTATTGTGTGAATGTTGTCAATGTTATTACGGAGTAAAGGGAGGAATAAGTCAGTCAAATCCATGTATTTGCACTAAATGTGCTGAATAAAATGCAGTCATTGGGGAGGTAACTTCGTAACTAAAATGCATCTTGTCGACCAGGAAACTACTTTAAAACATTTTGTATGATACAAATGACGTACTATCGGCTCAAACTCTGATACTGAGACAGGTACCGAAGAAAAAAAAACACCCCCCCCAAAAAAACAACTAACATGTTAGTCACTGTGGTCCGTTGAAGAAGATTGATGTACATGTGTTATTTATTCAAATTGTTTACAGTGATGACGTGGTGTCTGGTATTAAAGTAACTACAATTAATGACTTTTATGACTGTCTTGCAGGTTAATCTGGGTAAAAAAAGTGTACTATCATTATACAAAATAAACCCCTAAAATGCAAATTTAATAAATGTGACCTTTGCTCATATTCACATAACAGTGACCTTGTGGCACTCATTCCCTTGTAGCGTACATGGTGCACTGTAATATGTCAGTCATTTTAAGCAGTTTCAACGGACTTCAGAGTACATATGTGTTGTTAGAGCTATATTACCTTATGTTATATATGAACGAATGAAAAATGAGAAGTTGACAGACATTTGAGCTTATAAATGGATAATTGAGCAGTGAAAAACACTATGGTCATGCCGTGAATCGAACCCCGGCCTCCCCATCCAAGCTGACTTAGACCTAACAACAGCGTCCGACAGTATAGGTTAATGAAACCCTCGTTCTACCAATATTTTGACAGAAAAATTTAAGGAACCCGAGGGAAAATTGCGTAGATCACAAGACTGAAGATTACATATGCTACCAGCTTCATGCAATGTAAAAATTGCAGTCACAATTCTTGATTTAGCGGCCAAAAACGTAAAAAAAAACCAGCCTTTACTAACGTTCTACCATTATTTTAATATTAAGCTGAATCTACAGTTCTGACTTTAACGCATTTTGGTAGAGCGTGGAGCTACTTCAGAATACATTATAACCTGGATTCCTACCAGCCTTCTACAATTGCAGTAACACTCCTGTTGCAACGCAATGCAACAGCTGCCCATCAATGTTATTTCTAAACGCAACTATTTCTGTCCGCATAAAACCATGAAACAATCTATGCATTCATGATCACTCCTTTCCAACAAAACATACACAAATAAACCCCCAAAATTAAAATTAAACTTGTTATGTTCATAGTCAAAATTCAGAATACTTTCATTTGAAAAACCCCAGACCCATGGGCCCCGATAACTAATTTTTATGATGCACCTTGTCCAAAAATGTTCAATTTTCTTTCAAAATTCCGCTCCAAAATTATTCGAAAAAAACTCTGACAATCTTGGACAAAATACCTTGGGACACCCCGCGCCCCCGTTCAATGTTGGCTATAGTATTGCTGTTCAAAGGGTACATTCACTTCTATAGCGCAACATTGGGAAGGGACACGGGGTTTCATGTTATCCTCTCACCTAAAATTCAGTATTATATTTGTTACGTACGACGAAATGTCCCAACAATTTTGTCCAAGATTGTAGGTATGTTACAACATGGTGATCAAGTGAGAAAATGTTGATTTTGTGGAAACCTATAAAGACTCCTTTGCTGGTTCTTCTATGACCTTAAAAGAAATCAGAGACATGGTAGAAATCCATCACTTAAATGAATTTACGAGGAAATTAAGCAAGATAGGTTTGTTTCAAAAGGGATCATTAAAATAAACTCTGAGTGAAAGTGGTAAACTCTCTCAATTGCTTTCGGTCTGACCTACTAAAGACTCTTGAGGCTAATGTAGGTAATAATAACATGGTGCACCCAAGGTGGTTGCTAGGGCAAGTTAAATGCCAGCTATTTAATTGAACTTGCAAAAGTGACCCACTCTTCTACTCTCACCCTCCCCCTCATGAATTCAACTCAATTGCTCAGCCATTAACTCTTTTCATTCTCATGTTCCTACAAAAGTTGCCTGCGTTATAATTCCGATGCATTTCATAACTCAAGGATCGCAGCACTCAAAATCAAATTGCAATTTGTGGGCTTAGTTCATGGTTATCAATTACATTATATGTTGTGATACTTATATGCACGTTTTGGTTTCAATGAAAAGAGAAACCTATGAGGTCATGATTGAGAGTGTGTATGTATGTGTGCATGTGTTGTAAGTTGTGATTTTACAAGCACTTTTTTTCAGAAGTTGGCAATTCTAGGCATGGTTCTGCTGAAGTGAGCAATTTTGGAGTCTGTGTCTGTTGGCAAGGGCCAGTGACGGTTGGACCCGACCGGGATGGTGACCACCTTGGTTGTACCTACACCGTGGTTACCTACAGTACTCACACACACACACATACACACACACACATAAAGGACTTCAACGCTTACATATTGTAAGCACCGCAATAGGAGTGATTGATACCTGTGGGCCTTGGGGCATTCATTTGGACCTTGGGTGCATTCATGTGTAATGCCCAAAACATAACTTTACTTCTATTAAATATTTCTATGCAATTTGCAATCCCTTCATTCTTGCCTGATATGACTCTCGCTTTACCTCAACAAGTGCCTTGATATTACAGATCTGTCGACATTGACTCCTGACGATGGTAGAGTCACAGGATCGATCATGAGGGTGTACGTCACTGGATCCATGAACTCCTCTGGAGCATCCACAAATGCCTCTTCTTCCTTAAACTGCTCACCTGCAATCTCCTGGAAATGATAAAAAGATCTGAGTGAAAGAGACTTAGATGGGAGGATGAAATCATGTGATATCAAAAAATATAATAGTTGATGACTTTAGGAGGCCTCTGGCATAAATATCACTCCAAAGGGAAATTAGGAATTTGTTTCACACAAAACAATCATATTTTTAAAAGCAATAATTGTGGACACAGAATGGTAGATCATTCAAAATAAGAAAGGACCAGCAGTCTTCTTTTCAAGAAATAAGTTCCTCACAGAAATGCAGTTATTTGTTGGTCAACAATAATTTGTTCACCTAAACTTTCCAAGATGCAAATGAGGCATCTTCCGTTACTCGTCACATACATAATGTTTCGAGGAGATGAAACTTTAGCGGGTGTTTATTGATGAGACTGAATGGTTTAACAATGAGCTATTTTCTTTGTATGCCATCTTGGTGTATTCTAAACACCCTATCTCCCTTCAATACAAGCACTGTATTCAACTTCCAGTAAAGCTGAGATGTCAACAAATATCAGTATATGCCTTGTATTCTATATGTTGACACACAGCAATTGTAACACAGTGTTATGTTAACCATGAAAAATATAGCACACAGAGGGATTATTTGAGTCTAGTTAGATGACATTCAACAAAAGGCAGATCTTATGATATCATGACTAAAATATATACACCCATCAATCTTATAAACAAGTAAATGCAGATTTTAGCTCACATTATGATCAAAATTTTGCTTAATAAACTGTGACTCAAACAGGTGAATTGCATTAGAGGCAAATACTCAATAAGTTGTTCAATAATCCCTGCATTTTGGATGGAGGGAGTGTCAATAATAGTATCATGGCAGAATGAAGTCAAGGAATCCCTGAATGTTGCTTTCAGGAAAGAGGTCGTGACTTAAGTCTTATGGTATAATGAAATCAAAGAAATGCTTCATCTTGCTCTCAGGGAAGAGAAGGGTGGGTGGGGGTGACTTCAATTTCATGGCTGAATGCATTATATATATAAATGTATTATGCATGCAACGGAAACAAGGAAACCCTGCGTAAGGTTGATTTTGGTAGAGGTTGGGGAAGGGGATAGTAAAGTTTAATAATAACACATACTTTGACTCATGTTGCTGAATTTTCTCAATTCTTCTGTGATTTCAAGAGGAGCTACTATTTTATACAACACATCCTCAGCTTTCTTGAAGAGAGTAGCGTTGTATGAACGGACATCTGAGAGACCGCTCTGCAGAATTCATCTCTGTCTCCGAGATTAATGTAGACCTGACAGACATCTTGGACCAGTTGCCCCGGATTAAATTCCAGTTTACTGAAATCCCGGACCTTTAGCTCTGAGCTGTTCTTACCGACCTGGCATAGAAGGATGAATAAGTTGAACAGTTATCTACCATCGTCTACTGACAAGGCATTAACTGAAAGAGATGACAATACTTGGCATAGAAAGATGAATGAGTTGAGCAATTATCTACTATCGTCTACTGACAAGGTGTTAATAAAAAGAGCTGACAATCACTGCCTACAGCTTGATCATCTTCATTTTTAAATTGATCTGTAATGGACTTGCATATTCATTTGTCTGAGCGAACTTAGATCAGAATGTGGACCAGCTGAATTCTAGTGCATTGTATGTACTGCAAGCCTGTATTGGAATTAACTGGTCAGTGGTCACTCAGCTTTAAGACCTCTCTGGGTGAACACTCAACACAACAGTTATGTTACAGGCTACACAACCGTGACTCTTTACTACTTCCGTTTTTTGGGTTACTGTTATGGGTGCGGCTTAGAGACCCCAAGGAAGTATGTTTCAGAGTTTCGTTTTTGTAAATGCTTACGCCTAGTTTCTTTATGACAACAGTAAATTCATGGGTGTATTTATATGTGAATATTATATTTATATTGGGAGTTGGAAACGGGCAATTTCCTAAGTATAATTTGTATGTCATTTTTGTATATTATGTACCATATTCTGTATATTTTGTATGTTAATTGCTTGTTTGTATATCAGTTAAATGTTTTGGCACAGTTTCTTATGTTTTGTATAAACGTTACTTTGTAGTTATCACTCTCGTATGTATGTTTTCACAGTTTTCACGGAGGTCACCTCAATAAAGAGCACCGGCAGTAAGGAAACCCTTGGGCAGTCTTCCCTTTTTTTGCGTTTGCGAGTACTACCATTACAGTGAAAACTCCATTCTCTAGAGGGATTCCGGACTTCCATTGAGACGGCCCCCAGACTGGCTAAATTCGAATAGAGTACCATCTTCATTTCCGGCGACCAAGCTGACAGGACTGTTACCAACGCTATAAACCGAGTTTGACCGATTTTGGCGACCACGCTGACGGGATCGTCTTCGACGCTATACACCTACCTGGTGGACTGTTCCTGGCAACTAAGCTGAAGAAATCTTCACAGAGACTATTTGCCGCAAGTTGGATTTACCCAGACGCCAGCTGAAGTACCCGAGGAACCTAAGCAACTTTGGTGAGGCCTGATTTCTTGTCAGAAGGACAGTTCAAGTTTAAAGACATTCTTCTGTTCAAGATTTTCAGGTCATATCCAATAGCAATGGGTCAGCCCAGATTTGCCAACGTACGTGGTCAGTACCGAAATGTTATTCAAATGTATGCAAGTGCTAAGTGTAGTTACATTACTTTGGGTATATTTTAAAGAGAGACATCATAAAGGTCTCTGGTTTAAAGGTTTAAGCCCCGAAACGTATACATGGGTACTTTCGAGGAACGAAACTGCTTCAGGTTTAGACTATCCCCTTAGGCCTATCATGAGTTCTGTAAACCTAGATGTACCCCCTCCTAACCCTCCCGTAACTGTTGCTAGTTCCGCGGTAACAATTTCAACTGATGAGGCTACTGGAAGCTCGTCTGCTAGTTCCTGTGAAAGGAAATTTACTGAAAAGGGTCTAGGGTATGAAGTTGATAAAAGACAACAAAATTTTAGAAGTAAGGCATCATCATGGAGACATCTGGCAGCGCGACTAGAAGGTCTGCTAACCAAGTTTACGGACAGGTCTACTATTAAAAAAGAATGTGAATTACTGGTTCATGATATGAGTGAAGTCACAGTATCATTTGAGGAGTATAAGGAAATACTATCTTTAGCAAACAAACCTGTTGATTATTCCAAATTTGAATTGATTGAAGAAGATAATCACTCTCTAATCAAACGAATATCTGAGTTCATGAGGGTAAATGATGGGAGTGAAACCTCAGTTAAGTCGCACAGGAGCCGAAGGTCTGTACGATCCTCTAATAACTCATGTTCATCCCAAAAAACAATTTCTAAACAGGCTGAAGCTGCGGCTCAGGCAGCAACATTGAAGGCAAAATTAAAATACATAGATGAAGAGGCAAGGCAAAGGGCTGATTTAGAGAGGCTTCAAACACTGAAGGAAATAGATATGGCTGAAGCCAAGGTAGAGGCTATTCTTAAGGTAGAACGAGAGACCAACGTATCAAATGACTTAGAAAACCTTTCCAAATTAAGTGCCAGTAAGGATGAATTTGTATCAGATTATGTAGCCTTGCATTCCAATATTCAAACAATTACAATTGGGCAGGTTACTATTACATGCAGTGAAGAGTCTTTTCAAACGTATTTTTGAATCCTTTCTCTACCTCTCTTCCATCAATTTATGGAGGAACTACCTCTATGGGTGAGAGTATTCCTAGACTAGACCACGTCTGTTTACCTCCTACTTCTCATGCAGAGACTAGAAGTACTTGGATGTATTCCTTTGGTTTACCAAGTACTTCTATGAAACCAAAAGTTAAATTTCGAGATCAGAAAGCAGACGGCCAAAATGATGTCTTAAAATTTGCCAAATCCTTTGCTGAGCAAATTAATCTGAATCGCCTTCCGCCCCCTGAGCCAACTATTTTTTATGGCGACCCTCTTAAGTATCCTGGGTGGAAAAGTGCATTTAACAGTCTCATCGATCAAAAGGGTATTCCCCCTTTCGAAGGAATGCACTATCTCAAGAAATATTTAGGTGGTCAAGCAAGAGATTCTATTGAAGGCTATTTCCTCTTATGCACCAACGAAGCCTATGATGAAGCTAAGAAATTGCTGGATCGGCGATGTGGAGATTCTTTCGTTATAGCAAATGACTTTAGAGAAAAATTAGATACCTGGCCAAAAATTCCCTCCAGGGATGGTGAAGGCCTAAGGAAATTTGCAGATTTCCTCAGGCAATGTGAAACTGCAATGGGAATCACAGGTAGTCTTCACATTTTGAATGACGTTACGGAAAATAGAAAGATGATCTCTAAACTACCTGATTGGTTAATTTCCAGGTGGGGAAGAACAGTATCTAAATGAAGGGCAAATTTTGGAGCTTTTCCCCCCTTCAAAGAATTCCAATTCCTACAGTACATGATCCGATATCACATGCGATCCAGTTATCTCTCTTCAAGCTTTAAGAAGTAATCAAACAGGCGAGAAGAGTAAAACGTTTGTGGGTAAAAATGACTGCACTAAGAAAACAGGTGCTAACTCACTTTCAACGGGAGTTACAGAAACTCCGAGCAAAAATGAAAAGGCTTCAGAAGTTTATATTCTGTGTGACCGATCCCATCGAATCGATGATTGCCAGTTATTTTCAAAATGGTCTTTGGGTGATAGGAAAGCATTCATCAGGAAAAAACAAGCTTTGTTATGGGTGCCTCAGATCGGGTCACAGAGCCAAGGAATGAAAAGACAGGAGTGTATGTACGACATGTAAGAAGCGTCATCCCACCCCATTGCATGGGGATGTAAGGGTGTCGAAGAATGAGTAAATTAAGACTGAGAATGTAGAGAGTAATGACAAGGTTAAGCCTAAAGCTACTTCAGTCACTGGTAATGTAAGTGTGACTCATCAAAATCAAGTGAATGAAATTTAGAAAAGCTCTCTTATTATGCCTGTTTGGTTGTCACATTGCAATTTTCCAGAGAAAGAGGTACTCACTTATGCCCTTTTAGATACACAATCAGACACTACCTTTGTTTTAGACAGTGTCACTGAGGCTTTAGGACTTTCTGGCAGCGAAACGAAATTATTGTTGTCAACAATCTCCTCGAAAAATCAAACTATTGATATCAAGCGTTTCAAGGGTTGTTAATTAGGGGTTATTACAATTCGATGCAAATTCAATTGCCGGTTACCTTTTCAAGAGAAATTATTCCAGCTAATAGACTGCACATTCTCACCCCTGAAATGGCTTCTCAATGGCCTTACTTAGAAATTATTGCTTCCGAGATACCACCATTATTGAATTGCGAAATCGGTCTGTTGATAGGCTACAACTGCCAAAAGGCTTTATTGTCAAGAGAAGTTATACCCCCAGTCGACAATGGTCCCTATGGACAGAAAACGGACATTGGGTGGGGCATAGTAGGAATTGTAGGCCCTAATCAAGTCGAGGATAGTCTTTGTGACCCAATAGGTTTCAGTCACAGAATACTTTCTTATGAAATTCCAATGGTCAAGCCTAAAAGGTCCCTCGAATATTCAGGACCAAACAATGTAGCAATTTCCTTCCAGTCTACCGTAAAGGAAGTTGACCCTATTCAGGTCACGAGAATGTTTGACTTAGATTTTTCTGAGAGGGGTGCTAGTAATGATATTTATTCTCAGGAAGATTTTAAATTCCTTGATGTACTGCGGAAGGGAATCCACCAAACCTCAGACAGTCATTATGAGATGCCTTTGCCATTCAAAGCATCAGAGCCCCATCTTCCCAACAATGAGCAATTAGCACTACTTCGCTTGAAACAGCTTGAATGTCGTTTAAGATCAGATTGTAAATACAAGGATAGGTACGAAACATTTATGCAAGATCTTTTCAAAAAGGGGTATGCAGAAAGGGTACCTAAGACAGAGGTGATGCGAGATGATGGACGTGTCAATTATATTCCTCATCATGGTGTATATCACCCTAAAAAACCTGACAAACTCAGGGTTGTTTTTTATTGCAGTGCTAAATATAAGGGGCAGTCTCTTAATGATAACTTGTTACAAGGTCCCAATCTTACCGATACGATAATTGGAGTTCTCTGTCGTTTTCGTCAGGAACCAGTTGCATTCATTTGTGATATCGAAGCCATGTTTCATGAATTCAGTGTAAACCCAGAACAAAGGGACTTCTTGAGATTTTTGTGGTGGGATAACGCTAATTTTCAGTCACCCCCTGCTAAGTTTAGAATGACGATTCATCTCTTCAGAGCCAGCTTGTCACCGGGTTGTGCAAATTTTGGGTTAAAACAGGCCGCTATTGATTTTGAAGGTGATTACGGGTCAGATGTAGCACATTTCATAAATCATAATTTTTATGTAGATGACGGCCTTTACTCCACACAGTCTGAAGATGAAGCAATATGTATTATACGCAGGGCAAAGCTGGCTTTATGCCAGAGGGCTGGTATTAGATTGCTCAAATTTGCCTCAAATTCGAAGGAAGTGATAGTGTCTCTCCCCAATGAAGATCACTCTACCGATGTAAAGACCCTAAACTTATTACATGACAACCCCCACATAGAAGGGCTCTAGGCGTAATTTGGTGTGTGGAATCAGACACACTCCATTACTGCCATTACATGATCTTTGATTCAGAAACAGGTGTAAATTTTAAACATATACAAGAGCCAACCCCATCAGCAAGGCTGATGAGATGAGTGGAAATATGTAAAAACAGGCTGTGTAGGCTTGAGCAGATGTGTGTTAATATCCTGTAGTGTAGTAATTATCACCTGTCTAGGAGTCAAAGGCCATCTTGGGTTTTGTATCACATGTGATCAGTGAGGATATCACACGTGGATCACTGGGGATAGCACATATGATTACTGGGATATCTCATGTGATCACTGGGGGTTATCACATGTGGATCACTGGGGGTATCACATGTGGATCACTGGGGGAACTTGGCAGTTCTTGCACATTCCAACTTGAGTAACAAACTCCTATGCCAGATGTACTTTCTTATAGCAATTGTAACGTCTTAAGCATAATGTACCACCACCATGTTAATATTTTTCATCTCTTTTTGAGACAGAATACATTATCACTCACTTGTGGCACCAAGATAGCCAGAACTAAATCTAGTATTCCATGAAGATCATGCTTAGGGTCAACAAACTAATCAAAAGCCCTGCAACTAATAGGTTATAGATTCATGGAACAAACCCCAATGGGGGGATCAAGTGGATGAAACCGAATAATAATGGAGCAAAGATTATTTTAATAGTTTTGTCAAGCTGCAATATGTTTCTATAGAGTACATTAAGGTACATGTGCCTATTAATATTTTACAGCAATGGTACGTCCATCATAAAACCAAAAAGGTGTCTCAATTGCATCTGCTGAAAGATGATATCAGATTGTTATTCAAATTAGAATCAGGGTATCCCAGTCTTTGTTTGAAATGTTCATTCTAACAGACTAGACAATGAAGATTCAGCACAAACAGAACTACACTGTAATAACAGCAAAAAAACAGGCCAAACAATATTTGCTTGCATTTATGAATGGCAAAGACAGTCATAAATGGAAACAGAAAACTTGTGTAAAAACAGGAACACCAATTCATAAGCAGAAACATCAATTCATAAACTCATTAGCAAGGATAATTCCTTGCATATGTCTAGATGTGCTTTGAAGTCTAAAATGCTGCTGGCACAATTACTTGAGTAACTTAGCAACTGAAAGAAAGCCAGGGGTATGTTGATGTTTCTCTCACACACCAATGGAACTGATTTGTGCATTTAGTCACTATAAACAATATATGTAGTAGTACAATGTATGTAATCACCATAAACAACATATGTAGTACACTGTATGTAGTCACCATAAACAATTTATGCAGACAATGTATGTAATCACCATAAACAATATATGTAGTACAATGTATGTAGTCACCTTAAACAATATATGTAGTTCTATGTATGTAGTCACCATAAATAGTATGCAGTTCAATGTACGTAGCCACCATAAAGAAGAAAAACATAAATCACACTTGGTACAAATACTGCTAAAGAATAACATGGCCCTTTAACATTACTACAGTAAATTATGAAATAATTCACCCCGTACTTACACGGACAACTAAGATCAATGAGGTAGAAAGTTGCAAACTTTAAGTCCTCCCACTAAATATTTTGACAATGATTCATAAGTTTACTTCATTTTCTAGGTATTGGTACGACAAATGTATTTGAATTAATGTGCTGTTTACAGTACAAATTCACAGCTGCTGCACATCATTATACTGTTTCAAATATCTCGAAGGGAGGACGTGAGCGGTGAAGAACAGATCCACAGGTGGTCATGGACTGAGATTAATTCTACTGAAGAGATGACCTGTGTGGTTTCACTTGTCTTAAAGGGATAACATGTGAGATGAAGGCTAAATCCAGATGAGGTCATAGACTCACCAGTTTTAGGAGGAAATCATTGAACATTGCAGCTATCCTCTCCACCATTACCGGATGAGTGAAGATATCTTTGATTTCTAAAAACAAAGAGAAAGACATGAAGGGAATAAAACAGGACAATGACACACAAAGGAAAGTAAATAGTCAATAAAATTGATTACAATTTCAGTGTCGAATCTATGGTAGTATGGACAAGTCAATAGCAGTATGTATATACACACATGGTAGGCTAAAACAAAAAGGGTGGAAGCAACACAAAATGTATGTGATTGGTATAGCCAGATTGGTAACATGTATTCAATCTACTCAATATTTAATGATTAATATCAAGTTAGAGTACAAGCAATATTTCTACTTAGATAGGCTCGATGCTGTTGTGTAGTCTCATGTACTAGGAAACACTTGAAGGAATAAAAGACATGTACAAACTAACAGCAGTGAAATGGAATAATGGAAAAAATGTGAGTACCCAGGAGGTTGCTAGGGGAAGGAGATGTTCCTCAGGCTCTATTGTGACATATAATATTAATTTTAAAATTATGGAGTAGTAGCTCTGAAGCAGTGAGACAAACATTCAGTAAATGGATGGGAGTCAACGACTCTCTGGACATGGCTCTAAACAACCTGACTATAACAGCAGACATTCTACTTTGTCTTTTCAAATTGTGAACACTGCATAAGTAGGACATACCTTTAGTAATGAATGCAAGACAGGATACAGACTCCCTGGACATGACATTAAAGAACCTAGCTACGGCAGTAGATGTCCTAATTTGTCTTTCTCTTTGCTGCTGTTCTTGTTGTGGTAGATTCTGAAGTTCTCCACTGTCTCTCATGGTTTCATGTTCTCGTATACTCTTCAAATGCTGTAAAATAACAAATACAACTGAATAGTGTGGACAAAAATGAACTGTGTCAGTTGTAAAAACAACAATGGTAGGCTCTTTATAGCAATACAATGTATCCAACACAAAGACTTAAATAGCCATTTAATACAGTAAGATGACAATCCTAAACAATAAGACTGTCGTCAGTTGCCAGTCTTGTATGACCTAAGAAGATCAGCAGCACTAGTCTTGTATGATCCAGGAAGATCAGCAGTCTTAGTCCTGTATGTTATTGTACCATTGAGGTGTTTAAACTAAAAAACATTGATAAGTAAGCAGGTTCAACATTCAAATAATGCTATTAAACCGACACTCTGTAAAGAGAATCAATTTATCAAAATAATGAACACACTGCCCTCTGTGTTAAGCAACAAAGATTGAACATTGACTCACTGTCAAAGCTTCATCTAACACGAACATAGCATCATTGACTTACCGTCATAGCTTCATCTAACATGAATACAGCATCATCAACTTACTGTCATAGCTTCATCTAACATGAATATAGCATCGTTGACTTACCGTCATAGCTTCATCTAACATGAAAATAGCATCATCGACTTACCGCCATAGCTTCATCTAACATGAATATAGCATCATTGACTAACAGATTAATAAATTGCAAGAACAACGGTGCAGGGTGAGCCTCAATCGATGCAACAGCTTCACTGGCCAGTAACTACGAGAAAGAAAACAAAATACCAATACAAAGAAGCATGATTGAATAGTATGTAATGGTACATACCACGCTGCTATCACCAAATGTATGGTTACGCCCGTTTCTGTATTACCCATGTCTTGATAGCCGCTTTCTTGTCACATTTTTAATTTTTAAATTACAGTTTGTTGGTTAACCCTTCTGAGTATCAGTCTAGTAGTTGTGAAGGAAGTACACTTACACAGTTACAGAGGGTGACCTTACTACAACAAAACTGGTATTGCTCCATGTTAAAAGTGTATGACATCATAGACAAATGATGAGATAATCATTCACTCATAACAGTTGTAAAATGAAACACTGTAACGACAAATAGGAATGACGTTATAAATGAGAAGAAAATATGGATTTATTGTCACTGGCAATGCTTACACTACTAATTAGATGTAGCTGTGCACAGTTATTCATAATACTGTAGCAGCTATGTGGAGGAAGTAAAGAGGGCGTTGAAAAGTCATACAATGCTTCTTCCAAAAATCTGAATGGTATAATGAAAAGGATGAACATATGGATTTTATCATCATAGGCAAAATCTACACAAGTAATTATATGCAAATGTATGTAGTTATTCATTATACTGTAGCTGTGTTGGGGAGGTAAAGAGGGGGGTTGGTAAGTCTGACATTGCTTCTTAAATCTTAAATAATCTGACAAAGTGTGGTAATGATGAATAAATGTATTGGAAGAGGCAAGAAAATAACAAACCCAAAAAATAAAAATAAAACAGCAATATCCAAAAATAAAAGTGCAAACTGGACAAATGGATAACGAAAAATGTTGCAAAACTTGAGACAGTCTGCAGATTTCAGAAAAATGATAATACATTACAGGTAGATCAAAAGTCAGAAATATGAAGGATATTGATAAATGGAGAGCAAATGAAAAGAATTCTTACTTTGAAACATTTTCTGTGTTTATCTAATCCCCAAAGATACTTGATGACTTTGTACATTGGTCTTCTGTAGTTGAATTTCTGTTCAAATTGATGTTCGTCTCCGGTGAACTCGATATCGACGAAGATGCTGAGGACGGCATGAGATAGTTGAACATCCAGGAGATGCTCCTTAAACATCCTCTCTCGGTGGAAGCTGAAAGATTGATGAATACGAGAGGATGCACAGACTGGTAAAATATGAGGTAATTCACTGATGTTTTAGGAGTATCAACAGATTGTTACAAATATGGTCTAATAAAAACAAGTCAATTGACTGAGCACCGCTATTGGCATCAGAAGATGGTCTGGTAAAAGTGAGGTATTACTCACTGCCAATTCAGAAGTATCAGGGGATGGTTATATACATGGTCTGATAAAAGTGAGTTAATTGACCGATAGTATGGTATCACTAGATGGTTATATACACGGTCCAGTTAACTTAATGATGATAAGGGTATCACTAGGTCTGGTAAAAGAACAGTAACTCACTGAGCTATTAGAAAAAATAAAATGGATTGTAACAAATAAAATGGATTGTAACAAATAAAGTGGATTGTAACATATATGGTCAAGTATAAATGAGACAGATTGATCGCTGCTGATAGTGTATTAATATAACACATATTCTGCAGTTGAAAAGAGCCACTAGCTTTTATATATGGAAGGAATAATGTAATTGACTAAAATCAAGTTCACCTTAAAATCTACTTTATGATTTGTAGAGAAGGCAACAAATGAGAATGTCTTATATTCACATATAACTAGTTTTATTGCATTATACATCGAGCACATATAACTAATTTCATTGCACTCGACATAAAGTATGTGCTGATAGCTAGTTTTGTTACAGTCTTTTTGAGTGTTAAAGCACAGGTAAAATAGTTTTATCACAGTCTTTTCTAAACAAATACAGACACCAATGTCCACATAATTCCTTACATTGCTACTGAAGCCCTATTTCCATCATCTCGTATCGGTAGTAAACCCTCCAGGACTTCCGCAAGTTTTGCTCTGAGGTGAGGATTGTTCATAAATTTTTTATTTCCCATGAAGAGTATGACAAACGTCATGATATGTCCGAGAGTATCACCGGCGTCCTCTAATTTCTGTTCGTTGCACCGTCTCAGAAACATCCAAAAGTCAATGGCATTCTCAGCAATGAGTTCTGGTATTGCGGCAAGGATCTCGGGAGCTTTCTCTGGGAGAGGTAGTTTTGGTTGGCTAAGTTTGGAATTATCTCCCTTGGATGAGATGGAATGGGTCAGGAGACGAGATGATGCTATATGGTAGAAGAGGGCGTTGTCGATGAACGCGGGCTCCAACAGTGCAGAACGGTAAGCCAAGAATTTAGACATCGCTGACAGAGACAATGTAAAAAGGGGAACGATCATTGAGTCAAAATGAATGAAAACAGCTACAAACATAAAGTCAGAATTTGGTTGGCTTCAATACACGGATTAACTATTGAATGCAAAAAAATAGGTGTAGAAGGGTGCTACAGACAAAATGAATATCTCTATACACAAGAAAGAGACACTCAATAAAAATCTATTCAAATATTCAGGAGTATTGATAAACTTCATTGTTACATAATGCTTGTAAAGGATCCACTTTTAATACCAACAGGTGATATGTGTCTCTGGTTTGACAAATCACTGTCACAAAGATGAGGCCTTTCCATTTAAAATGAGATGGAATGATCGGAAAACGGTAGGAATGGAACCAACTAAGTGCACAATTAAAGAAAATGAGAAATGCTGAGAACTATGTAAACACTTGAATCAGTGAGGGACATCATAGACTTTTTTTCATTCTGATGGGTGCTGCGGGGAAAAAAGAGTAATTCTTGCACTGTAATGTCACTGCAAATAACTGACACTGTGAGGACCCTCAAAGATATTCAGATGGTGTACAGTGGGATTACAGCTTTTTGTTGAATTTGTAATATGAACATCTAATTACATGAGAAACCTAACCGATGTTTTTTATCTAGTGGAGTGCCGCTGGGTGGAGAAAGCTGAATACTACACTGTGATGTAAGGCACATGACTGATGTTAGTCTGATGGGGTGCTATGGGATAAGAGGACTATTACACTGTCATGTCAGTGTAAGCCCATGAATCGATGGGGCATTCCACTATGTTAATCTGATGGGGGTGGGATTAGAGGGCCGATTACTACCATGTGATATCGATGTAAACATATGAAACTATATGGAACCTCACAGATATTTTTTAAATCAAAGCATGAAGTCTTGCAATCAATGGATTCCCCGTCGCACCTCCCCCTGTCGCAGATGCATCGCGGTATGTCTCTTGCAGCTGATGGAGTTGTCTATTGAGGACATAAAAGTCTTCTAAGATGATATGGAAGCCTAGATTCAGGCACTGCTGGGTGAGGAAGTATATATCAGTAACAAACTTAAAGGATTGACTTGGTCTGTCTGAGCTGGCCTCCTCTACCTTGATCAGTTTGGTCACTTCTGTTGAACCTACAAAAACAAACAAACAAACAATAAATACATGAAAAGTGTGAAAAATACACAAACAGGGGAAAAAGAGACAATACTAACTTAAAGACAGAGACTCAGTGCCAAGTCTTCCCAAATCTTACTTCTATAGCCCCTACCACACTCAGTGTAAGACTCCTCCACATGTGTCATCAAAACAAAGGGTAGCCCCACGTGTATGCCTTGTAATACCAGCTACTCTGCACCTTTCGAACTTGCTGTCAATCAAAGAGCAGGACCAATCAAGAACATCACTTACCCCAAGCCAAGAATGTGGCTCAGGTTGCATGAGTGACTGCCTGTAAAGATACTTCATGTGAAATAATCAACACTCACTTTTCCAAAACACTTTTATTATTCTGAATGCTACTCAGGTTTTCATTAATAATTGGGCAAATATTTTTTCTTTGAAGATTTTATCAAATATGGAGCATCACTGGTGTAGCTGCATTACCCTGTACATCCTCCCCTTTCCCTCACCCACATCTAAGCTTTGGTAATCTTGACACAGAATTTGTAAATTGGTTCATCTGAACAAGAAGAAACTGACACCACAAATTGGATATGTCAACACAAAAGTCATCTTCTATATTTGTGACACTGATTGTTGCTATGGTAACCATACATTCAGAGTTATTATCAATAGTTGGTGTAACCTTAGAAATCTCTGCAAAAGCATCACACCTTGCTTGAGTCTTCAACAAATCTTAACGTAAGTGTTACTTTTTGAATAAACAACCTGATGAATCTCTCTATAAAAGTGTTGCCTATTAATTGACAACCATTAGTAATCTATGTAAGTGTTTATCATTCAATGAACACCCCAAGAGAGCTCAATATGAACATGACATGCACAGCCTAAAACATCTGTATATAAGTTTTACCTCTACATGAACACCCTGTGAAATCTCTGTATCAGTGTTACCACTAACATTAACACCCTGTGAAATCTCTGTATAAATGTTATCTCTAACATGAACAGCCTGTGAAAACTCTCTCTAAGTGTTACGTCTACAATGAACATCCTGTGAAATTTCTATGTAGGTGTTTTCTCTAACATTAACACCCTGTGAAATCTCTGTATAAGTGTTACCTCTAACATCAACACCCTGTGAAATCTCTGTATAAGTGCTACCCCTAACATCAACACAATGTGAAATCTCCATATAAGTGTTACCTCTAACATAAACACCCTGCTAAACCTCTGTATAGGTGTTATCTCTAACATTCATTAACACCCTGTGAAATCTCTGTATCAGTGTTACCTCTAACATTACCACCCTGTGAAATCTCTGTGTAAGTTTTACCCCTAAAATTAACACCCTGTGAAATCTCTGTGTAAGTGTTACCTCTAACATTAACACCTTTTAAATCTCTGTGTAAGTGTTACCTCTAACATTGACACCCTGTTAAATCTCTGCGTAAGCGTTACCTCTTGCATGAACACCAACAGATGCCATTCCTTTCTCAGGTGTAGCATCGTTCACTGGAACTTTACAATAACAAAGATCCACAGCTACGATCCCGTCGCTCCCTGGCTTACAAAACGGCTCGCAGAGACGAAGCAAAACCGCCGCCAAATTGATGAAAAACTCGTTGCTGCAATACTTGACACGGAAATCCAACGCTTGCCTTGACCAAAGCTTCACTCTAGCTGCAAATTGAGGAAACACATTCTTGAACAATTTGGTACAATAAAATGAGCTAATTCAGAGTTGAAATACTTGGAAGGAGAACTGAACTGACAATAAGTACAGTACTATAACACACATAATGGAAATAAGGAAAGAAAGAACACACAGGATGAAGACAACCAAGCAATTTCACCAAAATGTACAAAACACAGAAAAAATGAAAAGAAAAAGAGGAAATGGAGGAAATATAAGCAAAATCCCAAACAAACATAAACAAAAGTCTAAAAATCACAATATTTATGAACATTTAGCGATGAAAAGGTGAGGACAGTTTTTAGCAAGTCTGTAGATGAGACTTAGCAGATAAAGATTACCATCCACATCAAGTCATTCCTGAATCTCAGCATGCTATGATAGGTTCAGTCAACCTGAGATTGCAAAATTCCATTTTATACTTCTCAGATTTGTTTATGATATTACCAAGAAGATATCATCAAGTATGTCAGGTTCTATGATAATGCTGCCATTTATGTTGTTCACCTTTGTTCACAATGTCACTGATTGGATCCCATAACATCTGGCAAGTTTTATACTAACTTTACTGTAAAGTTTCCACACATTGTCTGTCCAACTTATTACAAAAAGTCAACAAGTTTGAACAATTGTCCAAAATTACAAAAAAGCACAGATCTTTTTTATTCTTTACAAGAAGGATAGTGTGTACTAGTTGTATTGCTACTGTGTTGCTGATATTACTTTCAAATCAAACATAAATATTAAATAGCACGATATATTTTGAGGATTATGAACAACATCCATGCAAATGAAGTGTTTGTTAATTATTTAAGATTCAACTTCTGTATTAAGTGGTCTCTAACTCTTATCCTCTGTGCTTATGTTAATCAGTGTGCTTGGCAGTATGCCTCTAACACATAAATATTAACAACATATAGTTAACATTGGTGAAGAGCTTGACAATCGGAATTAGATTAACAATGCAATCTATCAACAGGCAGCTTCTGTTACCAATAACATAAACAAGGTAGACCAGGTACTATTAGAGACTTCATTAATATAGAAGCAACAATAAGGAAATAACTCTGCTAAACTGACTGTTTTGATGCAATATTCAGTAATGTAGCAACCCATCTGATCAGTTCACAGTGTTCTAACATAAAGCAATATTTAAGGACAGGCTAACAAAGTCGCTAGCTGTGTTGATACGATGCCTTCAGTCTAGATTTAATTAAAGCCTGGTGTGAACAAATATTACATGGTACAAATAATGTGAAATGAGCCAAGTGACGAACATGGTACAAATGAAACGAGCCACGTATGCAATGCTTCACATGGTTAGAAACAGAAAGTGACTATTCAAATGAAAGTTGCACATAACTTATTTTGACAGCTGAGAAAGTGATTGCATAAACAGAAAGGTAGATTAAAGGGGCTCAGTGGGGTGATATTACCCTTTATAAATTATGATACGTTTAAATGACACTGTTACATCTTAATACTGATAACTAGCACCATTTGTTTTCTATCTATTCCTATGGTTACTAAAAATGTCAGCAGTTGCAATTTCTTATGAACAGGTTGCCAATGGTTACTTCTTTCTGGTGAGATGTATCTGGTCACAGACTTTCTGTCTGTGACATTGATCATTAATAACCCGATCACTGTTGTTTTAGTTGTTTGTCAGATGTTCAGTATCTCCAAGGTTGACCATTTACCATCAACATATGGGTACTACTCGACAGGAGTGACAAAATATCATAACCTTGCAACTCCGACTCAATTGATTTAATCCCTTTAATTTCCTTTATCTTTCCATAATGCACTGAAAGAGCGCCATCACTGGCAACAAAAACTAATTCAATGAGTGACTCTCTCAGACATTTCATTCAAGGGTACTTCATGCTTCAACTATATTAAACTGGCAGTTACTTCCTTCTTGCAACTCCCACTCAATGAGTCCTTTGATTTCCTTTGTATTTCCATAAAGCAATGAAAAAGCAGCATCACTAGAAACAAAAACTACACGAATTGGATTCTGAGAGACATCAAGCCCCCTCTCAGAAATTTCATCCGCGAGTATTTCCTTTCACAGTTCAACTGTATTAAATTCAAAGTTACTTCCTGTTTCTGGTAATGTAAGTACAGCAAAATTGAGTCAACAAAACTCAATACTGCAACTAAACTCTGCATAATTAAAGGGCTGGTATGATGTTTTAGTTTGCTTGGCATTAACAATGTACATACAACATGTCTATCGTTGGATTGTCAGGAAACGTAAGACAAATAGAAAGTAATATATTTTGTTACCATCCAGGAATATGAGAGTCTACAATTTAACACCATCTGACAGACTAGAGAACCAGCTAAAATGTTTTGATTGGGTTCACTCCAATGAAAATTTCACATTGTTTGAAATCAGACTAATGAAAGTCTCATATTTAAGTTCATGAGAGTTTCAGACCAACGTAAGAATAATATTTATTTGAGTTTACATACATGAGAGTCTTGTGTTGTTTGGCCAAAGATCAATAAAGTCTCGAGATCATCGACATAACTTACATTTGTTTGACTTAATGTAAAAGTTTTTCTTCCATTTTTACATGTTTCGACTTTAGACCAATTTCAAGTCGTCTCTTGTGAACATCTTATCAGATTTAATACTCTGAGATATCTAATCAGGTTTAATACTCCGAGATATCTAATCAGGTTTAACACTGAGGTATCAGTTTGTAACTTACATTTATTAGCATTCAGACAACTACCAATCCAAAATAGCAGCTTGTTTCGATTTTCTGTTGAAGACTTGAAGATTGATTTGAATATTTGATGCATCCTCTTATTCCACTCAGAGAGAAGCTGCGGTACAGAGAGAGAGGGAGGGAGAGGAGAGGAGAAAAAAAAGTTGAATGATCATCTAAAATACCATTTCATGTTGCAAACTAGCAGACAGTCATGACGTACTGTGACATCACCGTGGTAACACCTATTTCTGACAAACCATGTTCACAAGTTACTCATTTTAGTATTTTGTTTCATGATTGGTTGTAGTTGAGGCATATGTGTTGCTAGGGTTGGGCGGTACCAGGAAAATCAGTACCGGTATTCGCAGCGCATCAGTATCGGTATTTACGCAAGTACCGGGATTGACCACGTGTTCAACGTGCTAAAAAACAAAAGGTTCTGTGTCTTGTTGAACGTGACAAAAACAACACGTTTTGAGCTCTATATATTGTGGTGGTAATGCAGTAACTTGCATTCATGTCTTCCTGTAAATTCATTGAAAAGTAACATCAAACTGAACGACGAGGTAAAAACTTTAGTTTGTGTAGCTTTAGCAGGGTTTGAGAGCAGCACTGAATGCAGCAACTAAATCAGCGACCACCTTTTTGCCGATGCGATCATTTGTCAACATACCCAGTCGCCATTTGCGGCCTAAGAATTCTTAAGTCAGGTGATCTGATTACTGTACATTACTTACGAATTATTTCGTCACACAAAATCGTTGAAACCTTGTCTTGTTTTGTTTTACTTTCTCCCTAAATACAAACAAATTCGCTTTCATTGCCGCTTATATACACTACGGGCGGTCCTAGAATTTAAGTATACACTATTAACTACACCTACAGTATGTACAGTAGTTAATAGTGTATACTTAATGCTAGGACCACCTGTGATAAACACAAACAACGTAACTTTCATGATACAAGCAGACAACTGTATGTGCATCGTATAGTACTGCGGTTCAAAGCGAGCGAGTCACTGTACTATTTCAACGGGAAATTTTCACCTGTTGATCACCTCCTCAGTTCCGATCCAAGCTGAGTAAGTTGTCTATGCCCCGCCCTAAAGACCTCAGTTTCAAATGACTGACAGCCTAGAATTGAAATATATTGTGTACAAGTTTGCAGATCGATTCGTAGACTTTACTTCCCGCGATTTTCGACAGCCAATCAGGAGTTTAAAATGCTTGAGGCAGGCATGACTTACGTTCATAATTAGATGCAAGGCAGGATCAGAATGTTGCTTACAGTATACTCAAGAATCGTGGAAATTCCCAATCCAGCTTATGTAGTGATGTGAATGAAATTTTCATTATAAATGGCGTCACTTCAGTGAAGTAAAAATGTCCCCGTTTGTCGCAATTCATAGCTTAATTAGTGCCGGAAATCTTTTTCACCACCGGGTGTGCCTGCCTGCCTATTTCTGTAATCAGGGTTGCCATATGGCATTATAAATGCCAAAAGAGGCAAATTTGGTTTATTTTTTACCTTTGTGGGCCAGTAAAAATTAGAAAGTGCACGCATTTTGGCGCTTTTTAGGTATAATTGAAATAAGTATAAAACACCCGCTTTATCGCGAAATATCAAGAATTTTGTCCCCCGATTTAGTAGTTACCCAGTGGGACGGTCATGGGTTTGCAATTTACTCTCCACTTGTAGCAACATAGATTATGTAATGATGTATATCATATTGCAGTGTGTTGAAAACTCCGACAAGTGTTACACTGTACAAAAAGACAGGGTCAAGTTTCCTCAAGTAGGAGCTAGTTTTTGCTTGGAGTGTTTTAAGTTCATTTCAGGTAGTTTGGTATCAGGTAAAAAATTGGCGGGTTACTCCACAAACAAACTGGTAACCTTGATTATAGTCATTATAAGCCCATCGATTGAGTAATGAATGAAACTGGATTACATTGGGTAGCTGTAGCAGCAGGATAACCTAAAAAAGTTATGCCAAAGACTTAGGAAGCACTTTAAATTAATATTTTAAAACACAAAATTGCTCATAACTCGAAAACAGAAGGAAAAACGGACGTTTTCCTCTGGTGGAGGAAATTTCAAAAAGTATTTTGGGTATGATCTTTCTATCTGTGTAATTTCTGTGTTAATCGGAGTTAATCCGACAGAGTTATGATGATGTGTACTAGTTCCACGAAATTACCTTAGAACACATTTCTGATGCAAAAGTTTTGGCTGGGATTGTCCTAAATGGATTGTCGAAATTATTATGATAATGAACATGGTTTAATATAGACCGATCAGCAGCAGTTTATCTATATTAACGTCACCGACGTGGTGCTCAAATACCGTAAAAAACAATTTTCAAACATTTCAAACCTTTTTTTTTTTAATTTCCAAGTAACCTGATTTCCGTAAAGTTAGTCCCACGTAGCATGGTTGAGCATCTATAGCCTACATACGATAGTCAGTATCATGATATGTATCCCCAAAAGCAACTCATAGTCACGATCCATCTCAAGATCATAAAATATGTCTTGTCATCATCGCTATTAATTGATACAGACTCAGTTATAACCAGCAAAAGAAAGATGGTGTCTGCGACGACTTAGGAACTTGAGTCAAGGTTTTCAAACCAATACGTTTGACAAGAAGAGAGAAAAAAAAACAAAGGGTAAACACAGTACCGAGTGGGGAACGAACCCCTGACATTAGCATCACAAATCCGCTGGAGTAACTTCATGAGCCACTTCATACGTAGATGGTTGCAAGTGACCAAAAAATATACAAAGACAGGCATCAAGAAGGCACGCAAAAAAAAAAAAATCACCGCTGGAATTATGCCTAAACGTAACTTTTTCTCTTTCCACTTCTACATAGCTGAGCTGTTCTTCTTCAGTTCGCTTTTGTTTAGTTCAACACGAGGGTGCTTTACTCGTCGTTTACAGCAGGTTAGTGTTAACAAAATGGGCAATATGTTTAGGCCTAGTCTGCATGGTTTGCATAATTCTACCAACATTAGGGAAGATAGCTGCTTTGTTAAACATAAGACAGGGGCCGCCACTGTGTACTAGGTTAACTTCAATCGTTACTGCAATGAATACATTTACTTTCAGAAGCACTAAGGTTTGTTTTAGTGAGATAATGAAATGAAGAGTTTTAAAATGGATTTGGAATTTGTTTTTGGTCCATTTTGATGTTGATATGTAACTATTAACGCTACATTCGAAAAAACAAATTTTTGTTTATTTGTTGAAGGCGGTACCGGTACCACCGTCACCAAAACATTTTCCCGGTACTGCGAAGTATTAAAAAATACCAGTACTCGCGTATTCAGATTTTCTTCCAGTACTGCTAATACCTGTACTACGAATACCGGTAACGACTTGGATACCGGGATACTGCCCAACCCTATGTGTTGCCATAAAGGAGTATGAACTCAATCTTCGAAACAGGTTTATATCTCTTTTGGCACACGATTGTCATCATTGGAATGCTGAGAAGGACAAAATATTTTCAAAGTAAATATTTCTGAGCAGTTTTCTTCCCAATCACCAATCCATTGTCAATACAACCTGAACAAACCAAACAATGACAGTGAAATGTTAGCAGCAAACAGCACAGTCACTCTGATGTTGGCAGCAAAGAACATCATCACTTTGATCAATAGCTTCCTTGGGAGAGACAGACTTTCCCATCTTGTAATGATTGCTGAATGATTAATAGATGCACTGAGCTACACCTGTCTCTTTCTCTTACAATAGGATTGCATCACCAGGGACACTTACTTTTAATTATTGGTCGATCTTGCCACTGGGGCCACACACACCAACATCTAAGCTACTCGACAGACCACGTCATGTCAATATGAACAGAAGGGTAAGAAGTTTGCACAGTAAATAGTAGACAGCTCTTAGATCAAACATGTTTTGATTTTAAATTGAATAACATTTCTAGAGCTTACTTTCCACAGATATTCCATGGTTGCCTGGCGATCAGACGGACCTTTCGAAGATGGTTTCTCAAAGAAGTTTTCAGCCCTTCCAGGAGCAGGTATACACGAGAGGGAGAGAACGTAACCAAAGAGAGACAGCTCATAGCTCTTGGCTGAATGAGGATTATGAGGCTGCTCAAAGCTTAACAAAACCTGCAAATAAAGTAAAAAAAAACACTTACATAACACAATCATACTAAAGCTGCATACATGTATAATAAAATTACATAAGCACCCCCACCCTCTCTCTCTCTCTCAAAAAAATAACTAGCATCAAGTGATTGTAAGTTCTAAGTGATGACTAAAAGTGATACATTTCATGCTATTGCAAATGGCACAATATGGTGGCCTACAGGACAAATCATTCTCTCTTAGATGTGTGTATGATATATTGATAGTTGCATATGTTTCAATGGATCATCAACTACATCAATTATCAATTACACCATTTCCACTAATTAAACTCATGAAAAAGTAAAACAAAGATCCTAATCATTGAGTTACATCAAAGCTAACGGAATGGATCATCGTACATTCCACCATACCAATGGTTAGGTGTTAACGTAAACAGGTGAATTATTCTACACTGAACTCAACCAATTAACACCAGCACAGTTCATCAACTTTATATCATCAACGCCATCAGCCTGGGACAGGGTATATCACGTATGGTAGCAATCTACCAATGTATTTAGAGGTACAATCTGCTCATTAGAGGTACAATTTGTAGTAGCAGTAATTTCCTGAATATATTTATCCTCTATCGTGATTTTGCCTGCATTTACTATCAGTGTGTTTAGTTTTACTAGTTTCTGTGTAGTCGAAGGGAACACTAACTTGCCACATGTGGTTGTCCTTTTCAAATAAAGTTGTCCTGCCAAAAATCGTGGCATGAATTATTTACGTTGCATTGTGTCGTTTAGCAGTCACACTTCATGACCTAGGGTTTTAAACATTGAGGTTAAATCATAATTTAACTCGTAATTTAATTAAAACTCTACCTGTCCCAAATTTGATCGTCTAGAAGACAACCTTGTACCAAAATTATGTTGTACTGAAGAAAATGCAGTACCTCGGATGCTAGGATTACCCCTGAACGCCATTGATGAACTCGATTTAATTAACCTTAGCAATACAAAGTTTCTTCTTCCTTGAGACTCGAAAGTCAGTGCTAACTACTTATCAATAAGTTACACCAGCTGATATTGACACAAACAACTTTTCAAGTAGATCTTTCACTTTCTGTGACTATTTTCACTTTAAATTCAGGATGTCATTCTCTGAGTGTATACTGTTACACATAATGACAGGCTGTACTTTCAATGAATCTGACAGCTGTCCTTTTATCTTCTCTCTCGCTCTATAAAACACAAGGAGGAAGAACAATTGAAGAACTAACTGATTAAAGGGGGAGTGCTAAAGGAGATTTGGGAGAAAAGACTAGATGATAAATTAGTGCTGCAAAGACTACAAACATAATCATATATGCTAGACTAACTTCTATGTAGAGATAAGTATTGAATAGTTTAGAATTGATGGCATCCACACTTAACGAGATTTAAATTTTATAAGTGTTCTCAATTGAGCAAAGTGTTCTCAATTGAGCAAAGTGTTCTCAATTGAACAAAGTGTTCTCAATTGAACAAGGCAAACTGTTCTACCAATACAAACAATATGGCTATGCAGACAGTGGCTGTCCGCAATCTCCGTAGAAACGACTGACTGATACTTTTAGCTCTCTGTTGCAAACATCTATGCTCCTTTAAGAATATCAAGGCTAATAAATTCTATCGTACATCTAAGCCAGTGTGGCAACATATCGGTTTACCAAGTTTAATGACAAAACCTTTTATATTGTTAACTTTCATCTTTAGTATTTCTATACAGCGATAGAGTAGCTCGGAATAATGCTGCTATGAAAATGACAATCTCATTGTTTTTGCTGGGAAAGTGAAAGTGGCTTGTAAAGATAATCGAAAAAGATAAAAAGTGACAGACAGCCCTCTACTGCAAACAAAACCAGCTACAAGCTGTTACCAAAATGTATTGATTGGAAATACAGCCCCCTATAGTACATATGTCACCAGAATGATGAGAATGCCATGAGACAAGGAAAGATACATTCAAAAGTACTAGCAGTAAACTTACGAACAAAGTATAATATGTGGATATATAAAAAAAATATATCTATACTGATACAAAGACGTTTGGAGTGAAATCACTTGGAAATCAAACCTTAATGACTTACTCCTTGGCAAGTGCTCCTGTAATATGAGTTGAAGTACATAACAGTAAGCATGTTTCAATAACTCTGTTGGTGCTGGGTTTGAGGACATATAGCTGCAGACATACATACAGTATATATCGCAGTATAAAGCATTATGTAATACCTCAGCTAGTGCTGGGTTTGAAGCACATAGCTACATCAACGTAAGAATAATGTAATACCTCAGCTGGTGTTTGATTTGAAGCATATAAATGCATTATATCGCAGAAAGTTCAGCTGAGGCTGGATTTGAAACATGCAGCTGCAGTTTGTCACAGTAAGCATAATGTAATACCTCAGCTAGTGCTGGGTTTGAAGCACATAGCTACATCAACGTAAGAATAATGTAATACCTCAGCTAGTGCTGGGTTCGAAGCATATAGCTGCAGTATATCGCAGTAAGCATAATTCAAGGGATCAGTCAGCGATGCCTTAGCTGGGTTCATCTTAAATTTCAGCAAGTCTAATATTGGCATGAAAGCGTCCGACACCGAGAATTCCTCGTCCAACGTGAGCGTTTCAGCCACCTTCTTGAAAAATTCTGCAATCTCACTGAAATCTGAAATAAACATAATTTGAAGAAGAAATATTAGTCATAAAACAATAGAAGAGCACAATAAATATCTGAATGTCTGCATACATGTCTGAGCTCTTTCATAAGCAAATACTTGCAATAGTAATATGGATAAACTGCAATTCCACACTACAGTAGCTACCATTTTATCAAATCAAAGGAACAGTGAAGAACTAAAAACAGTGAAAAAACTTTCTTTTTTTCCCTCTAATTTCAATTATGATTTTTACATAACATATTAACAGTAGTTACTGCATGCTGCTACAGTAGGGGGTGCTAGATGGCTGGTCAAGTTCACACACAGCAGTTACTGTGTTTTGCCAGAGTGTCTGCTATATTCCCATACATACAAAGCAGACCCACTCAGTTAACCTATGCAGATAGAAGGTGTATCACACCTCCACACAGAAATTCCATAATGTGCTGAAAATCATGTCTTGAGAAAACCCTTTTCTGCATGATCGAACATGAGGTGATATCGAGTCATACCATCATGGTTAGGGTTTGTTTCTCTACTGAAACCTTATCATGCATAAATATCATGTTAGGATTGGCTCTGCAACATCCCTGATGAATGAATATTCATAAATTTGAGCAAAAGTTCATGAAACAATGAACACTCACTGGAGCCAGCACAATGTCATGAGACAAATAAATAAAGGCCTGAGGATTGAAGATTCATTGAGCACACTATCATGAGACAATCAGAAAATAGTTTTATGACTCACAGTCAGATCTGTGGGTAGTTTATAACTCATCAATCAAAGTACACGCCCTACAACGCATATACATCACTATGATGTCTACTAGCAAGTACTAACTATTACATGTCTATGCAGATAGTAGGCATGTATTCTAACTACATATTCGCCAACGACATACAACATGTTCACAGAAACTCAGAACACCGTCCTACATCAACATTGCCCCTTGATGTATTTCTCAAACCACAGTCTATGTGATAGCTTTCTTCTTCACTTTGTAATATATCTCCAATGTTCTCATTCAGCAGTATCCCAACCTCTTGCTTTCATTTTTTTTTTTCAAATCATTATTACCGAGATCTGTTGAGCATTCAATGAGTATATCCAGTGCTTGCTGGTGTATTTGTTGTTGGTAAACCTCCGGTGTGATCAAGGAAGTCACAGTATTTGAGATTATGATGTATTCACACTTCTTCAAATATGTGAGATCATCCTCCTGTGGAGGAGAAAGAGGCAGAACAAAAAAATATGTCAATATAAATACAGAACACGAGGGCGTGGCAGAGAAACGTACACAGAGATAGTGTGAGCGTTTTACAGCAAAGATACATTTTCGGGCAGCAAAAGAGGGTATAGCAACATATTGTGCATGCAATGAAGCAGTATGTATACAGCAACGCATGGTAAAAATGCATTACAGGATAGCAACGTAATAGTACAGTACAAAACAGTATATATAGTAACATATGCACATGGATAGGTGTAGGACAGCATTGTATGATACATGCATTACACAAACAGATGTATAGCACAGGAATTGCAGTACACATTAATGAACAGTAGAGAACAGAGGGGTGCAACATGATATAGAACAGTAGAGGCAGGCACCCAGAGTGTGGATCAATAGTATGGTATGATACAGACCCACATATGGTAAAGTAAGATACTTTATATGTTATGGTACAGTACCCTACTGTATATGGGACAAATACCATATGGTATGGTAGAGTACCATATGGTATGCACAGAACCATATGTCTCAGTACAGTTCACATAGTTCATCTGCAGTATAGTAATGTACCTACCTTATGAATTTGTAAATTAGAAAATCATGTGTTCAGTCATCTGCAGGGTTTTTGTACAAACACCAATGGTACAGTATCTTTGTTTTAAATACTACAGTATGGTATCTTTGCTGCTCTGCATTGTCAAGCACTGTATATTATCACATCACATCAAACGATATAACATGGGTTCAGAACAATGCCATCTACATATCAGGTTATACTTTTATTTTACCTTTCTTTATACTGTACTAATTCACACACCATGTAACTCACATGGAAAGGGATTTAAATCTTTACACAACACTCTTCCTGTGAATCTTGCATAAAGACAAGAACACAACATATCTATGCTGAATAGTCATTATATATAAACAAAGATAACACATAATGGTTTGTATTTTGCATTTGTAGGAAAGGGAAGGGGAAATGAGGGTTTCCAGGACTCAGGTGTTTCTACTCACCTGTGATTTGCCAGTTAACTGCAGGCATCTCTTGTAGCTCTCAAACAGATATCTTAAGACCTGAGACTGTCCGGCAGGATCATCCTCATCTGATGGAGTATCTGAGTTGTTCATTGATATAACATGAAAGGAAGGATCCACCAGTAACAAACGCTCAAACAAGGCCTTAAAAATAATAAAAGAAAATAGGAGAAATTACTCTGATGACATTCCTGAAGTATTTATTTATATAACATGAAAGGATGAATCAGCCAGGAACAAATTCTATTAAAAACTGACAAAAGAAAATGAAAACTTTTCTGACCAATCTGAAACAGGGAAGCGGAGTCCTTTGTAAGCATATGGCCTCAAGTACTGTGCATTATTACAAACTACAACAACTATAAGTAAAACAATGATTATATCAGGGATAAACAGAGAAGAGGTACTGTGGTCACAAATGTCAACCTGCAGCTGATACAGACCTATACCTGATAGTACGTATGCAGGCATATAGAGTCAATTGTACTTACCAAAGTAGGACAACAATAGAAACAATACAAAGCAAACACCATGTCTCTTGATTACATTGTTTTACACTTTTTTTTTAATGTTGGAATCATGTGTTTTTTTTCTATCTGATAGTTAATGCATTTAAACTGGATGGTGAATGTAAATGAAGGGCAAACAATTCCTTTATTCCTTTGCTGATTTGACAATGCTATTTACAGTACTTAATGAAACCGTGCATTCCCTGCATCCAAACTGAGCATACATGTGTGCTTACAACAATGGCATACATGTCCAGTATTCATATCTGCTTAGGTGCACCATTGCATTGTGGGTCAATGTTTTAGCCACATAGAACCAATGTTTATAGGGTATAGCAATGCCATGTCTACGACCCTCATGCAGTACAGTATTTATCAAAATGACAATCTTTGCTTGGCAAAGGAACTGATCCACATGCGCTAAATGAGAAATAAGACCACAGGATCATGAAAACTGTAAACCCCATCATAAGCAATATCATGGCCTCTGTAGAGCTGAGGAAAAGCTGACTGCTGCATGGAACATTCACACACACACACACTGGTCTACTGTATACATGGTCTACATATACTTTACTGGCTATGTTCACTGCAGTACTGTATGTGGCAAGCAGCACAGTATCTAATGCCAATATATACTACATACGACTCACTGATTCAACAAGATCCCAGTCAAACCAACACCAGCTATCAGAATGTTTATCTTTTAGTTGTGTTGCCATGTCAACAAGATAAACGCAGTTTCTTGGCATCCCTCTCTCGTAGGTCATTCCATCTAAAAAAAAGAAGATTAAATAGAGTTACAAAAAACTGCTATTAACACAGAACCAAATTGGAAAATTGTAGTTACTGGTAGTGTAACTACTGTTTATGGAAGCAATGGATTGTGTAGCTAATTATATCTTATGTCTGTCAGTTGCAGCAAGCTAAGTTAGCCTACATATTAACACCCCCCCCCCCCCCACCCCCAAACAGGTTTCTAGACCAAAGCACTTTACACTGTGCTTGAGGCAGAGTGAGGGACTTATGAATGTAGGGCAATGAAAAGGAACATACAGCCTCTTCGAGGGCTAAGCCTGGCGTTCCATCTCTCAGTCACTATAGACGTACTACTTGATACTTGAAGTCTAGCACACCGCTCACAATTAACTCCAGAGTACAATACAATGATCAGCAGGCACCTGCAGGATATGTGTTTCGCAATACCATACCGTGCCCTATATGTAACAGCTCAATGAACGTACTAAGGAGTTCATGAACTAAACATGTAATGTGTTCCATTACACCAGTATTTGACATTCCGTTATCAATGTTAAGTGCATACATTCTTTACTTCACAAGTGATGTCTTTTTATTTGTCCTGTGCATATTTGGACAAATTTCATTACTGTGGGAAAATACATGATTAAATATTTACTTATCGCTTTTAAAACCTAACAGCCTCTACATCATCAGACAAAATTTCTGGATGTCTAGTCTTGCATGATGATTCACCAATAATTCCATAATCCAATCATGTTGTGAAAGGAAAACTATGGAGCCAGTACTGCAAAAGCTGATGAGCTGTGGATTGTAGAAACATCAGCACTGGAAATGATGAGGAATGGTTTCTTTGAGTTATCCAAGATCTTACTTGCATCCATATATCTTACCAAGGACACAGGACAGCCAATCCTGTACTTTGAATTAGTCACAACAGATGTGAGTGTACACAGAACACAGTACACAGAACACTAACTGATAAATTTTGGGTCAATCATGGTCAGTGTTTGCACCAAGGAATTGAAGCTGTGAGGGAAATCCTGAGCTAAAGAAAATTTGGAAAGTATTTTCAAAACTAAGTAGCGAATTGTCACTCAGTAAAGATTCCATTGCAATCTATTGTGTTGTAGCTACACCCTCAGCTCTGTGGAAAAACTGTGTGTGACTTATCTTTGTGTGGGATTCAGGACAAGAATGCAGTGTGATTCCTGCAATCCCACATCTCAGTGCAAACACTGGTCATGATGTCTTTTAGTATCCACCAAGACCATTGACTTAAAGAGGCCATAGTTTGAGACAATGCAGCCAGCTACCCAGTTATGGTATACTTATAGCAGTTAATCACCACCTTGCTCTGATGACAGACAATGTCAGACCACTACAGACCATTGCTATAATGCCAATTTTATACAATGTCAGACAGTTACAGACCATTGCTATTGTATAATGCCAGTCCCATACAATTTCAAACAGCTATAGACCACTGCTATGATGCCAGTCTCATACAGTGTCAGACAGTTATAGACCACTGCTATGATGCCAGTCTCATACAGTGTCAGACAGTTATAGACCACTGCTATGATGCCAGTCTCATACAGTGTCAGACAGTTATAGACCACTGCTATGATGCCAGTCTCATACAGTGTCAGATAGTTATAGACCACTGCTATGATGCCAGTCTCATACAGTGTCAGACAGTTATAGACCACTGCTATGATGCCAGTCTCATACAGTGTCAGACAGTTATAGACCACTGCTATGATGCCAGTCTCATACAGTGTCAGACAGTTATAGACCACTGCTATGATGCCAGTCTCATACAGTGTCAAACAGCTATAGACCACTGCAATGATGCCAGTCTCATACGGTGTCAGACAACTATAGACCACTGCTATGATGCCAGTCTCATACAGTGTCACACAGCTATAGACCACTGCTATGATGCCAGTCTCATACAGTGTCAGACAGTTATAGACCACTGCTATGATGCCAGTCTCATACAGTGTCAAACAGCTATAGACCACTGCTACGATACCAGTCTCATACAATGTCCAACAGTTACAAAACATTTCAAAAGTATGATGGCAATTTCATACAATGTCAGACAGTTACAGTCAGTTGCTATGATGCCAGTTTCATGTACAACTTCAGACAGTTGCAGAAAATTACTATGATAACAGTCTCATACATATCAGACAGCTACAGACCATTACTATGATGCCAGTCTCATGCAATGTCAGACAGGTACAGACCGTTACTATGATGCCAGTCTCATGCAATGTCAGACAGGTACAGACCGTTACTATGATGCCAGTTTAATACAACAGTACTGTAGACAGCTATAGACTGTTTAGCCAGGCTCTCATTACTGTATCAATATTGGAGTTATGTAGAAATATTGCCAAAATTTCATAAAATTATAACTGGCAAGACAAAGGCACTTCGTAGGAAAAAATCCTTAATATGGCTTTACTTTGTGTGAGGATACCGCAAAAAGAACAACTTTCCCTTTCCCATGATTGTTAGGTGGAACACCATGAACAATAGCTTAGTAAATTTTCAACACCGTATCTACTGAAATCATAAAATCCCGCATCGTGTTTCAATCCCCTGTTGACTTACCAAGGTAAGAGACAACATAGCTAATCTTAAAGATGCAGTGTTGGACTTACCTGAGTCAACAGTTATGAGGAATACTCTCTGTATGATTTTATCTATAGATTGAATAATTCTAGAGTCCTTTTGATATTTCACTCTCATTTTCAATCTCTCTCCTTTGGTCTCCTTTCTCTGGGAGGTGAACTGGGATCGCTTCGTCTTCCAAGACATCTTTTTCTTGATTTGGTGGAGGTTCCTCGGTGGCAGATTTGCTCTTCACCAAATAGGCAAATGGATTTGAGGTTGCCATGGTTATCTGGTAAGTTGACACTCTTTCAGAAATTCTTCAGCGTAGACACACTGTACAATATAAACAGATAGTCACAAGGAAAGTTTAACTTATTACCTCCCAGGAAATGGTTGGTCAGGAAAAGTGTCATTTCATTTTCATTTTTCCATGAAAAGTTTCTACGGTATATATATCACAACTTATGGCCATTTAAAAAAATTCAAAACATACAGTACCTTACATTGCTTGGAAAAATCCTTAAGGAATCACAATGTTAAGTTGTAACCTAAAAATGAACTTACTGTAAGAGACTTAACCGTACCATGCTAAAAGGCATGGTGCATATCAGAGACACCAAACTTTTGAGCATGTTTTCACAAGGCCAGTGAATCACTAAACTGACATGAGCATTGAATTACAGTACAATACTGTACAGGTTCAGTTGCTGACATACTGCCGCTTAACCTACTCAATAACTGTAACCTCTTAGTTATGAGGCAACAAAATACCACTGTAAGCAGGGCAGATTTAATTCAGAAACACGGTATGAAACTACAGTACTATCCATTCTCGTGATCTGATGTTCACAAGGTGTAACAGTTTCACCTCTGCTGACCTCAAAATAACTGTTGACCTCCACCAAAGCAACAGGGTTATTTTCCTCTGTAGGTTTTACAGTACAGTATATACTTTCCAAATGTGAGATCAGTCAGAAACTGTACCCATTGAGTTATTACTGTCTGTATACTAGGTTTCACAGTGTACCCTATACAATGATACCAATGGCATTCACCAACATGATGTGGTTTTTGCACTGGATGTGGTCCAATAAGAGCTGAGTTCAAACTTGCAGTCTTGAGGAAACGTGTCCAGTACTGAGCCATTGTGCATTCACCAACACACAGAATTTATGATTATCTTGAAACTGACAACCACTTACCACTAACAGAAAACTTCATGTTATTTTCAGCAAAAGTACGTGCAACCTGCAACGTAAAATACTGGTCCTTTGAACAAGTAGTGCAACACTTGGCTCTCTGATCTAAATTTCAATCAATTTCCAAGTGAGAGCTATTTTTTCACATGACAAAGACCCTTGTACTATTACTGCACTTACAGAACAAAAAGTCAACTCAATCATTCAGTACCTGGTATTGTTCTTGTTACAAACTGTAAGTTATATTAGTGGTTGAGCTTTTTACTAGAATGAATAACTGTAACACTTTGCACATTTTTATTCATTGCTTTGAATGTTTTAACTGTCCTGTAGGTTTTCTGCCAACCTACAGTATGTAGTGCAATTCCTCACTGTGGTGCATTCCCTTCCCACATCACACCTGTGGGCCTGCTTTAAATATAGCTTGGTTGATAAGTCGGTATTTTAATAATTTGATATTGATATATTGATTTGAAAATATCGATAATATGCGGTATATTTAGATCTTCCCGCAAAATTTCGCAAAACTGGTACATACACAACAAGCCAGACTTATGGGCCATAAACCTCAGTTCTGCATCAGTACAGTGACTAAATCAGTCGCAAATGCGACCCAAATATTTGTCGATGCAAGCATCTGTCAAGTGTCCACATACTACTCATTTGGGACCTAGAAATTCACTGACTAGTCGCCACTCAGAACTAAATTCTAAGGTCAGGTTCTTACTATGCATTACATACAGCTAATTACATATAATCCTTGAAAACTGTTTTGTTTTCTGAAGACTTCCTCCAGAAATAGAAGCGAATCCACCGCCACTACCGATTGTATAAACAAACAACGTAACATACCCACTACAAGGCGCTATAGGTAGGGCAATCGATTTTCCTCAGTAAAAAAAACGGAAATCGCACTTTCCAACGATGGAAATTCACAGCATTTACCAATTTCACAGAAACTTTCTACGATAAGATATTTTGGCACAAAAAAAAGGGTAAAATTAATGAAATGTACATGGTTTACAGTCTTAAGTTTCTCACATAAACTTTACAATCGATATATCAAAGAAACTATCATAACACTTTGCAAGCACAATAAGAAAATCGACCCAAGCAGACCAGCTGCAGCTGGCTAAAACATCTGATTGAATCAACCAAGCATTCCCCTTGCGCTCTAGCACTGACTACGGTATGCATAGCCCCAGAAACTTGAGGAGGGTAAGCTACATTAACACTACCGTTGCCTCAACAAAGCCGTCTTTCTACAAATTCAATCTTGAATGTCAATATTTTCAGCCTCTGGGACTGAAGAACAGTAGAATACCTTTGACTGTTTATTGCATAACATGAATTCTTTTAACTTACAAATAGTTGGCTGTTCTTTCACAGGCGATGAAATATGCACATAATCTCTGAGGTGGCTAAGCTATTCCCTATACATCTACCTAAGGTAGGATATAATTACTGTAACTTTTCAGAAGGCTCTGGGCAATGTTTTGTATTTTTTTCAAATGAGACCTTTCTGTACATTTTAGCTTTAAAACTGCATGTAATAAAGTTTGGTTAACATGAAACATGCAACATTTCGTGAAGCAATTAAATTTTGAAGCAATATGGAAAGATTTCTTTTGATCGAACCTTTGTTACGCTGATGTAGTTTTCATCCTAACGATACACTGTGTATATGGATTCTATACCTTTGAACATATGCAGAGCAATTCTCACAAGTAACTACAATCTTGGACAAAATTGTTGGGACACTTTGCCGTACGTTGCAAATATAATACTGAATCTTGTGATCTACGCAATTTTCCCTTGGGTTGCTTAAATTTTCCTGTCAAAACATTTGGTAGAACGTGGGTTTCATTAACCTAATATACTGTCGGACGCTGTTGTTAGGTCTAAGTCAGCTTGCATGGGGAGGCCGGGGTTTCGATTCACGGCATGACCATAGTGTTTTTCACTGCTCAATTATCCATTTATAAACTCAAATATCTGTCTCACTTCTCATTTTTCATTCATTCATATATAACATAAGGTAATATATGTATGTATATTAATATAATGATATAGCTCTAACAACCAATATGTACTCTGAAGTCCGTTGAAACTGCTTAAAATGACTGACATATTACAGTGCTCCATGTAGGGTACAATAGAATGGGTGCCACAATGTCACTGTTATGTGAATATGAGCAAACGTCACTTTTATTAAATTTGCATTTCAGGTGTTTCTTTTGTATAATGATAGTACACTTTTTTACCCAGATTAACCTGCAAGACAGTCATAACAGTCATTAAGCGTAGTTACTTTAATACCAGACACCACGTCATCACTGTAAACAATTTGAATAAATAACACATATACATCGATCTTCGTCAACGGACCACAGTGACTAACATGTTAGTTGTTGTTGTTTTTTTGGGGGGGTGTTTTTTGTTTTTGTTCGTTTTTTTTTCTTCTGTACCTGTCTCAATATCAGAGTTTGAGCCGAAAGTACTTCATTTGTATCATACAAAATGTTTTAAAGTAGTTTTCTGGTCGACATGATGCATTTTAGTTATGATATTACCTCCCCAATGACTGCATTTTATTCAGCACATTTAGTGCAAATACATGGATTTGACTGACTTATTCCTCCCTGTACTCCGTAATAACATTGACAACATTCACACAATAATATTATTACAGTAAACCAACTTCAATATAGGCCCAAAACATGCCAAACTTGCACTGCTGATGTTTCTTGTTGCAAGGAATATCACCCCCATTTGGCCGTGTAACTTATTTCAAATTGACAATTTTTCCTGTGCCCCGCGCATGCTTCTAAACCGTCAAAATTCTCAGACAATCTTGGACAAAATTGTTGGGACCCTTTGCCGTACGTTCCAAATATAATACTGAATTTTAGGTGAGAGGATAACATGAAACCCCGCGCCCCTTTCCAATGTTGCGCTATAAAGGTGAATGTTCCCTTTGAACAGCAATCCTATAGTTTAGTTTAGTTAGTTTAGTATAAAAAAGGATCAGGAGGGACAATTAAGTCCCCATCAAGGACCCTGAAAAAAAAGAGACAACAATCAAATCCAGTTACAAAGCCTAAAGTACTTGTCCAGTGCATTCTTAAACCCATTTACACTTCTTGCCATCACTACATCCTGAGGCAACCCATTCCACTCATTCACTACCCTCTGAGAAAAGAAGTAACGACGAATATTGATCCTACTTTGAACCTTCTGGAGTTTAAGACAATGACCTCTAGTAATACTACTATTAGCAAACTTGAAAAAATCAGAAAATGATAAATTATCATATCCATGAACAATCTTATAGACTATAGCCAACATTGAACGGGGGCGCGGGGTGTCCCAAGGTATTTTGTCCAAGATTGTAACTAGCTATTGCCATTTATGTTTGAAATCGAAATTCACGGAAATGAGATTCGAGTTGAAAACGAAGAAACATGGAATTTTCCATTTTGGGAAGCAGGCAGCAGGGCCCCATATGGGGGACCATTCAACACAACAACTGTATTGTATATGCACCGTACAACTGTATTGTATGCACCATACAGTACTTCCGTCGCTAAAAGAGAGCAAACTACTATGCTGTTTCAATGGAGAATATTCAGCTATTGTTCGCCGGGTTAGATCTGAACGAGCTGTCTATGTCCGACCCCCAAGATGCCAATGTAGAATGACTGACAGGCGTGGAGTGAATGGGAGTCCATAGGATTCGTTTACCTTTTCCTGCCATTTTTCACAAGTTTATATAATGCATGAGAGTGGCAGGGCAGACCTTACTTAAGATTGCATTGACATTTGAGAGCCCACAGCAGTGACTGCACATGTCAAGTAAAAAGCCTCTTGCTGCGATGAGCAGGAAACTGTATACTGTATATATGGTGACTTAATGCTACAGCCACCTTACCATTGTGCAGTACTGCAAGTAGATGGTACGAACATAGGTAGCAACAGAGAATTAGTCACCCTGAAGTAATAAAAGAATACGTCCAGGCTTTCTTTGAACAGCAATTCCTTGGTGTCCAATAGCACAGCTAGATGTTTTTGACAAAGGAGTGCCACTGATCGCGCAGAAAGAAACTGTACTCGAGCGAAAAGACTCAAGTATTTATTTTGTGCTGCTGTTACAATCTCGTAAGGTGGCGCTTAAAATAAATATCAGTGTGTACATACTATACATCATTTTTTTTAACTTCATATCGATGTTATCTATATATCTGCATGAACGAAAATCAATATCGATAATATCGGTATGGCGTTCAATACCAAATATATCGAAAATATCGATATATTGACAGACCTTATTGGTTAATGGGAAATGGTTGGATAATTCATGTTTGTCAGCAAACAGTTACTGTATTATTGCAATGCAAGTAGTACTGTAAATTAACTTTGCTCAGAGTAACATCCTTAATTTATGTAGAATTTTGGAAAGCTACCGCACTTTCTGTAGTGTCTCAGTCGGTCAAATTTAGACACGAGCTGCTACAGTACCAAAAAAAAGCTGAGCAAAAATTGCTAAAAAAAGCTAATGAATACCAGGAGTGGACTGAACCAATCTGAGAATAGTATGTTGATGGGACTGCACAGACATTGCTTGTTTTTAATCCTGGCTCCCTATGCTTCCCATGGAATTTCTTTGTCATTGTATAGAGCTTTTTGAAAAGTTTTCCACATAATGGCATGAAAAAAGAAGATGAAATTAGATGCATACTGTAAATTGATATCACTTCATAAGTTATACTATTCCAAGGTGCTTGTGATGCTCTCGCAGAACCTTCAAGTCAAAGGTTATGATCAGGATACACACAATATTCTCAAGAACATTCTTATTATTGTGACACAGGATTGTCTACAGGACCAAAGCTCAGCATGCAGTTGAAGAATCATCACACTGTACATGCTGAACAGTGTGTTGTTGATATAGATCTTGATTACATTCCATACAAATTGCCAAGTACTATGTTTTGTTATAAACTACTGTACTCAGTCTAATTTTACTGCCGTTTCCAAAACAGTATCTTCTCAGAACGTAATTGTAACCTGCGCTGTATGTATACACTTTTTGATAATAACAACAAAAATAGTGATTTGTACTGTGTTGGGAGTGAAAAAATGCCAATTACTGGGACAATGATACAATTTATACAGTATGCAGACTTACCACTGTACATTACAGGCCTTTTTGTCTTAGGCGCGTGATCGCCTTGCTGCGCTGCGCCTTGACGCGCCTAAAGTCGATTTGAGACGCGTTATTATTCACGCGCCTTGTCACAAGGCAGGCTCAACGTAACGATACTACTGGGACTAATTGGAGAAATCACGAAAGGACACGGAAGTAAAATAATCAGTCTACCAAATGTCATTATATCAAGACTTCATCAAATGTACAGACTGTTTGTATTTATACAATCACATTTGCAATCAATATCGGGTCCCCGTTCTTGCGGAGTGTGCCATGACAGTCGCATCGGGATGCACGCCTACATTGTACAAAAACAGTTGACAATCTAATAAGAGGTTCAATAACCTAAGCTATACCAGTATTCCTCGCTCCGTTAACACCTCGAGTATACCAAAACAAAATTAAAAATACTTTCATTATCGGTTAAACCTGTCACTATTATGCAAATAAACACTGTGGCATGTGTGAAGTAGTAATATAAGAATACTGACACTGAAAATAATCATAAAAAGGTACAGACCGAAACATGTCATTGCATTTAGTTTGCACTAAAATGGCGCTCGTACCAAGTTACGTAGATTCTGACAGATTGAAAAGTGCCCGGATGTCACCTACACCCAGGCTAGCTACGTTAGCCTATGTATACAGTACTACATGCCCTGGGCACTCATGGCTCTGCGTGTAGGCCTTGGGGCGGGCTGTAGTACGTACAGTACATATGCGGCATGCTTACTTTTCACACGTGCATGTAGCGGTAGAATATATGAAGTTGTCAGTAAAAGTTTCGAGGTATGTAGTAGCCTACACTGTGACACACGAAGATAAAAGTAAATCTCGCAAGAACGTCGTCCTTTGTTTACATGATAATCCTTGTAAGCACTAGACAGCTAGAAACGTTTCACGAACTGTAGAGCAAAAAAATACATTTGTCACATTCCCAAAAAGAGAGCACTGCCGGTTCAACATAACCATATCCTGTCCATCAGTGATTGTATGCTGTATGAATATTGACTAACTGTAAATTGAAACGTAAAAACAAATCTTGGACCGGCTTTAATTACTGCAAGCGTTTTCACACTACACCTGTAGAGCTGAGACCTAGTCACGTGCGCGGATTGGTTGGTTTATTTATCAATGATTAAATTGTGCAGAACAGAATGTGCGTACGGTAGCCTCTATTGACTCAGGTAAAAAAGTGCATTGTGGCGAAACTATGATAGTGAACGTGGCAGGGACTGATATAACATACGTACTGGGAGGTGAATACGGGTTACTGTATTCTTGTTTTTTTGTTGAACCTGGGGGAGACTATGTGAACTATTAATAGATTTGGCGGGCTGGAAAAGTTTTGTATGATAATTATCGCACGACAGCTGGAAACTTTCAACACAGGAATGAGCGCTATATGGTAGAAATGGTTGAGGCCGGTGAGCTGTCAAAAACTTTCGTGATAATTTTGATAAATGATGAATGAAAAATTATTTCAGAGAGGGGAAGGGAGGGATACCATTTTTATGTAAACCTGCAGGTTACCGAGGTTGGCGTTGGTCAGGACTTATTAATGCATTATAACTCGCCTTTCAGAGCTCTACAAATTCAGCTATTTTTAAATTAACAAAATAGTTCGCCTTGCTCAATCTAGGCAAGTCATTTTCTACTCGCCTTCATTTTTCAAACATAAAGGCCTGCATTATGTTCCAAAGCCTTACCACTGGTGTCTTCTATGTCAGTACAGGCAAAACAAGGACTCCAGCTATCACAGAGCCACATGACTTGTACTACCATGTAAAATGTCCTACGAAATTGGGTATGTATGGGCCAAGGCTAGCAAAGGTGAAGTAAGTTTGGAGCTAAACTTGCTTAAGTAAGGTTATTAGATTCATTGGAACATGCGATTTTGAGCAGCTATAAATTCCAAGCCTTCAAGGGCAAAATGCATGAAGCTTGATCAAACTGTGACGCTATTTAATGCCATTTCCTCCTGACTTGCAATGGGATTGTGAATGTGGTAATATCCAGGTTTTCTTGGAAAGAACCCCAGGCCAGGGTGTTAGATTCTTGAGGTTGGCAATAAGCCTAAGACTGCAAATCAGGATTGGGCAACCTGGCATACAGAAGGCAATTAGCCTGGTTATCCTGCAGTAATTTACTGCAGAAATGACTGTAAGTTACTGAGGTAGGACTACAGCCAAACATACCCATGATAGTTCATACACTCATTAGAGCATGCATTACTTTAGCCAGGTTACAATACTGGGTAGTGGGTTAGGCCTAACACTAACTGTAACTGTTAGTGACAGTGGCTCTAGTAACACTAACTACAGGTTAGGCTACATCAATTTGCAGGTCCTAACGTTGTGTCAGCGGAGTCACTGTGCTGGGCAGTTTTGTCTCATGTTATGATCTATTACGAGTGATGTCATCCCCTTCATGGAAACTATAATGCAAGCGAAATCGTAAGATTTGATGAATTTCTCACTGATTTTCAAGGAACTTCGTGCAGCCCACATCACTTGGTCTCTTCGTGAAAGTTTATGTCAGAGTTGACGATAGACATAGATGTGAAGATTGTCGACTGTAGTGGTACTGTCATACCAAAAGTTCTGTAAAGGTCAGAATATGTTGCAACGTCGGGGAGCTCTAGACTGCTTATAACAACTTGAAGTTTTATAGCAACGGATACATACTCCCACTTTCAAGTCTTAGACCTTTGAGATAATTCCGATACTACAGGGTACATTTCATTCATGCATTTATGTTCAATTTTGAACAATGCAAAGTTTATTGCGAGCCTTACTGTCTAATACTGAATTGAGTTCGCTAGCTTTTACCACCATCTAATACTTCATTTCTATCTAGGATGAGGCGGGTGAACCAGCTAACTTATGGAACGCCGTTAAGGTAAAGCGGTTCACCAAACGAAACGAACGCTGATTAATTTTAAGTGACCTTAAGACAGAAAAAAAAAATGCTACCAAACTTCGAAAATCAATCGAAAAGGTAGAACTCCAATTTTCATAGCACAGTTTTGAAATAAGACAGAAAATTTTGAAGTTTATTCTTTCTATTTGAAAATGGAGTAGAATGAGCATTAAAGGGCTTACAGTTTGTTTTTTAGTTTTCAAATGTAGTCATTGTACTTTAGCCACGGAATATAAATGTAGTCCTACTGCTATTTGTTGACGTCACTATAAAAGCCTTCTACATGCCAAATTCCATGGAAGCAAAGCGAAGTAAACTTTCATGTTTTATAAACATTTTAATTAAAAAACAAAACAAACAAAAGCAGGCTATTTGCGCTGTACGTAGAAATGAGACACAAATTATTGCGAAATTAGTTTACAGTAATACCTGTTAACATTTTAAAGACCTATATTAGCATTGGGAAAAGTTCTTAAAATTGAACTTAGTTAGGTAGCAGCTATTTCCAGGCAATTTTTACGAAAGTATTTATTTTCTTGAAATTCTAGTCTTTATGCACTTCAGGTGACGAGGAGTTCCGGCCGGTCGATCTTCCTTCGACCATAGGCTAAAGTAATATTTAACGACAATTCGCAAGTTCATCTTTTCACTTTTGTTTGTGAATAATTGATTATTGATTAGCATAGACAGTCTCTAGAAGCAGAAAATAGCAGGCTGAGATGGTAGTACCGATTTTCGTGCTGCCTGTTACTACTCAATAAAGTTACAGGCCGAGATAATAGTATCGGTTCTTATCACGAGTGTTCCCTTAATACAGTACTTAATAACAGGCCGAGATGGCAGTATAGGCTTTTGCAGTCCCTTTTTTCCATCCTGAGTTGACTCCTCACGTGACATATACAGTGCTTACACAGTTCAAATGACAATCGATTGGATTATCACTAGCTAGTATACCTTACATGGATACTCAATGTAGGGAACTATTAAGGGCAAAACGCTTCCTCCTTAAAATTCACAGTGCAACTGGCACGTACAGCCTGTTTTGTGGTTTCACAGTTTATTGCAGTTCAAGGTGCGGCCTATGAGTGGAGAGTTTAATCCCATGTGGATTTAAGGAGGACTACTCCACTTTACAACAGGGGCGGGGATGTTCTTTACTCTGAAAAGGTGCTTTGAGTTACATACAGTACTGTAGTGGGGGGGGGGGGGCATTAATTGAGAAAAACACTAAGAATGACTAGATCTATTTCAAAACAGGTCTCAATTTTTTAGAGAATTAATTTGAAATTAATACACATAAAACAAGAATTAGAAAGGTTGCAAAGAAGAAATCCTTGTCAGGATTGTGAAATAGTATTTAACCAAATCATGACTATAAAGATTACCAAATTGCTTTTTTAAATGCAGGAACTCAAAGAATGTTTGCTTACACTTGTGCGGTTCAGATCGTTGGGGGAGGTGTGTGTATGTGTGTGAGGGGGGGGGGGGGGGGGTGGATTGGGATGTGTTAAGCGTTCCTTGAGTTCTTGTGATTATTTGAAATACCTTTTTTTTCTCTGGCTTCATGAAAGGGATATATAACTAGAAGAAGGGGTAAAAAGTTGAGAGGTACTACGGATTGGAAGGTCAGTCAAATATTGTACAGAGATTTCTAAAGACGTGGCTGAACTATGACCCCCCCCCCACCTATGACTTCACTAAGTATAAAGATGGACCACATGATTTCAAACCATTGACTGTTATGTGATGAGGAAGGTGTAACCATTCATTATTATAGGGGTGTGGTTCTTCCAATGCATAGAAGTTTCACTATACTATACTATACTATAGCTCTATAGCCTAATTATAAATATTGAGCCAGTTATTGTGACGTGCTTTAAGTTTTCTAAGTTCCTTGTATTTCCAATACATTATTTAAAATTCTTCATCATCTCACAATTGCTTTTGAATATTTCTCATATCAGAAACACCCTGCTTCATAAACGCCACTGTGGGGAGAGGGGGGGGGGGACTCATTGCTGAAAAACAGTTGTTTAATTAATACCATCAGTATCAATTGAATTGAGAACATGCGAGTCTGCATCTAAGTATTCTTTTCTGTGACGTTAGTTCTTCTCGGGGAAACCCCGCAAAACCTGAACTGCTCCGCTATCTCCTCACTTAACAGAGTCTTCAATTATCCGCTACTTATGCTACCTGTCTGCTCTTAACAGTATTCTGTTTGCAGATCGGTATTCCCAAATTGCTTGACTTTCTTGACACCGAAGTTTATCTGTTTATTGATGAACTTTGCGATAGGAGTATATACTCGATCAGTCGCACAATCCCACATGATATAGGCCTAATTGTTTTCATGCATACATATTAACTCAATGGACTCTCAGTCAAAATTCTCTTGTCTAAATTAAGGGATACTCTACAAACTAGGTTATGCAGTTTTAAGTAAAATGTCACCTGTAACCTAGATTTCTTGTTTGTTCTGAATATAATTCAACGTTAGTAAGACCTCAGTTTAAAGTCACTATCGCATGTGTCACTGCTGTGGCTTAAAAATTAGATATCACCGAGCAAGATGAAAAATTTAGAATAATTATTAGTTAGTAGGCCTAATTCTGGAATCTGGATTTCAAATGTAGCATCAGCCATTTTTAATATACCGTCGATCAAACACGCGTGAGCAAAAAAAAAAAAAGGGGGGGGCACCACTTCCCATAAGACCGCCACCCCGGGATGAGCATAACTCATGATCAGTATGGTTGACAGAGGTTTTTCTTTCACTGTGCATCGACCTCTATACCTGTTTATTCTGATCTATCTTTAACCTATAAGGTTAAAGGGAAGGAAATATTTCACCAAGCAGGGTAATAAGTTAATAATTTGTCTTGGGAGAGCCATTCATAACATTTCAATGCATCTCTGACCTTGGCAAGTAACATCATCATCCCTGTTAACAGTATAAAACTACACAGCACAGGCTAGTACTTGCAAGAGTACATAATTTTAGGTACGATGGGGCCAGACTTGCATTCGACATGCACTGTTAAGTGTCCCGCCACCAATACATACATGGTTGCTGGTTCAAGCAGCATATTATTCTACAGCAGTTTCAGCACTTTAAACCACCATAATAATTATGAACCATGCACCTCATGTGACTCATTTTCAAACAAACGATGCATGATGGAAACTAATAGACCTTGCTGACATTGCGTAAATACCATTCTGTATTGATGCCGCTTGATCGATTCTGCAATGTACTGTCCTGTACGTCTTTGTACGTATTTGACTTGCCTTCAGCTAAGTCTTTCGCCGGTCGTACTTAAAGGAGATCATGACACAAAACTCAAAAGTCAAAGGAGACTGTGTTCTTTCTTTTTATATACTGGACAAATTAGCATCCAAAGCTGTTGATGATTTCCTTATGACGTCATTCAATTTAATGGTTAATCAAGGTTTTGGATTTTCTCAGTCGGAAATTCCCTTTTGAGAAACCGTTTCTTCAACTGGACTTACGACGTCGCATTAATCATACGCCATAATGGCATGTGGCACTAACAGAGTATCATTTGAACAAATCATCAACACTGTACAAGCAGGGAGCTGTTATTTCTGAATAACAGCCCTCCGGTACAAGGAAGTTTGTATGAGCAAGGAGGTTCTAAGGACCTTAGAACCTCCTTGGTATGAGTACTACGTACTTGGTTTGGGGATTTCAATGAAAAGAGTCATCGTGCTCACATTGGATCTTGAAAAAAAATTCCAAGAAACAACAATACAGATCATTAACCAAACATCATTATGGTATGAGGTACACCCTTTTTCTAAGGAGGGGTGATTTCATAAAATGGACCTTGGGGCCAATCTTGTGTACCCCAAATTTCCGTATATAACTCAATAAGATGTAGCAAAAAGACTATCGTAAGGACAGACTACCAAGGTTGCACACATGTATGAAAATCTGAAGAAGAGAAACATGGATAATTTTGTAAAATCGGACATTGGGCCCACATTTAACCTTAGACCAAAACAGATCACTAATCAAGTATCATTATGACAGGCCATCAACAACGTTTAACTTCATTTGGAGGAAACTTAAAAGTTAAGCCTTTTAAAATATCTGACAAGGTGATCTTGTGGTCCATCTTAAACTTTGGACTCCAAATTCTCCAACTGAAAGTGTAACTAGCAGAGCTTTATTATGACAAATAATCAAGATTGTAACTGAAATTGTAGGAGGAGAGGCATTTTGTAGAATTTCATAATATGGGCCATGACCTTGAACCCAAACTTCCAGCATACCATCGGCAAAGTTATCAAGAAAATCACTATAACAGTCGTCACATCTGTTCAACATTACCTAGAAGAGACATAAGAGTTAACCAAAATCGCCTCTAGTGGAGTATCATTATGACATATCATTAATCCTGTACAAGAGAATCTGTAAAATGGGCCTTAGGTTCCACATAGGAACCTTGGACCAAAGATTCCTGAACACACCGAACGTATCCCTAACTCTGTATCATTATGACAAACCTTTAGCGGTTGATCCACTCTGTACAGACACATTGTATGGATGTTCAAACAATCTGCATTTTGAATAACTGTAGAGAGATAGTTTATGGTTGACTCATATGACGTCACAAACGTCATGACTACGCAATATTTTGCAATCGGGGACTCCCGATCGTGAAATTATAGCTTGGAGGTCGGCGTTTTAGTCTACGTGTCATATATGTTATATCCTGTTTACATTAAAGAATGTTGCTTGCCTGCCAGCGTGAAAAAGGTATTGTGTTTCGATTTTGAAAGCACACGTACAGTGAGTGATATCAAAAGGGTAGTAACTTCCTACAGTATGTATAGCCTACTTCAAATCTGTACAAGCAGTACCATGCTCTCGAAAGTACAAACTTTTGTATTGACTTTTCATTCGTTTTCAAACTGCAACTTTCTTCCGGAAGCTTAGCAGCTTGCTTTCCTTGAAACGGTGACTTTTAAGAGTAACTGTATATTGAAGGGTTTTATGAGGATCAAGTAGGTTTCCCAAGGATATGATCATGCCAATGAACACGACATGCTACAATATGATGTAATGAATATTCTTTGCTTTGCGCCGAATACAGAATCAAGTCTTTTACTCGCAATTACCGTAGATTCGTATTAACTGACTATCATTGTAACCGGGGGGGGGGGGGTCAATCCAAATTGAAATGTTGGGGGAGATGGGAGGGGGGGGGGTACGTTTGACTAACTGACAAGTTTGAATGACTAAAGCTGGCCCTGCAGGGTTATATGCACTGCACGTTTTGATGGCTTTCGGTATGGACAGGCCTCAATAGGTTTTCCCCTGGGGTCGGGTGTAACGTCCGTTAACGAGATCAGAAGAAAAACTCAGGAAACTCTGAGTTATTTTCATAATTGTGAGCATTTGAACGAAAGATTCTGTACCTTTGAATGGTATTGAAATGGCAGCAAAAACTGAAGACATTGCAGATGTAAAGACAAATGATAATTTTGATGATTGACAGGTGGGAGCCCCCATTATCTATAGTGAAGTTGAAGGCACATATTGTCAAAGTCTATCAAAGGATAATTCGGGGACGCCTAGCCAGGGGTTTTAACCGTGGACGGAGGCTGGCCCGAGGGCATGTGTGACAGGACAGCGGAGGAATACAAGAACATTTGTTTGCTTTTTCGAACTTACCAGATGGCCGGATTAAGTTTCCACTTTCCTACGTTGCATATAGGCCTACCCAGCCAAGTTGCCTTGAAACAGGGATATCATGTCTGCAATTACTAATTTCACGTTTTCATAACAATTTATCAACAATTGTACTGTAAATACATATCAGATGTTGGTTGAGGTAATACAAGAATCATATTGAATAACGCATTTCATTTTCTTTGAGTAATTTGCAAATATTTGGGGCTAAGCACATAGGCGTAGAGAATCCCGAAACTTTTTTTTTTCGGGGAAGGGGGGGGGGGGGAATTTTGCCCGAATTTTGTTGTTATGAATTAATGAGCGGGATTACTATCTACGCAGAAGTCTGCAAATGACTTGGCACGTATACGGAATCAGTAATATATGTATGGAAATTCCCAGCAAAACCGTCTCATGGAGAGTGGTTCAAACCTCTTTCTATGCTCTTGTGAATATTTCCCTATATGACAGATGGCCTAAAAATACCATGCAGTTAATTTCTACTGTTGAAGTAAGTTTTCACTAAATGATTGTATATATCTTTCGTTAGAAAGTCTAAATATGGATCAGTCTTTTCCATGTTTTACAATTGTACAGATTATGAGAGAGAGCGAGTCTCGAGTCAGTGGCGTAGCTAGCATTTTTTCCTCCAGGACGAAAGGGAGGGGGGGGGGGGGGTGAGGAGCAAAGATGATGTAAATTCCCACAAAATTGTTTTCAGGTTACATGGGTCTGGTTGACTTTAAAAGTGGGGGATTCATGGGTTGTATCGGGGGCATAAGCTAGTCTAGAGACTATATGTAGGTGCGAAGATGTGATGTGACGAATGTGATGACTGATTGTCATGATGTGGTAGTAGCCTAAGGAGAATAGGGTGTCCCCTCCGGCCCTTTTTGAAAAGCTTTGATTTTAGGGCGGACTACAATCCAAATGATGCTATCAGTACTTGATCCTAGACTCGGACTCACTGAATATATCACCAGAAACTAAAATAGATGGCAAGTTGTTATTAAAAGTGCGTGCGTGTGTGTTTGTGTTTGTTGGGGGGGGGGGACATCGAACCTAAAAGTTTTGATAAAAGTGCCGTACGCTAGGGGTGAAAGGAACTGAAAAAAAATGGTATGTGTGTGAGGGGGGGGGGGGGGTTCCCACAGGAAGTCTAAGCGAGACGCCGGTCTCAGTTGGAATGGAGGGTACAAAAGAGGTTTCAGCTTTGCGAACACACCAGATGGCAGGAAACAGCAATCCCTGGGTTTTCTAAGCTGTAAGTACAGTCGATTCAATAGTCGGCCTTGCTAAACACACTTGTTCGACAAACACATATTTGGTCCAACACCACGATATTACTCAGAGACGCAAAGCTTAGTACCCTTCATGCTGGTAGATAACTTCAGAGTAAACTGAATCGTGTTGAAGCAGCAGTACTATTTCTGTCGATAATTGTAATTGAAGATATCTTCCATGACCCGTACTTCGGGTTTCTTGTACACTGAGTTGACGTCACACAAAGAGTGCTAGCCAGTGTTAGTTAGAGTACATAGCTCGATCCACGGTTGTATAGTTCCACTCACAAAACTATAGGATCCTAATGCACTCACGGATTGTAATCAAACCAGCGTGAGCTTATTTACATTTCATCCCCTGCAGCGAGGAGGAATTTCTGTGGAACGCGACTCAGGATGTCATGTTCCATGCCGCAGAACCGCACAGAGTCTGTTGAAATATGTTGTATTGAAATACGAATTATGAGGGATAATTTTGCGAAATGTGAAAGTGTTTTACTCCAAATTTCTCAAATTTTCCATATGTCCTTTTTTTGCCAGCGAGGCAAGTTGCCCCCCTCCTCAGTAGCTGCGTAACTGGTCTCACTAGTAATTTAATTTGAAGCACTGGAAACAATTTGCAATCTTTTTTTAGAAAATTACCCAAGGTAATTCAGGCCTTGGTCACGAATCGAATTTCTATACGATAGTAAGCCCATCGAGACAAAGAAGACCTTAGCCTAAACAATGTCTCACACCTCATTTTTAGTATCCATTTTTTTTACTCGAATTTGTAAATTGGAGATGTTGCAACGTTCTAAGGAGAACTTAATAAGTTACCTGACTTCACCCCAGAAGGTTAACGATATCAGGGATTTTCACTCCATTTACAAATGCGACCGGTTTCGATCCAGTCGGTAACACAACGTTTAATATGTTCTGCTATAACAATAAAAAAAATTACATTACTGTCAGTTCTGGAGTGATGATCTAGATAGCAAGCACAAAGAAAATTAAGGCTAAGTTTCAGATTATCACGGTGACTCTTATTGTTCATAGCTTACTTGCTATCTTTTATCAGCTGTTGAATATTATCGTCTCCATCTAAAAAGAAGAACAGAAAACGAAGGAATAGGAGTAATAAGAAAAGACGCAATAAAGGTTCTACTCCTGTTACTGCTATAAACTTTAAAGAGAAAAGTATATTTTCAGTCCTTTTGTAAATGATGCTAACAAATTATAACTCGAAAGAGATACCTTAAAAAGCGTTTTCTAGTAAATCGATTTTATAACAATTTGCAGGACGCCGTTGGTTTGCTTCACTATGATGCACCTTTTGTTTTTATGAGGTTAGGGGTCGGTTCCTGTAAATATCACTCACTTTCACACTGTTCTTATTTCATCCCAATGTAATTTTTATTTGGTAGTATAACTGTTGAATAATTAAGACTTTTGGTACACGCTATAAATATATCTGATCCGATTTTATTTTGTATTGGTTTGTAACGCCACTTCCGACGTGGGTTAATATGGGGGATAGACCGTGCAAGGGGAGAAATAAAGGGGAGGGTAGGGTGCGCCCAGAAACAACACAGGCTAAACAAGAAGCAAAGACGGTAGATACGTTTCCCTATTATATAACTGGTGTGCTCATTCGCAGTGACTGTAATCAATTAATGTACAATCCAATTAGAATCAATATGATATAATTAGTAAGCAAATGAGACGATGTAGTGCGGCGTCCTCGGCAGCATCCCCTCTTGTCCACAAGCGCTGACTTCTAGCTGTGTACCAGTTGTCCAACGTCTGGTACAGCAATCCCCTCGTCCACAAGCGCAGGCGTCTAGCTGGATACCGGTTTTCCAACGTCTGGGACAGCAATCCCCTCGTCCACAAGCGCTGGCGTCTACCTGTGTACCGGTTGTCCAATGTCTGGGACAGCAATCCCCCTCGTCCACAAGCGCTGGCGTCTACCTGGGTACCGGTTGTCCAACGTCTGGAACAGAAGTCCCCTCTTCCACAAGTGCTGGCGTCTGGCTGTTTATCGGTTGTCCAACGTCTGGATCAGCAAGCCACTCGTCCACAAGCGCTGGCGTCTACCTGTGTACCGGTTGCCCAACGTCTGGGACAGCAATCCCCTCGTCCACAAGCGCTGGCGTCTACCTGTGTACAGGTTGCCCAACGTCTGGGACAGCAATCCCCTCGTCCACAAGCGCTGGCGTCTATGTCCTGTCCTACGGATAGACTGTACCGTCTACACTAAACAAATTTGTCCGCTTACGATATACCAACGGCCCTTCCTATCGATGAACCGCACCCGCTCACAGTATACAAACGGCCACCCTGCAAACTATTAGAATAAAGTGTACCCGCTTGTGATAAACAAATGGCCAACAGCAAGTCCTATGGATAGAGTATAGCCGCTAACGATAAACAAATGGTCGACCGAAAGTCCTGTAGATGCACTATAGCCGTGTTCCCATTTGAGTGAGGGCAGTGGATCAAGATCTACCGCGCTAGATCAAACTCTAATGGGAAAGCGGATCAACAACACTCACTCAAGATTAAGATCCACCGATTTTGATACACCCATCGGGGTAGATCAGATCCACTAGACTGAAAATTTAAAATATACTCAGGAGAAGAGGAAAATGAATGTGTTTACCTTATTTGTTTTCCTTGGTGTATTATCTAGAATCGGCATGGCTACAACTCATAAACCAAACTTTATATCTGAAAGGACTCTATCAGAGGTCAACCGAATTCTTTGGAATTCTAAATTCAAAGTTAGTACTAAGCTGCAAGATAATGATATGACCAATACTATGCTGTTGCTGTAGTGTATATGCAGTTACCAACATGCAAACTGGGGTGCATTTTTGTGATACAGTGCTAGTGTGTGATATACGAAATAACAGGCCAGACTTGTAAACATTGGTGACCTTGCGCAATGTGTTCATACTGCATGTTGATCTACCGCTCTCACTCAAATGGGAACACGGCTTGTGATCGCTAACGATAAACAAATGGCCGACCGAAAGTCCTATGGAAAGACTGTGCCCGCTTACAATAAACAAAGGGGCCGACCGAAAGTCCTATCGATGTACTGTGCCCGCTTACGATGAACGAATGTCTCACGGCAAATCCTATTGATTACCTTTACGCTAACGCTAACGTTGAACCAGCAGTTCCAGTAATTCTCTTCTGACTTCAAGGTCCGGATCTCTCGTACGACTCTGGCTCTGACTCTGTCTGACTGCCCGTTCGTGAGCGCGCCCATGCCTTTTATACCTTCCGTTTCCCCCTGCCTTTGGTCACGTGGCGATACCCTGGCGGTAAATCTCGACGACCCTGGGAAACTGGCAATGTTTACCTCCCTTAGCAACAGTTGCCAGCAAACATTGACTCGTAGGCTTCTTCCCAGGGCATATAAGCACCCGGGACTTCTCCCCGGGCTTCTGACGGAGCCTAGAAGTCTGGGAAAACCATCGCTCTTGACGTCCCCTAACAACCGTTGCCAGTAAACATCGGTTCCTTCTCTTTGTTCCAAAGGCAAGCGCACATCCGGACTTCTATTTCAGGGCCTTTGAAGCAACCGACGAGAGCGAACCGATCGCCTGGTTCCCACCATAGATATTCAATTTCGAGAGTGCAGCAAGGCTAACTTGGCACAGATTCTTGGCAATACTAAGACACTAAATTGAGCACTTGCGCGAAACAAAAGAACTCACAGCCTCCGCAGTGCATTAAACGGAGAACTTCGGGGTAGAGAATAAACAAAACAAAAAAAGTACCCGGCATTACAGGTTAAAATATCATACCAGTGGTGTTCTTCTTAGGATTAAGCTTACTTCAGTTTCAATCTACACCAATATCTGATCATGGATGGCTTTATATGAATTGTCCCAATTCAGACTAGTCTGAAATACGATGAGAGGTTCAGTGCAAAAGGAATTCCATCTTTTTCACTCCGATCCGATGAAAAGTTCTTTTTGAGATCACGTCACACCATGATTGGTTGAGGCTTTCCATTTTAGTATTCGTCAACAACGCCTCTCATGAATGATTGCCAACTTTGGACTTTTTCCACTTAATTTGGAGTACATTTAATGCGAAATTTAAAATAAAATTCTGTCTGGATTGAATCTGAATTTGCGTAGGCGTGAGATATTTTTAGACCTCTTCCATAATCGTGATCAATGTGACGTCTTAAATGACCCAATTCTTTTCATCTCAAGATATTTACATGTTAAGTTGGCTCATTCGAAATTTTACACCTGTACAAAGAAACAGCATTCTTGCAGCGAACTGAATGGAATGTCACACACTTGTCTGCGTTCATCATGACGGTAACCTTGGTATAGCGTACTTATATAAAAAATAGTATGTTCTATTTTTTTTTTTTCATTACAGACACATACTTTTAATGTGACATGTTATAGTCACTTGAAAGAATAACCTCGATCTCTGAACAATTGCATTCTGCTTTTGTGTGTTTAACACATAGACTTTGCCCTTTATTGTAACTTGTATAGATAAGTCCCGCACACGAAAGCTACAACGAGCCTTTGGCAAAGCACAATAAATGCACTTGAGCACTGAAGCGTTCATTTACTGCCTACAACAAGAAGACCAACAAACTACGGGGAGTGGTTACACAGTATGCGAGTGGTAACTTATTTTGGCTTTATTTTCAAATGTCGGTTTTTTCACAGCAATAACGAGATGGAACGATTAACTGTTCTAGTTAGTCGGACATGATATCTATACTTAAAACAAAACAGTTTTCTGTTTTTCCTTCTTTGCAATGCACATTTGAAACGTGGCAACTTAAAAATAAGACCATTTAAAACACTTCCATATTTCGATGTTCATAGATAAGCCCAAGTAAAACATTTTAGGGTATTCTGTTCCTTCTCGTTTTGCGGCCTATATTGAAGCACGCTTTTCATTGCACATGAAGGCAAGGCGTAAATGTGGTATTATCACGCTACCAACCTCCATCTTCTTGTGTCATGAATGTGGTATATCGCGGCGGTTACCAACCTCTATCTTCTTGTATCATGGATGATGTATTATATCGCTTTACATCAACCTCCATCTTCTCATGTCCTATTTATTACCTTATCGTGATTCTGTCTCACTCTGGTAGCAATCCTTCTTACGGTCAATTAGTCATCAAGTGCGTAGTTTTTTCTTCATCTGTATTTTGTATAATACCAACTAATCGTATTTGTCACCCCAAAATATGTTATTGAGACGGTTTGTATTTGTCACGTATAATATAAACTTGGCTGTTTCAAGATAAATAGGGTGTGAAGCACGTGGTACAAACTTATTGTATCATCCAGATTACTAATGTCCATGTTACAGGCTGACACTTGATAAAAATAATTAATCTGTAGTGTGGACTGTATGAAAATGAGAACCTACTCATAAATGTCTTCGTACCCTTTCCTTTAGTCGTATTACATCATTATCAATTACTACACTTCTGGCTTAATGTAAAGAGTTGATTTCGTCTCTCTCATATTAACAAGCACACTGACTATACCAGCCTTTGGCCAATCACTGGTTCTGAATGTCATTCTTACGTGAACTAAAGAACTAGAAGAGGAATCAGACATATCATCATTAGAGTAAAGAAGTCTGCAAGTGACAAGGTCAGCCGTCCTATATTTAAAAGAGACCATATATTTTCACAGCAGGGAATCAAACAACGCACCAATGTCAGATAACAAACTATATTGATCTCTGAAGAAAAAAATGCTCTGACAAAGAAAGAACTTTATTTTCATCAAGGCTACCGCACATGCTATGTTAAACTGGCAATTTTTTTTTTTTTTTTTTTGTTGAAAGTGACGCACGTACCTCAAGTCAATTTCAATTGTCGCGATAAACAAAGAAAAGTAAGTTTGTTTCTTGCCTCTCAATGAATACATTATTTCCTACTCATTCTTCAGATAAGATGGAAAAGAATCCATGTCCCTTCTCAAGGAACATCTCCATTCTCTTGACCATATTGTGGATTTCTGTGAATTTAGTTTCAGGTAAATATATCCTTAGTTGGATTTCAGTCAATTTCGCTTTGCAAATAACTTGAATCTGTCGTGAATTTCTCTTTACTCCCTAAAATATTGTCTTTGAAAGTCAATAAAATATGACTTCTCTCTTTGTTTATGTTTATTATTGGATTTATATATTTGCTTTACTGAGGTATATCCACATATTTATAAAAAAAAAAATACTTTAACACCTTAAAAATGCGACATAGCCTTAAAATAATCTGTGGATCATTAATACATAATTTAATCTGCCATAAACAATGGTACCCCCACCGTCCAACACGATTCGTTGTAAGAAGCAACATTCGGAGGAACCAACATGTTTGTTGGCTTGAACAATAACTGTTGAACACTGTAAACTATACGTTGCAGCTCCTACAGTTTAAAAATACTTTTAAAAGTAACGTGAATGAAACAAAATACAAAAGACTTTTATCTGAAAAGAAAGAAATTTCCAATATTGCATTGTAAGGATGAAAATTTCGAGCCCAGAATGCTACATTTAAGGTAGCTATTAAAATGATACTCCTTATTGTTTATACACGCAGCATTTGGAAGAATTTGTTCTACAACAACGACTGTTGCAAAAGGCCAAAATACCACACTTGGCTGTGATCTTGCCCCCTCTGTAAGCTACATCTCATTGTATCGAGGAGCTTCAGTAAACAGAGAATCAACACCGCTGATAGAAAGAAATCAAACCACGAGAACACTCCACCAGTTTAATAAGTTTGACATCACACCAAAAGGTGACATTATGATCTATGACGCAGGTGACGAAGATGAAGGAGACTACACTCTGGTGGTAGAATATATTAATGGAACCAACCAAGAAGAAATTATCTCAGTCTATTTACAGGGTATCGTATCATTTACTTAATACATTTGAAATACATTTTAAGTTCATAAAATAAATATTAAGACCGATGCTTTGATCAAGTCGATGTCTTTGATGTAGTTTTTGTAATTTACTGGCATGTCTTGCATAGAAACAGGCGATTCAGTCTGCTGCGAATATTTGTTCATCCGTCGTTTGTTTTCCAGATCCGGTCACTGAACGTGAGACAGATGGCAACTATTCTTGGAAGGTTCCTGTGATTATAACTGTGTCTCTAGTGGTGTTGCTTGTGATAGCTGGGATTGTTCGCCGTGGTTATCTATATCTTGTATTATCGCAACAGGGACAGCTTTTCTTTCAACAAGGGTAAGCATTTCACGAGTCCATTAAATAATAAATCTCAAGACCCTCCATATTATCTTAAGACCCTCCATATATATTATTCGTCTGGTAGAATACTTAAGGTGGTTTGCAGTAGAAAGTTTGGCAACATGAAAAAATCACATAATTTTGTTACTATGTTTACTAGTCTGTTGGTCATTTGTCTTCTTTTTTTCGTAAAATGAGCCATGAGTCTTATAGAAACTTGTTGTTTAGCATTTATTGGCATTTAGTAAACTTTGAACGTCGTGTAATCAAGAAATATACTGTATTCTGTACGTATAAAACTAGAGATTACATGTGACTTGTAAGATAAAATTCTAATTATTTAAAAACGTTTAGTTTCAGATGATAAAGTTTAATGAAATATGACATTGATAATAACATGTATTTTTTTTAACAGATCAAAAGGACAACGAACAGGATGAGCTAGTAAGACTGGCTTAATTTATTTCAAAGTATTAATATAGTAATGTCATCATTGCTTGGATTAATTTAGTAATGTTATCATCGCTTGAAGTAAGGACATCCTTGCTTTTAAAAAAATGCCTTTTGATTAAATCTTTCGCCTAAGTTTAACGAACATATTCAATTTGCAATACACTATGTGACGGTGATGCAAAGAGTAAAATTTAAATGTTCTGATTAATTTAAAAAAATATTGCTACTACTATTATTATTTTAATTCTGTATTACTTTGTTTTTAACACATTTGCTCAATTTACAAATTCATGTGACTGTTATTACGCAGTAAGCTGTATGTGTAAGTTAAAAGTTCACTGTTCGTTATATAAACATTTCTCTAAAGTGCCCAAATCCCGCTTTAACAGAGGAAAGCTCTGAATTTATGTGAAGATGTTCCCTTTTATCTCAGGTTCATCTGTTGTTGGAAGGAAACAAGCTGAACACAAAAGTACCGTTGAACAGTGAGTATTAATAGAATGTTTTGTGTATCTGTGACAATTTCAGACTCAATGTAAAAAGATAGCCGGAAGATTTTAGCTTCATGAAATCATTTCTTTAATATTATTCCATACCATTTAAATACTTCGTATGATTTTATTAATGTTTTCATGATTATCTTTCACGCTAAATCTACCGGTTTGGTTGTCTCTGATCTTCAGAGAGAGATGAAAACTTACAAGTACTTGTAAGAGGTCTCGAAGATTACTATAAATTATACAGTTACCATACTCTATTCCCTTGGAAAGAAGAAGTAGAAACAGGAAGACTTCTAGAAGAATGTCAATGTCTGGTGACGTCAGAAGATGGAAAAGAAATCATAGTATCCAGTGATAAATGTTTAAATCAAGATATTTTGAGAATGAAACAACGTATTTCGCTAACTGGAGAAATGGGTTCTGGAAAATCTGCTCTCTTACAGAAGATAGTGGATGAATGGAGAACAGACACAAATAAGACGTTTGTCCTATTCTACATAGATCTCTTTAACACATCAATGGATAATTGTATTACAGACACCATCATAGAAATGATACCAGAAGCCCGAATGTCAGCTGAAGAAATCAATGGTATCATCATGAAAGAAAAGTGTATATTTGTATTTGACAATATTCCCACCTTAAAAACTGGAACAAAATCTAATCACATCGAACAATTTGGCGATGAAGAGATTTCCCAAAAGCGTTTGTCAGTCTTTGACTTGCTAGAGGTAGGTGTTGTCAACACCGACTTACCCAATCTGAATGTCGTAGCAGCATTTAGCAGAGAGTCCAGAATGAATTCTTTTATGCCTTCACCATGCTTTAAAATAAAATTACGAGGGATCAATCAAGCTAATACTATTCATTACATAGAGCAAACTATCGAATATTTTGAAAGCTTAACTCCAGAATTCCCGGATGAAGGAGGCAAGGAACCAGAATCAAGAGACAATCATGACGTGGAGAAAAGTATTCCTCAAGACACGGAAGAACTGAACAGTGAATCTATTGAAGATACATCAAGTCAAAATGAATTTGTTAAGAGAAAAAATGATAGGAATCTTTCAACGAGTAGGAGTGAATACATTAATCGGGTAACAGGTTTTCTCAGAATCAACGAATTCATAGAAGAATTCTGTGGAACGCCTTTATGGCTTACTACAGTAATTCATAATAAAATGGCAAGTTTGTTAAATATTGAGAATCACGAGAAAAATATTGAGAAAGTAACAACGTTGACAAGATTATTAATTGATAGTCTTTTGCAGAGATATTTAGACAGGATGCCAGAATTGACTGAGGATTCCATAAAAAAATTATTTATCGAGCTCGGGGAAAAAGTGTTGTGATAATGACCTCTTACGTCACAACCCTACTCTAGAACAATGGGAAAGGTCCGTCGATCACAATGATATAAATACTGCTATACAAATCGGTATATTACAAATTGAAAAATGCAGTGATGGCGATGGAATAGAGGATGGTGACAGATCATGCCTCTTAGCATTTTACCATCGCTTATTCATGGGATACTGTATAGGTAAATATGTATCACAACTGGAGAACGTTCGTGAAATACTGAAACAGTATTCAAATGAAAACCTCGAGACGTTTGTGAATTTTATCAGTGGATCAGAGCAATTGATTGAGGAGGTTTTCGAAGAACTCAAGGATAGAAAAATGTGGAGTAACGCCATTGTATACCTTTATGAGTCACATGACATGAACGAACCAATCAGAGTCAACGATGCAGTTATTGAAATACAGATAAACGAGTTTAAGTCCAGATACCACCAATCCGTTCTTACGTCGTATTTGCAAAATCGTAACATGCGAAAGGTAATAACATCTGGCATAGTGATACTTTCCAATTGCTGTTATTCAGTGCATTTACTGTTTGAAATATTTGACTAAACTTCAATAAAGGTAATTTACAGTAAAATTATTGGCACTAGACCTTCTCAAATAATTGTAGAGTGAACATCAGTGAAAGAGTCAATACAAAAGTTTTGTCTTAACTCACTCTAAGTACTATGGAATGTTACTGACTAATGTTTCTTGTGTTTTACAGTGGACGTATAACCGTTTGTCTATTTAATCATTATTATATATGCTATATGTTAAGAAGATTACTTTTAAGAATGTATTCCTCTTTCTTTTGTTGTTCTGTTAACCATAAATCAAAGATCTCTGGGCTTTCAAATGCAAATACAAATGCTCTCATGGAGAACATCTAAAGTGAATGTGCCATTGCCTTAAGAAAGATGATACTCTTGATTAAAAAGAAATTGTGTGCACTATAATGTAACATACATCGTAAAGTTTTATCTCTCAGAAATGTGTGCGAATACATTGGTGTAGCAGTATTAACTCTTAGTTTTTTCTCGTCTAGTTTTCTAGTGGAACTGTGTGTCTCGATGGTGATTGTTCATTGGTTTTTCTGACCAGTCTCAGCTTACCCTCAATTGATACTCTCATAATAAATGAGAGACAATTATCAGAAGAAGACGTACAATCAATCATCGACTGGGCTTCTAACAGAGATGTTCATTGTTTTCGGAATGTAATGTAAGTATTGAACACAAACCAAACAAATACTGTTTTCTATTTATCGCATAGAAACGATGTCGTGAAAACAATAGTGTACACAGTAATATTTTATAATTGATCACAATAATTACACTGATAATAAAACAAAACGTAAAGCAAATGTTGAATTTTGACGTAGAATTATTAGTTTAATTGACACATCATGTTGACACATTTTGACATATCATTTCTCTGTATGAAGGTAGTCTAGACAATGCTAAATGCAGCTTAATACATTTTTATCTACAATATACAATAATGATTTTCAGAGCTAATAATGCAAAAGTATCGAGTAATTTATTGTTCAACGTTTGTATATCACTTTTCAATATTCTTTTACAAAATCACTCAAGCCCTTTCTTGGCCTCTTGTATAATATTCCAAACTTGTGTTGCAATTTATCATTTTGTGTAGCAAAATGACATAGATAAATTATTTCCTGCAAAGCAAACTGTTTACTGAAGGAATATTGTAGAAAAATACCTCAATAGATCCATCAACAGTAACTCCCAATCTGTTACAAAGGCAATATTTTTTAACTCTGACACCACCCATAGCCCTCGCATATCTCTAAGTGTGACATCGTATGAAGAGTCGCCAAGAGAAATGAGGATGGGGACTGGAGTGGTTCAGTCTGACTTACTTTAGGAATATCTCATACCCAATGTTCCATACATACGTTAACTTATCGTTGTCACTTTGACGAAGTGATAATGGTGCCTATACACTGACAACACAGAAGCGGACTAGAAGCTACTACTAGAAGTTCCTACTCGTCACTGCAGTTGAATTTATAGAGCTAATGTAATTCATCGATAATTGCTGGTTAAATTAAACCAGGATGTGTGTTGTTAGGTCTGTGTTTTAGAAAATGCACCAAATGAATGGCTGTTCTTCTTACAGTTGTTTACGCTTAGTGGTCTGTGTGAGGAAACATAGTCTAATTTCTAAACGTTTGATTGAATAAGATTTTTATGTCATCAACTTTGCACATTTACCACAGGTTCATCTAACTTTTCAGAAGAAAAAATACAAAGTAAATCATTTACAGGATAGAGGCTATTTTCTCGTAGAAACACATCTTTCTGTAGGGAGAGAGAGTTTAGTTAATGGAATATTGTGTGGTTATTATGCAGCCATTATACGCCTGATAACTCTAAAAGAACATTGTGTACTGGACTCCACTATTTACCGTATACTTTTTTACAGTGTATATATTTTGTGTAAGTATTAAACGTACTCTTTTACGGCAACTTGATTAAATATAATGTTGCATTTTCATTGTCAATCAAGATTTGCTCTTTGTCGGCTACCAGAAAAATTGGTCATTCTAGAACAGATGAAGTCAATGCTCACGGACATCAAAAGTAAGATTGATTCTTATAAACATCATATTGCATGTTATTAGTACAATAAACTAAACCTGGAATATTACATTGTGATCGTATAATTAATATTGTAGGAACTGAACATTAAGTATAATTACTTTTGCTTCACTGATAATGGAAATCTCAGGAAGTTAGGGGACTATTTTCTTATAACCATTGGTCTTTTTATGATATTCGTAATCTGCCATTGTTCATAATATGTTCCACGTTTTACAGTTCAACGCCAAGAAAGCAACGGAAAGAATTTACTACTTGACACTTACAGTGGAGACTGGATTGTCGACAATTTCGACTGAAGAGAGGATGTTCTCGTTAAGGACCATTCGCGATAACCGACTTTCTTTTACCATTACGATTAATCATAGCGATAACTTTTACTACAAACACTGGTTGAAAACACGAGAATGCCATGATTGTGATATCGGCCTATTATCATCAAAGCCTATGTCATCTTATTCAGTTATATGCATGGCAACAAAGTCATCCTTTTCTGTAGAACTGGTAAAGTTCACTTTATGAGAGAGATATGAGACGTCAGCCTGAGAGAGGGAAATGGATTTTATCTCGAGAATTAGAGTTTTAACTGTTACTTCTCGATTCGACTCACAGATGAATAGAGCAAATTTATGTGAAATGACATTATTTATCACAGATAGAGCATTCAGACAAAGAAAATACTTCATGAAGGAGGGCAAAATCTAGCAAGCAAGGTTCCTTGTTCAACTAAATTTTAGGTGCGAGTGACGGCTTTGTTGCGGGCATCGATAATAAACCACATAACAGACTATCAGCGTTACTAAAGGATTCATTAGTAAGTCAATAACGTAGGCAAGCTTCTATTGTTCCAATTTTTAATGCAAAAGTTTGTCGTCAACACGATGATACAGTATATGATTGATACGTTATATGTTATCACTGAAAGTTTATTTCACCCACATTTGAAGTTGTTGTCAAACGACATAAAAACCACTGAAATTATTAATGTACGATGCATAGTGTACCCATTACTCCATAACACTATCATATTGTGGTTACTCACTAATGTGCTCCTACTTTATAGGGTGTGTAAAGGTTTTGTGACCTGAAAATCACATTTCTGGAGTATTATCTGCATTAATCATTGAATATGTTGAAAATATTCACAAAATCCATCATACACACACACACCGACCATTTTACAAACTCCAGTCTTTCACCTGCATTATGTATAAACTTTTGCTAGTATGACAATATGCTACGTCAATAGATGGTCTCATACATATGTCTTTCATTATTCCGTTTGTCGCTATTTAGTCAGTGCATAGTAAGATAATTTCAAAAACTTTTGTACGCTGAGGGATTAGAATATACCAACATGGCGTATAATAAAAATATCCCTAATCATTGTTACACCACTTCAGTCTCATCAATAAACATCTGAAAAAGCTCAGCTTCTCAAAACATTATGCATGTGTTGAGAAACGGGTAGATGCATTATTTGAATTAAAAAAAAAAACATTGGGTGAACAAATTATTGTTGAGCAGCTTATAACTGACTCTCTGTCTGTGAGTAAACTTATGTCTTGAAACTAAAGTTACCTTCCTGCCTTATCTTTTATAAACTATCATGATAAGAAAACATAGATAATACTATATTAATTATTTTATAATTTTATCATTGATGGTACGGATTAGTGTAGGATACAGTCAAGACACTAGGTAAAATACCTTAGAGCATGCTCATCTTCAGGCGTTCTCAACTAGCTGAATTCTTACCTAGGCTACGGTACTGTTAGAGTAATGGTTAATTAACAACTGGTTCCCAACATGTAGAAGAAAAGCAATTCAGTTTATCCTAAATTCAAATGTTCATCCGTCGTTTCAGCAGTACTCAGGGGTATGTAGCTCTTACTTTGGCAGGAGTTTGAAAGGTTTTAAATTGAAGCATTTAATTTCAGAAGATTTATATTTTATACATCCTCCATAGACACCAACACAACTAGTTCAGCTTTCGTGTTGCACAGTCGAGAAGGCTGCCACATATTTCTTTTTTCTTAAGATTTTGTATTGGTGAAGGTACCAGCATTACTTCATTCAAACTAAACAAGATTGTCTAATCTTTCAGATCGCTGCGGTATTGAAGTTTTAATTAAAAACCACCAGATCTTTCCGAAAATATGATGTTTTTTGAAGATCCGATAACATAATACTTGTAGAAGATGAAGATGGGGTTGTGTTAGTAATATTTAGTGTGATTGACTGAACATAAACAGCGAATACAAACAGCTGTTAAGCATCCACCCTGTTAGCTACAAAGTTGTTGGGCTCTTTGCAATGGTAATGCGGAATGGACAATGTCGCATAAATACTTGAAAATAATATTGCATAAAAAAATCATATTTCAGTCGTCTGCTCATGGATTTACATGATTTTTGTTTTGTCTGCTTCATTTTTTTATGTCGCATTTCATTTTGCTATATCTGAGTAGGAATTATGTTTCTCCCTTTTTTGTGTGGACTATCTACCTATATCTTGAACATCCCAATGTGACAAGATAAATAGCACTCTTAGTTCTTTCAAATAGTATACAATTTTTTTCAAGCTCTCCCAAAAGTCGATACCTCCTGCAGACAATAAGCCCATAATCTAGTAATGTATGAATCCCCGACCCTATTTCATGGACGCTACTTCCAGTTCAATTTTGCAACCAATCTCTAGTTTTGTATATAGCGGTTGTCAAATTGCAATTAGTTACAGAATAAATTACTGCAATATATAATATTAATTACCGTAATACAAATGTCAAGCATTCTGGGCTGTACCTTGTTAGGCAATCAAATTCACAAAAAATGTTCATAACTAAACCATCGAAATCACAATGTTTACATGCACATTTTTGTGTCGTAGGTAGTCGGTTCTCTTAGAATTTTCAAACTTTGAGATAGGCAAAATGTTAAAAACCGTTAACATGTATGAAAACCGTTCCACTGGATTTGCCATTTGAGGTTTACTCTACAAGTTCTTAGTTAAGTTATCTCCTGTTAAGTTGCGTGTCACATTAACTTCAACATCTCGGTGTTACACATCAACTACATTCCAATGTAATTACAAGTAATCTCATCACAGTAATTAATATCTTATTAAAAACAAAAAAAATGCACTGGACATAATTAACATACAGAATTATAAAAGAAATGTTTTTTCTTCCTTTCTGGATAATACTCGAATACTACGTGATGCCTTCTTTTTTACTACTATAGTATGACAGATGATAAGGCTGACGAAATTAGTGCTTTTGAGATGCTGGGATAAAAGAGCAACTGGTATTAATCTTTTTATGAGAGGAACTCGACACTAATTCCAGGAGCAAGTGTTGTTACCTCATGAATATTAATGTGATGAAATGATGGATCATCAATACTTTTTCTTGTATTCGTGCAGGTATAATTGAACTCATGATTACCGATAAATCAGTCCAAGATCTTAACATTTGTAATCTTCATTACTGCTTCGGGACCCGGCTGTAATGTTCGGTCTAGTTGTGATTCGCATTAGTTTAAAGTTTCTGAGTGTGAACTTTACGGTTTTACAAGACTTTATAGTCAGGAAATATAAAAATAAATAACATATGGTATGACTTACATTGTGTATATATTTGTTGATTGATAAATATGCGCGTGGTCGAGTTGATATTAGGTGCACAGTCAGCGACACAATTGATTGCAACCTTGATCATTGTTGCTGTAGCCTATTTCAACTGGCGTTAAGCTATTGCTGTATCCATAGGCTTATTTTAAATTCAATTCTACATTATTAACACGGTATTTCCGCATTCTGACTGGCCATCTGTCCCGGTTGACGGGACTACGTCCGTTCACGGTTTTGAAATGTGAGAACACAATATAAAATGTCCCCCACTTTTCGTAAAAGAAAACTATTTTATGGCTCACTTTTTGAACGTCGGAGGGGTCATTCTAACAAATGCCACCCACACTTTTGGCCAGTGACTCATGCAAGCAATTGGCTAATTCTCATCAGGGAATTCTTCTTGACGAATTTAGGTGTTCGCACGCACATCCTTGTTAACCATATGAAATTCATGTGTAAGAAATAGTAATGTATTAACTCAATTACCTTGACAGTTTAGACTACTTTAGTTATAAAGGTTTGATCTGTTGATTGTGAACTTGTTGTTCCTTTCGAAGTTGCTCAAAATTCAATGAAGAGGATTGTGTTTGTAGTCTCTTCCGCGATTCCAAGGTACCTTTCGTGAAATAACGGTGGCGTTTCAAATATAAAGCTAAGTTCCTGCATACCGTGATTGATTTTATACGAACTTTTCTTCTTCGCATTTCTTTAAGAGTGAACGTCTTAAACATCATATGTCGGAATGATGAAGTGGAGGCGAAATTCGTCCAAAAGGTGAACGAAAAGATTGTGGCACGTTCCCCTCCCAACCATACACCAACAAAATTACAAGTTACCCCAAAACAGGAAGAAGTGAGGTAAAAATTTTGTTTGTGGTCGTACGTTTGAATGGATATACGCTTACGATCGACATACACTTACTTGACTTTGTTATTTGTAGGAAGTGGGATAACAGGGACTGATACAGTGGAGAGGTCCAAGGAGTTCACATCTCAACTTTCCTCGAAATACGACAAACATACCGGGGGGGGGGGGTATCTGGACATTAACTGCCGCAATTGTTCTTATTCACTAGAAGAAGTAGTCAGCAATGCTTAAATGGCGTAGTTCACAGAGAGTTTTTCGAAAATTGCAGCAACTTTTTGCTTAGTCCACACCCTCTTTCCAAAACACCTTATAACTATCTATGATGTCAGCGATTTATTCCCTGCTTGTCAACCAATTGGATTGCCGTAAGAGTGTTTGAGTGATGCGACGGCATTATAGGTTGCGGTAAACGGGCTTGATCCCTCTGGCATTCACATTACCCGGGGAGTATTTCCCACCAAGATTTTACCCACCAGGAAATCATTATTTCCATGATTTGAAAGAACAGTATTTCCCCAACAAGTTGATCTCACCATACTAGTGGGATAAACGTGACTCCAGTGAGCTTTATTTTCCGAAAACAATGAAGAGGTTCTTAAATGCATTTACAGACAAGCTTTTACGACACTCTTGACTAATAAAGTTGACTAAGATATTTATGAAATTACTCTCTTCTTTTATTGTATTGCCCTAGTGATGGGAACAAATTTTCATTTATTGTACACAACGAGATTTGACTAGAAGTTATAATTGACAAATTGATTTTCTGTCAGTCGCGAGGCTATTAGTAGCCCAGTCAAGATGTTCTTTGGCGAGTTCAGGAGATCCAGTCCTCTTCCAGTGACATCGCTTTACTTAAATTGGCAATTGCACTTCTCGAGCAATGACGAAAGTCTCAGAGCCCAGGCTGCCGAAATAAAGAGAACGGGGTGGGGGGCTTGTTAAAGGACCCTTGACAAGGGTGTTCCAAAATTTCGTTCCAAAAACTCATGACGGGGTAAACTGTATTTTAAGAGGAAATTATGTAATTGTACTCTTTTGTTTAATCAAATCGCAACGAGCTGAGTGATCATTTCCAATGGAGTCATGCCCTTCGCAAAGGATTTTTGAGTCCTGGTACGCTATTCGTTAACCTGTGGTTTCGATCCGCTTACCACAATTCTAGCTGCAATGTAGGCTAATTAGGCTACTGATGAAGAGCATCACTTGAACCGTGGTTGCCCATCCCCTCTCACAAATGTCCACTCAGGAAACCAGTTGCAAAAAACCGCAACTGAGTCATAGGGACTAAGGACAAATGTAAAAAGTGGGGCTAAAGAATTAATGAAAAAGAGCACATAATTCCTCTTGATTCCTATGTTATCTCAACCAATCTGATATGCGTTAACATTATTCATAGACTATTTTTTTTAAAGTAATTCAGAAATTTTAGACTTGAGATCTCTTTTTCAATGCTGGTTACATGCAGATTTGAACACTCGGATAGTGCCGTCCCTTTCCGCCCATCCAAGGTTCTTGTACAGTCAAAATTTTCTTGCACGCTGTGACGCTCCCCTCAGATAGTACTAAACAAGCCCTTGCTGTGTTGCCCTCACATCCTGCCGGGCATGTGTTCAGATCCCCCACCCCCCACCCCCCGCTGCAAAAGTCATTTACATTCACCTGATACTGTATGTCCCTTCATAGACGTATGGCAATATAAGCTTCAGGTCTCTCTTTTAGTCCTGTTAATGGCGTTACCTGAGACCCCAGGAAACATCTATGACGGGCCCGTGTGCAATGTGCCGTAAGCCATCAACAGTACAGTACTTTGCCCCAGCTTTTATAAGTCAATTGGTCATATACGCCCCATGTATTTCAATTTGGGTTGACTCCCTGTGATGTGCATTTTAGACTCTCTTTGTGATTTCACACGTAACTAGAAATGCTGAATCAGTGTCGAAAATATGAAAAAAAGAACATTGCCTGTTGTACCATCATAGATAAGTATCCTTCCAGAACAGCGATACATTGTATAAACATACATGTAGCATGAACCCAAGCTATGTGAGCATTAATCACATGCGAGTCACATGAATATTGCATCTGCTATTGACATGAGGTTAAAATATGCAGGGCGGACATGAAAGCTTAGACCACGTACAACTCTGTAATGTACTGCGTCATTTCTGTAAGCTGCACGACGTGTACGTGAACATAAGCATTCAAACCACGCATCTCTTTAGCTTACAAAATTTAAGCTTGTTACAGGGAGAGATATATCAACTATCACCAGACTATCAAGAGTGAACATCTTTATGCAGAAAGAAGGGGAGAAAGAAGTGAATAAATCATAATCTGGTAAGCATTATGATGACTTTGTTTTCACTCTCAAATTTCAATAAGGAAAAACTTAAATTGCCATATCTGAGTGTGGTAACTCCACTACTGGCAAACGACCGTATAGGGTGCATATGGCACAGTTCTGTGCAATAATAAATGAATTGGGGGAAGTGTTACAACCTTTGTGGAATCACAGTGTATTAGATTAAATGACGCCATCCTAATAATATCTCACGCAGTAACAAAGTCCTAGCTAAAATGTACATCCTTTGTAGACAGGTTTGGCTGAGGCACCACCGACTGCGGTAGACAGTTATTACCTAAGTAAAACTAAGGTAAAAGTATGGTAGGCCTACCGAAGTTACGCCATCGTAATAACGCACTTATGCAGGCCTAAGTAATCGAAACTTGTTGAAGCGCAATAAGAGTAGACATTGAAAAACAGTTAAGGCCTACTGGGCCCCCTTGTAACCAATTACTACCTTCGGATACCTAGTAGTAGTATCTATTGATGCGTATAGAAACATCCTTGTAACGTGCATGGTTTTGCCCGACATTATAACAGTGGAAACATGTTGATACCTGTTCAGGAAGTGAAACCAGACCCTAGTTCTCTTTAGAACGATTAGGGGGGGGGGCTTGGTTTGATGGCGGCAGGTAGAAATTAACTCGGTGCGCTTATTGATTATTGGTCATCTAAACATAGGTTACAAGTGCCAGAATCCCACCTATAGGTATTGGCTTTTCTAATAATATCCCAGTCTACAGAGTAAGCTGTGTACGTAGCAGCTGTCTTGGAGCCCCCATATATACTTAGATAATTCTGTCTCTTTTGCGAAATGCTTATTCCTGAAGGATTTAGTGTGGTTGTTATATCTTAGCTTGAACTGGTCGCCCACCAACCGTATGCACCACTTATGAGTATTATTTGACTTTACAGTAGCTTTGTAAATCACCGAGCTTACCAAACACTTCACGCGTAGGGGGCTGGTTCCTTTAACCCTACAGTTGCATGTTTTGTGGACGAGGGGGAGAGGTCTTGATTGTTTTTTTTTTTTCATGACATTGGCGTGACTTTATAATCATATTTATGTTATTCATGCAACTGTAGCAAACCTTTAAAGTGATTGCGTGCGTAGGCAAATTATTAAAACATTGGAAGTTCATCTTCAAAAGTTTGGTAAGGCTTTTAATTGCACAATTTAGACAATTTTGGAAAATAAAAATAAATAGGTTTCAGTTGTTTAATTCTGCAGTACGATTTCAAATTCTTCCAAATATTCAGTTTGTCAAAACAACTCAGGATCACTGTTGATCACTGTCAGGATCACCGCAATGTTGTGTTTAGTTTGTAGGTTATTTCTAAATACAGTGTTTCCTTTCACCAAATACTAAAATTCCCGATACCGACCAAGGAGCGACGCTCTGAGTAGTATGTTTTTGATATACCAGTGAGACCTGTACTGTTGCATATTCATTATGTAGGCGCTTATAGAAAGAACCGTTAATTTTCAAATATGACGTCTGTGTTTTACTGTTTTTATCTCAATCACGTTGCTTTTCAAAGTAGTTACTGTTATTTTCCTTTATTGTAAGACGTAGTACGTCCATGTGCAACCTCGCGTGTGCATTTAAAATTAAAGGCAACGTTAAGATCGAACATAATCTTGTCTTTCAGTTTTTTCAGTACATACGCATTCACTTTAACGTATTTCTGTTGAAGATTTTGTGCAGACTGTGTCCTATGAAGTGTTTGGTGACAAGTCTTAAGAATTTGGCGGCAACATTGACTTTAACGGTTTTACTGAAAGGTGGGTTATTCCATAATGTCTGTCCGCGTCTCTTGTAGCCTTTGCGTGGTGATTTTCTACATATTCTATATATTCTATACGAGTACCTATTTCTCAATGGCAATATACTTCAGTAATGCGTTGCTCACGAAGAACATTGTAAAGTTACTTATGAAATATGTTGCTGGTACGATTGCATGGTTACTATAAGGGATGTCGTACTTAATACGTGGTTGCCCATTGTAATGAGAGATTCCGTTTGTTCTTTTTGGTTGAGGTCAAATGTCATCTTTGATCACCAGATATCGATAGGTTTAAACATTGCAAACACGATATCTCTATAATGGCAATTTGGAAATATATCACACTATGCATGTCTATTGCACAGTTTGTGTAAATGATCGTGTTGTTTTCTGAGGAGGTCAAACTCAGGGTCACAAGAATTAAAGATCAAAACTTAGAAAAACAATAACTCAAGAAGAGTAACTGCGAGAGACATTATGCTAAAGATATAAATTCCTAATGTTAATTGATCATCCCTATTACACTTAAGGCAGGACAGGGTCATTTGGGGTTGTAAAAGGTAAAAACCCTGCAAGTAATACGTGTTCAGAAAGATAATGGTAGAGAATGTCATTCTTTTCCTGTGGATTGTTCACATGTTAATATAGCGTGGAGATGTCCATATAGTTACTGTGATCCCTATTGCTTTAACAGGAGGTGAAAAGTCAAACGACCGAAATCGAACACATTTTACCATGAGCCCCTTATAGCGCCCAGGATATATAAGGGGCCCATATGGGTTAGCCAGATAACCCATATAACCAATATGGGTAGTTCTGTAGTGCACGTTGTCAATCGTCCCTCATGGACAGCAAGATTCTAACATATTGGCTTTATGGTTATATGGAATGTCTGGATTATCTGGGCCCGGTACAGATGTTCATAAATCAAAATTATGTGGGCCCTATTTACCGTCTTTTGATTTACGTTAACCACTATTTCCGGAGAGATCTATTTTTCCAACAAACATAGTTACTTACAGTGCTCTAAGCACATTTTAGAATTTCTACAACCTTACTTCAATATGCCTTTCTCGGGTTGTAATTCCCCTTCAGATTATCTCTATTTACTACTAGTAACTATTTTATAACATAAAGTTCTCTTTACATGAAAGTTGAATATTCCTCCTTCCTCCTCCTCCTCATCACCACATCATCATCATCATCATCATCATCATCATCATCATCATCATCATCATCATCATCATCATCATCATCATCATCGTCATCATCATCATCGTCTTTATCATCATACAGCTTGTATACATTTACTTGTTCAGTTTCTTTGATTTCATCTAGTTACACATTTTATACCAATCTAAATCTTGTAGTAGTGTTTTTTTTTTCTTTGTATTTGAAAGTATGACTGTCAAGGGCAATATATGTGGCTTATTCATCCATAAAAAAATCTGCAACTAAACAATTGGCAACATATTTTCCACGTCAGGAACACATGGACTGAAGTGAACACAGCTTACAGACAGATTAGGACGTTGTTTTATCACTGTTCCTCTGATCTCATTTAATTACACATCTTATATCCCTCTAAACCGTAGTGGTGTTATTTGATTTGCACAGTATCTAAAGAACAAATATCCTTGCGTTTGTTGCCTACCATATTTCACGCTTTAATTTTTAATTAACAGTTTTCTGCGCCTTATAAGTGACTCACTACCACGGATTATGTAGGCTTATCTATCTTTTTCGTATCCACAGCCAAAAGCGTTGGCAATATACTCTCCATACTAGGTCTTAAAAGCAAATATCAACTGAAGTTGCAATAACTGATGAAACTGCACTTGTCGGAGTTTTATATAATATTGCAACATCTGCTCCGTCAATTTTCAACGTTTGTGGAAGTCTTTGTCATCACAGACTTTACATAGTCGTACATTACAATGTAAATGGTTAAAGGGAAATAGGGCGTTTAGAATACACCAACATGACATGCAAAAGAAATAGCGGTAATCATTGTTAAACCATTCAGTGTCATCAATAAACATCTACCAAAGCTTCATCTCCTCAAAACATTATGCATGTGATGAGTAACGGAAGATGCATCATTTGAATTTTGAAAAGTTTGGGTGAACAAATTAATATTTAGTAAGAAATAACTGAATTTCTCTCTGTAAGAACCCTACCTGTATTTCTTGAAAAGAAGGCCACTGCCCTTCCTTATTTTGAATAATCTATCATTCTACGTCCACAAACATTGGTTTCAAAAATATGGATGTTTTGTCGTAAAACAAACGCCCTATTCACCTTTAAGATGACATTTTCTATTAAAGGGAAATAGGGCGTTTAGAATACACCAACTTGACATACAACAGAAGTAGAGTTAGTCATTGTTGAACCATCCATTCTCATCAATAAACACCTGCAAAAGCTTCATCTCCTCAAAACATTATGCATGTGACAAGTAGCGGAAGATGCATCATTTGAATTTTGAAAAGTTTGGGTGAACAAATTAGTGTTGAGTAAGAAATAACTGAATTTCTATTAGTGAAAAGCTTATTTATTGAAAAGAAGGCTACTGCCCTTCCTTGTTTTGAATAATCTATCATTCTACGTCCACAAACATTGATTTAAAAAATATGGATGTTTTCCTCTAAAACAAACGCCCTATTTCCCTTTAAATTTTAAAGTTTTGCAACAAGTAGATCAAAGACTCTCAATTTGCGCATATTTTGTTTATTAAGCACCTTTGGCGTATTTCGGACTTGGTGTTTTTCGAAAGCCGAGAGAAATTTGATTTGAGTATCATGTATCATGAATCAGTATCATGATACGTATATTAACAAGGATTTGAAAAAAAAAAAAGAAGCTTGAATTAGTTAAGAAGACAAGAAGTCCGTGCTACGGCAATGGTGAAGAGATCGGTTGTTATAAATGTGGCATCGTGACATGAGATAGACGAAATGGGATATGCTCCCGAAGAAAGGTAAATTTAGTAATATTTCACATGTTTGAGTACCTTTAGTGTACGGCAACGTATTTTTAAATTGTAATATCATTTACGTAATGATCTACTAAATGCAGCCACTGCAGGCATTGTTTACATAATCCGATAGCAAAGAGTACGTAGCTACCATTAGTCTGCTTTGCTAAAATGAATGTTTGGAGATCATTAATTGAGTAACTTGTATTAAGCATCTTGCGCACATCAGTTTCAATACTCTCAATTAAGAATATACGTAGCATGCATAGAAGGAAACATTCTGTCATTTAGGTACAGGTCCTGATAAGTCATTGGAAATGTAACATCCAAATGATATCACCTTTCTGTTCGTACTCAGAACTTAAATTCTGATCATAAATATGGAATTGATGATGTATTTGGAATCACGGAAAGTAATCATCTGAACTTTCTTTCAACTGCATTCCTGTGGGTTAGATACTAGGCTTTATCTTACGGGTCTAATATGTAGGCATCTCTTTTAAAGGCTAATATACAGGGCTCAGATCATTAACGATGGCATGTACACGTCATACTATTATTTACGCAGAATTAGATTATTTGCAAATAATGTCTCTTTATAAGAACCGTGTACCACGTACGCATAAACATTAAATGTATGGGAGAAAACCCTGGCTTAATATACTCAGTAACATTCAGTAGGTGTAAGCTATATTCTAAACCTTTTGTGTTTACATTTTTTCTTCAATCGTTTATTACGTTTCTATCAATATTTGTACAATCATTAATTTCACTAGTTACAGATGGATTTTACATAAAATCAAGGGTTGAATCATGAATGAACAATAATTGAAGAACAATACAGGGCAATCACTCAAAAAGGAGATGGTTGTTGGAGAAGGTACTTTTCAAGTTGTCAGAAGAAATAGGTTGCCTTGACTTGATTTTATGAAATCGTTTTTGGACTTGCAAAGAACACTTAAATGTATGCATGAAGTCGTTCGCAGACGGAATCTTATCATCTTATGTTGGAACATAAAGTACTTAGCATGCAAAATGAGAAAATTAAAGGATTCTTAAGCAATAATTTATAGCCAAAAAAGAAAAAAGACTTTAGAGATACAAAATTGCCTTCCTAAAATAACCTGTTTAGTGTTTAAAATAAGAGTTATATTTGCAATCCCAGAACAAATGACCAAGCGTTTCATCTCTTTCCCTATAAAAAGTGCATCTTAGATTTTCCTGCTTTTTAATTTTGTGTAAATGGTGATTTGTGCCCAGTATCCTGTGGATAAAACGAAATTGGAAATATTGAAATTTACTCTCCATAAAAGACTTAAAAGAAATTAGGTGAATTTTTGCCATTGCTCGTCATAACGAGAATGCAGAACTGCATTGTGGGTTTGATGATCTGTTGAAGAGAATTTTTTTCTGAATCTGATGTAATAGCATTAGTATGTGTCACATTAAGGTACGTATGCTTTATATGAAATATGAGATCTGCACAAGCTTCCTTTCTTGAGATGGAGCAACTCTAGTGTACCATTGGGGTGGGTCTTGTGCTCAATGAAGTACAACTAATTATTGAATATGACATCTGTCCTAGCTTCCCTTCTTGGGATAGCATGGGAGACAAGAATTCCATAATGTGACCCTGTTGACTGCAAATGAACTTTGACCTTCACCAAAGACAATGGAACTTTGTATACTAAATGACATACACCTACAATCTAGGAATGTACGGTGCATGCAAATGTCGGAGTAAACAGTGTCAATTTCTCAAAGATCTTTAAGTGAAAATAAATTTGCAAAAGATGTCTATGAATGTTTTCAGTTTCATGTGTGTACTCTGCCTTTGAGTAGGCCTAAGAGGATCAAAGAGATAAGTTCATTTAAAGTAGAACATTTAGGAGTGCCGTAGAGTTCTTTCAACCCATCCCCTGTGACTATGAACCAATATGATTGAGCTAGGTCTCAAATTCTTGGAGTTGTTGAGTTGTTGGTTTGTTGTAACACTGTTACATATGGTGAAGCATTCTCCATCAGGCTCTACCACAGTGTGCATGTTTATAAGTTAGGCTACAGAAAAAGTTCCAAGTTTTGTTGACCTCAAGTGAACGTTGACTTCCATTAAAATAATAGCGTTCTTGTACTCAATAAGATACACCTACACACTTCATATGACATCTGTTCAAACTTCCCTTCTTGAGATATTGTGTTTACAAGGTTTTAAGAATTTAAACCCTGTTGACCCCACATGACCTTTGACCTCCACCAAAAGCGACAGAATTCTTCCAATTAATGTGGTACACCTTCATACCAAATATAGGATCTGCCCAAGCTTCTCTTCTTGAGATATCGTGTTTATAAGGTTTTCACAGTTTGATCCCTGTTGACCCCAAATGACCTTGACCTCCATCATAAAAGGATTACTATACTCAACGTGCTACACCTACATAACAAACCTGAGATCTGTCCAAGCTTCCGTTTTTGAGATATCCTGTTTACAAGTTTTTCACAATTTGATCCCTGTTGACTCCACATGACCTTTGACCTCCACCAAAAACAATAGGATTCTTATACTCAATGTGGTACACCAACATGCCAAATATGATATCTGTTCAAGCTTCCCTTCTTGAGATATCGTGTTTACAAGGTAGGGGGTCACAAACATACATACGCACTCATACACACATACATACACGCACGCCTATGCATGATTACAAAGGTTACAACAATCATCGAAACCAAAGATTAAAATCAGTTCGCAACTTTATGATTATCCTTGGTTGTAATGAAATACGTTTAATCAAAACAATGTAAATATATCTAGAAAGAAACTATGAACTATGAATTCTATAGAATAAAGAATTCTCATCATTTGACGTTTGCTATATATCACTGAAGTCACGTTTCCACTCATTTGGAATTGCACGCATTATACCATGATATAACAAGAGGAACACTGCACCTGTTATGAAAATGTTGAAAAGTTTAAAAAAATGGTTATCATCAAGAAGATCCTAACGAAACAATTCCCTTATCCTAACATTGTTTGTGTAAAACTATGGAATCGTTAATCTTAATAGCAGAATTGTTCCATAAAATCTGTTCTTTAAAATTCGATAATGGGACGTTATAGTTTCAAATAGCCAAGGTGTGGCAAATGTCATCCATAAAAGTATTACCGCTTACCACTTCGGACTTCTTATAGTTGCACATTGAACAAAAAGGAACAACCATATCGTTTAAAGTAATAGTAAAAAATTAGCCCAATGGGCATCCTTTTCAGCAACATCTCGTATAACCCACGTACACTTTAAACTATGAATAAAAGTGCCTACATGCGTAACGTTAAATCCCCCCTTCTTTGTAAGACTTATCATTGTAATGGTTTTTTTTTATTCTTCAACGGCCCCAAAAGGAAACAGACAAGTTTCATCGTAATTAACAGTTAAGCCTTAACTACGCTCAAGAATTTGAAAAATTCTGCACATTTTAATCAAATCATTTTCACCACTGTCTAGGAAAAGAGTTGTATCATCAGCGTATTAAACCATACGCCTCTCAATATCATGCAGTCTTATACCTCTATTGTTCCTGTTTATGAGTTTTAAGGCAAAACTTTCAGCACACGAAATGAAAATATACGGACTTGCAGGGCAACCTTGTCTCACCCCTCTAAAAATTGATAAGTCATTATTGAAATTGAAAAGTGAAGAGTTCTAAACACAAAATCCCAGTCTAATTTATCGAATGCTTTTTCTAAGTCAACAAATACCATCAGTCCGGGAATAGATTTTACATCACAATAATCGATTAGGTTTAACATACAACAAATATTTTTGCCAATAAATCTCCCTTTGATAAAACCTTTCTGATTTGAATTAATCAATTTACTTACAACCTGCTTGATCAATGATGCTAAGGCTTTTGAGCAAATTTTATAGTCTACATTTGAAAGGCATTGGTCACAATTTTTTAACAAATGTATGATCTTTATCCGCGTTTGGTAAAAGAGTAATAATACTTTGTGGCAATATCGGGTCAGAAGAATTTGTAGAACTCAGCCTTTAAGCCTCCATTGCCAGGGCTTTTAGGCATTACCCTCAGTGAAGTAATTGGGAAAATGAAGATTTAAAAAACAAGGAAGGAGAACAACCTTCACAATGATAGAGCTTCTCGTTAAAATTACTTAATTCATTTAGAATATCATTATCAATGAAAACACACTGCCCAGAGAATTCGTAAGCAATGACGCTTAAAGTAGTTCTTGGCCAGCCAAAAAAAAAAAATAATAATAATAACTTAGCACAATATTTAAGATTCTTTACCGTTCTATCAGTTGAAAATAACGATTTTACCGGAGGAAGCTTCATTAGATCTGAAATGACGCATTGAATGTTGGGCTTCACACAATCCTGAAAATGTGTGACGTAGAACCGACAACTATCGTTTTTCATATTTTGCACTCTTCGTGTTTCTGGCAAGGTCTTGCTACGCAACAACTCTTTAGTTCAGAGATTATGAAAACGCCATGAATGTTTACATTTAATAAGATACTTTTCCCAATAACATTTCCAGTTGTCGTTATGATGGCCATAAAACTTAATTCTAGTACATTAAGACCCACCAAATCGAGGGAAGGTAAGCTGTTTAATTAGCTCAAAGGTATTTCTATCCTTTTTCGTTGGTACCAGTTCAATATCAGTTACAGAGCAACGTTATTGAAGTCAACTAATCCTTAAACAATTAAGTAGCTCTGAAGAATGCTTTGAAATGTGTATGCCACTCCCTAGTGAACTAAGACGGTATCAACAAATAAGAGATCAGAACAGTGCTGCAACCTACAGCTTGAGATAAATATCATCAGCAATGTTCAATCTAGATTTGTCGGTACTACGTCACCGCCGATTGATTTCTAGCAACAGGCTCGTACCTCGAATAGTTACTACACTAATTCATTTTTCGAATTCTGTGAGATGTTTTCTGAAAGTAAGAACGATGAATTGCTTTCAATAATGTTTGCATCTCTTTAAGAGACATGGGAAGCGATGGTGGAGAATACCTTTAAGGATTTATGATGATTATCTAAAATTAAGGAAATACTTAGTACTTTTTTACCCATTCTCAACACATCATGCCCGGGAACAAACAAATATCCGTTGAAGTTTACAATTATACATATGAACAAGCTTAACAGGAGCATCATTTAATTGATGTAAATTTTCAAATTTTCAGGAGTCTGTAAGATATAATAAACCCTGCGTAATCTTTAGTAAATAATTCCCATGCTTTTTACGAGCAGCAGCGTCCTCCTGTACGTAATGCTGAAATCACGAGTTTTGTACTTAAGGTATTCTCAAAGCTGGGATGAATTCTTATCCTGGGAATCATTAATGACTGCGGTAATTCTTTCCCTATCTTTATTAGTGTAATCTATATCACCCAATAAGTAATTAATCAATTTCCAAAATCCCGGACCTCTTCTATTTGTGTAAACCTCGAACTATAAATTAATAATTAGTGGTCAAAGCGAATACTCTGAGAAAAATTACACTTTAAAACCAGGTTACGAAAATGCTGTAAGATAAGGGAAAATCCAGTCTGCATCTAACACTGGGGGTATCATTAGAATTAAAAGAGTAATCAGTTAAATTCGGGTTCCTTTAACGCCAAATATCCATCAAGGGAAATGTAGAAATTAATTTTATACACTCATCCCTAGCGTTGAAATTAGTCACCGGGTTCCCTCCTATTTTACCCAAATTTAAATTGAAGACAAAGTTAAAGTCTCCCCCATAAGATAATATCATTAGTATTAAATTCATGCAAAGTGGAGGATAGCAGGTGAAAGAAATTTGGGTCATCTATGTTGGGTCCATAGACATTTCCAAGAGTAAAAGTCTTATCAAAGACTTTGAATTCACCAACGAGAAACCTGCCTGTATTTGAATACTCGGATTTACAGACGTTGACTCTTAACTGGCCGGGGATTAAAGAGAATACATACACCATGACTAACCGATGAACCATGACAAAAGAAGTAAGATACATCCCTTTCCAAGCTATGGGTTTCTTGCAAAAAGAAAATGTCACCTGGGTGAGAGTGAAGAAACGCAAAAGTTTTCCTTCTTATTGCGGCCTGCCTAATTCCCCTGACATTATAAGAACGAATCTTTACACAATACATTGAATTAGGAAAGTCTTATATAGTATAAACAAAGTACGCGAAGCTGTACTAAAAACGATTGGTTGTACACTGATGTAAATTAGACGTGCTGTCGATAGGAAACATACAGTATTGATGGCAAAGTAAAAAAAAAACAACAACAACATACAAACACAAAATAAAGTGTTTTTTTTTTTGGTGTTTACATTGACGTATGTGTTTAATAGGCACAGATAAGCACAATATCTTGTGTCCAAAAATGATGCAAGAACATTTGTGTCTCTGTAATGGCAACAAAATAGTTCGACTTTGATACAGGCTATCTTTAGTTTTTCTTTCAGTTAAAAATCGAATTATGTAATGAAATACGATAGGTAAATGGTTTTGTACAGAAACTTACAATGTTTACCTCTGACCTTGCTGATCTTTCACAAAGCTCTTGACTTTTGGTTGATATATACTGTAACTTTAATCATATACAACTCGCATAGAAATCATGGGACATGTTATAAGAAGAGTACGCAACCATGACAAAGTTGTTGATGATACAAAATAAATTATAATATTCAAGATATAAATTGCATTTTCTAGTATGCAAATAATGCGCCCTCCCCTGACAATACTTAATTACTATTAACGATAATAAAACTTTGTAAATAAAATGAAATTGCAAGAATTCTGCACCATTTCCTTAGGATAAAAAAGTCTTCTGAGTAATGCTTTAGAGCGCACAATGTAAAGCCTCCTACTATCACGTATTGCGTAAGTTCCAAGTTTCACTATCTTACGGCATCCATCTACACATAAAGACTATCACAGACTAACACGTGCGTTGTATGTAAATGTAATATTCAATGTCACGTTTACAGTAGAGAGAGGAGATTTGCTGAATTTTTAGGGGGAAAAGCCAATTTTGCTGCCAAATTTGTATTTTCAGCATGTTTTGAGAACTATTAGACCAAATAACTTAGAGCTTGTTATGGCTTACCTGCGAAAACATTGTTCAACATTTTATTAGTGAATTACGGTAAATCAAGTGAAATTCTCTGTTTCTTTTAAGGAAAAAAAAAGCTAATTTTGCCCCAAATTTATATTTGCAGCATATCCTGAGAACTATTGGACCAGGTAATTTCAAACTTTGTGAGGACTTACCTGAGAATACATTGTTTAACATGTTATTACTGTAATCCAGTAAAATTTGCTGTATTTTGAGAAGGTCAATTTTGCCTCAAACTTTTCAACCATATCTTGAGAGCTAATTGAGCATTATACGCAAAATTTTGCAAGGACGTTCAGGGGTACCCATTAATGAAGACACAGGTTACCACTCGTGTAGTAAACTGGTGAAATTGTATGAAATTGTATGCTAGAAAATAAATAGAGCCGGCATACGGTCAACGGATAATGTCCATGAACATTCCTGTCAGTTATAAAAATGTCATTATTGTCATGACCTTTCTGTCAACTTTACTACCTAGGCTTAGTAACAGATGCAGTACATCATTAGCACAATTTTTATATGTGGTTGACATATGTGGTTTACATTTTTGTGTTTTGTTTTTTTCCTTTTGCTGTAATGGCCTTACTTCTTCTATGTTCGTTTTTGAATAAAGTACTTGTATACATGTGTTTGAAAAAAAAAAAATAGGAGATATTGGCGTTGCAAAGAATCACAAACTCGGTGACCTTTCTGGTGTTATTCCTTGTCGAAGGAGGGCGTTGAATCTAGGATGATGGCGCGTGTGTGAGTACCTACAGTGTATTAGGCTAACGCAGTCCTGGGATGTACGTGTGTGCACATGTCCCTGCCTGTGTGTCTACGTATGTTTGTGATATTTTGTAAACAAGATATCTCAAGGAGGTACGCTTATACAGAAATCATATTTGGTACGTGGATGTACCATGATGAGCACAATAAGGGTATTGCCTTTGGTTGGGGTAAACTGTCATTTCGGGTCAACAGGGGTCAAAGAGTGAAATAGATATCTCAAGGAGAGAAGCTTGTAGAGATCTTACATTTGGTAGAGGGTGTACCTAACTGACTACAAGAAGTGTCAAATAGTGAAATCCTTCTATACGCAATATCTCAAGAAGTACACCCATTAACTAAATATGACATATGTAAAAGTTTCCATTTTGAGATATTGTGGTTACAAGATTTTCACTATTGGACCTATACTGACCCCAAATGACTTTTGACCTCAATCAAAACAAAAGACTTGTTGGTCTTAATAAGGTTTACCCATATACCGAATACGAGATCTGTACAAGTTTCCCATTTGGAGATACGGTTTACAAGGATTTCACTTTTGACACTTCTTGTAGTCAGTAACGTACATCCCATACTAAATATGATATCTGTGCAAGCTTCCTTTCTTGAGATTTCGTGTCTACAAGGTTTCCACTCTTTGACCACTGTTGACCCGAAATGAGCTTTTACCAAAACTAAAAATAATAGGCTTTTTGTACTCAATATGGTTCATCCACATACCGAATATGAGAACCGTACAAGTTTCCCATCTTGAGATATTGCGTATAGAAGGAATTCACTATTTGACACTTCTTGTAGTCAGTAAGGCTTCTGATTGAGGTCAAAGGTGATTTGGAGTCAACAGGTTTCAAATAGTGAAAACGTTGTAAATGCAATATCTCAAGAAGAAGCTTTTACAGGTCTCATATTTGGTTTGCGAATGTATGTTATTGAGTAGAAGAATGCGATTTTTTATGGAGGTCAAAGGTCATTTTGGATCAACAGCGGTCAACTAGTAATAACATTGTATATGTAATATCTCAAGAAGGGAGGTTTGTACGGATCTAATATTTAAAATGTGGGTGAAGCTTTTGAGTGCAAGAAGTCTTTTGTGTTTGGTGAAGGTCGAATGGTATCTGGGGTCAACAGTGATCAAATAGTGACAACCTTGTAATCATGGTGGCTTAAGAAAGCTAGCTTGTAGAGGTCTCTTTTCTGTTGTGTAGAAGGTGCAGAGGTACAGTACCATATAGAGTGCAAAAAATTGATTTGATTGTATTGATTTTTATGGAGGTCAAAAATTATTTAAAGCTAACAGCTCTCAATAAACGACAACCTGGTAAACGCGATTTCACACGAAGGGAAGCTTGCACGGATTTGATATTTGGTATGTTAGGGAAGCTCTTGGATATATCTATGGAATATGATGCTGTGTATCTTCATTTGAATACCTATAGCATTAGTCAGCAGATGTCATTGTACTTCCCAATTTGTGATTTGATACTGTAACGTTACAATAACCAAGCAGCTTACACGTCTGTTACACTTACACTCTAGTATGTCAGATTCATGAAAAAGAATCCCCATAATGAAATCATCGAAACCACAATGCGTGTCTGCATTCTGATTTGTTAGGATTTTGCTGTGATTTCAAAGCTTACACCAGCTAGTTACTTATATAGCTCACATAACTCTGTATGAAATAAAAATATTCTGGCATATTTAACACAATGATGATGATTCTTGTTGAGCTATTTTTATTTGCTAATATTTTCATGAATAACATAAACTTTCTTCCGAATGCATCTCAGAACTGCAAGATATATGAATTGCTACATTGTGCTGTTCCTATCAATGTATGATAAAAGTAACACAAAAAAATTCTAAAAGTAACAGCACTTTAGACTCATACTTATTAGATAGAACACAATGTACTAAATCCTTTCGATACGATAAGCAATGTCAACAAACATATTTACAAAATAGGTGGATCTGAAAATGAACTTTGCCTCGTGACTCATATACAGGTGCTTACCATGACCACGTGACCCAGTTTAAACACCCAGTTGCACGTATCTTCAATCACGCACACGTATTCGTATATGGAAAACATTTGATATCAGTAATCTCGTATCCTAAGTTCCATTAGTGCAAATGTTAATTTATTGCTCGTTATCCGCCTGGTAATCAGCTCTGATATTTCTTGTGGTCTGATCGTTCCAATTTAGATTGACTAGTCTTTTTGACGGGTGTTTGTTGTTCTGCGTCGCGAACATCAATGTTTAATTGAAGTAATGTATTGTGTACAGTTAAAAAGATGACACGCGCAAAAGAAAGAAATCTTACTTCACGGTTGTCGGTACTCAGTTGATCTATTCTGGAACGTCGGAGTAGGTGACATCTTTATGTAGTTAAAGACCGAAACTACTGTATAGTCTGAAAGATACCGGAATCATGAGATGAGTGACTTTTACATAGACAACGTAATAAAATACACATGCTTCGACATAGTCTTTTGTCTTAAACACATTAGGTATAAAATCCCGACGTATATGTAGATTTCCTTGCATCAACACTGAAAAGAAATTCCTGGACAAGATGAAATGATTCCAAAGTGCGAAGGTGAAATATTCTACGTGTGCACGAACCATACCAAACCCTACTCAGAGGAAGTTACACCCAAAGAACCTAAACAGAGCAAAACGTACAGCACTTTGACATACAAGAACGTCACCCATACAAAGAGCTAAAATGCAGAAAAAAAAAAAAAAACAGTAAAAAAAAAAAAAACATTCCTAATGTTTGCTATGTATGATGACTTTAATTTTCTTACTTGAAATTGACTTTTATCTATGCAGTGTCTATATACTTGTTGTTGAAATCTTTGTTTTCAGCATGACATCCAGGAAAAGTCGTGTGATGTGGTTCTGTTGCCAAGAAGATACCATTTCTTGATAACCAATCAATATTTAGAAAAACACATGACGGAATCATGTTTTGTAAGCGACATAAGATTGGAATATTTTACTAAATATGCCACATAAAATTTGGAAACGTTGTAGCGTAATTTATGTAATTTTGAAAATAACAGGATGTTTTGAATATGAGAAAAATGCAATACAGAAACCCAACCATTTTTCTTTTCTCGGAATTTTTTTTTTCTCGTTAACAACTAATATAAATTTAAGATATTGTTACCTTTTCTTTGGGCAAATGTGAGGACTACGTTTTTTTTTTCTAATAAGAAATCTAATAATTATCATTTAAACGTCATCTGGATGAATTCCATTTAAAGGTTGCATGCATCAAAGGAAATATGATTTATAAACATAAAGTTAGGGATATTTTAAAAATCAAGATAGCAACGGTGTTTAACCTTTGTATTGTCTTAGTTGTGAAGCATATCTGGTGTCCTGTACTAAAATATGAATCCAAGACATAGTTGTGAATGTAGTCACTAATCGTAGTTGGCGTGACGCACCTATCAAGAGTATGATCCTGAAAATACTCTTCTACTACTTATAAATTTAACAAACTATTCATAATACCCCAGTCACAATTAAGTCCCAAAAGGTTAAGTCCCCGAAGTATTTGACGTAATATTTGCCGGGTGCCTACAGATCTCCTGCCGAATATCGAGCCATTTTTGTGCATGTTGTTCATTTTAATTCGGAGTTAATATCAGTCCCGACGTCGGACATCAGAAAGTCGTCCCGCATCTCTCGGCTGATGTCCCGACGATGTCCGGCTGGACACCTGACATATCGGCGTCAGGTTAACATCGGCTTGAATTGATCGGTCTATGTATTTGTCGGGTGCTGGTCTAGCTCCGTACGACTGACGGCACGGCTCTGCATGGTGATTAACCGACCAACAAGGGACGGGTCGTAAATCGGAGCGTAATCGGTTGATGCCCTACTGATGACAGGCCGGCCACCGGTGAGTTCGTAGCAAAGTCCGTGTCACACTTGCGTGGTAAGATACTGTCTCACATATAGTGTTGTCTGGTGATTCTGAACACTAGCGCAAAAGTTGCATGTGTTACATTGTAAACAAGGAGGAAGAAGGGGGAGGAGGAACAGAGAAGTGAACAAAGGGTAAGAGATATTTAGAGAATATAAAGTTCAAATTAAATGACGAAAACAAAAGCATATTCTGATCATGTTTAGTTACTTTCATTTTTGTTAAAATTACAGTCTTCAATTGCTCTCCATTTTTTGTCCATCTTCCATTTCTAAATGAACACCTTCCTGTTGGTAAAGCCTCACATACCCACCAAATGACAGAGAGAGTCCACATTCATCTTCATCATTATGTAGAAGATTAAGCCCTTGCCTATCACTTCATTTTTGAAAAATTTGTCTATTAAGGCACATAAAAACTAGTTTATAGGTCAAAGGTATTGAGGTGTTATGGGACGGATTACCTCAATTTTCTGCTACATTCAACAGCTGGGTTAAAGAAGCATCATGATACACCTTGGACACTTACAGTATACAACTGCAATTCGAATCCTGGTGGCAATGTATCTAATTGCACTCGATCATGCTATTGAATATGGCAAAGATGTATTGTATCCGTCTCTAGGTTTTGTCCCAAAGCTTTCCTAAATAACATTATACAATACAAATTGACTTTGTTTCAGTAATGTGCCAATAAATTTATATCAAATTAATATCGCTTAACTGGTTATCCCATCCCGAGATGTAGCATAGAGCGAGGAGGTAATTACACTTACTTCAGCGGTTAAAGTCGAGAAAAATGACAATTAAATGGTAGGACCACTTTACACCCCTTGAAGTACTCAACCGAAAGTTGCTGGGTCACTAGTAATTATGTGGGGACCTGATGGTATACAAATGTCATTGATTGGAAATACTCATTGGGGTTGGGGGGGGGGGGGGGTGAGAAGGGGTGTCTAAATTTGTGTGCGTGTGTGTGTGTACAGCAACATTTATGTCACAAACTCTTCTTAGAGGGTAAATCGGATCACCCTCAAACTTGATAGGTGCCATTGTATGAGGTGCAGGATCTGCCCAACCGATGACGTTGAAGGTCCTGAGAACGAAAAATACATTTTTGATTCCCTGCCGAAGGCAGGCAAGGAATCTACACGGTGGTAATGTAGTGTATGTGGGTCTATGGGTGTATGAGACGCGCTGGCTTGTAAACAAGGTATCGCAAGGAGGGAAAGGTGCTCGAACTTCAAAATTAGTGTACTGGTAGGCCATTAGAAGTAAATGATCCCTATTGTTTCTCACGGAGGTCAAAGGTCATTTGAGGCGGTCAAAGTATAAAATATGAAAACCTTCTAAGAGAGATATCTCAGTAATGAAATGTTGTTGGAACTTTAATCTCATATCATTGGTAGCACTATTAGTATACGATGTCAACCGTTTTGCATGGAGGTCACAGGTCATGTGAGGTCAATAGAGGACATAGTTTGAAAACCTTGTAAGCACTATATCGCAAGAAGGGTAAAGTGCCTGAACGTCAAAGTTGGTGTGTTGATAGTCAAGGTGTGAGTGGATTATCCCTATTGTTTTTCATGGGGTCAAAAGACATTTGTGGTCACCAGAGCATGAAGTATGGAAACCAGTCAAAGCAATTGACTGTGGCTGGAACGTAAGATTATTGTCATTGGTATCGTTTAATAAGCAGATAACGCTTCTCTTTTGATAGAGGTTAAAGGTTATGTGAGGTCAATAGGAGACATAGTTTTACAACCGTGTAAACACAGTGTCTCAAGAAGGGAAAGATACTTGAAGATACTTGAACTTCAAAGGTGTCGCTTTGGTAGTCCACTATAGGTAAATGACCTCTTTTGATTTTCATGGAGGTTAAAGGTCATTTGAAATCACCAGAGTTTCAAGTAGGAAAACATATTGAGGAAGATATCTGAGCCACTGAATGTAGCAAGCACTTCAAACTGTCCAAAATGGAAGCAGCTGATGAGTCGTGATCTCTGGCATTTGAATTGTCCGATGGGAGACTGAGAAATCATGTTTTCCTACTTTGTTAAAAGTTAAGATCTCAGAGTTAACGATCTTAGACATTTGTCGTCATAACAAATTCCAACATTTGTGGACCAATTTGTAGACACTTGTAGATTATGCAACTTTGCCAGCAACTCCCTGTTAAGATTTAAAAAAGTACTTTATTTTGGTTATCTTCTCTCCACGGGAACATCCCTTCGGCAGGGAAATATTTCCAGTTTGCCTTTGCAGACTTTGAACCACACTAGTTTGTCAGAACTCAGAATTGTAGGGCACAACACAGTGTGTTAGGGGCTGTTAGTGCCTGGTGTCCATCAACATGACTTTTACATTTTTGCCTTTTTCATGAATGTGACACGTTATTTCAACCTATGCAAAAATGGACTGCCTACTAGTTGAGATTGGAGTAATTGGTTCGGGAGTATGGAGCCTAGTATGACTAAGCTACGCGGATAACTAGTGAAGACTAAGGTGGTAAAGAAAAACAAGGCTCAGCTTGCATAGATTAAGAGGCGATGACTCTTGTACAGATAGAGGATAACGTAACAATATGGGATAATATTTATGGCACATTCTTTTTTCGTATAATTATATTCGTACATGATAGATGAAGAGTAACGAAATTCCAGCTATAATGACTCCTGCAGCAGTTCCTCTGAAAAATGCTCTAATCGCAGTTAATGTCTAAAAATAACAATAGAAATTGTCGTGTTAGCGATCATATTTCATCATGTTTTCTTCAAAAAGTCTACTGTAAGGGATTGGAAGGTTACAGTACCTCTTGAACATTGTAAGAACCTTTTCGTACATTGCTATAAGGGATATTCACTGGTAACAGTTACACCTTAATTAGCGAAATTTGTTTAAATGGCGTTTTCCTGGACGGACCAATTTGTATCCACGAAGGAAGTAATTTCTTCTATACAAAACAGGAAATAAAACCTAGGTCACAGTAGTTTGATGATGTGATGGTACGAGGTAATGGTACGCCGTCTGTCACTGTACATCCATCCGTCCATCCGTTCGTCTGTCAATCTATCCATCTATCTGTTCAAAATTGTTCAAACTGCGTCTCCTCCAGCATGCTTTCTTTTATTCGCATGACACGTGAACACAATGTGTCATAGCTAATGGGCCATAGGCGGATTGTCCCCCAAACATGACACAGGGTCCCATGTGGGTTCAATGGCCTTTTTATAAAATTCTGCAGAATACTTCTCCTCCCACATGATTCTCTTGCACAATGTTGATGGTTTATCACAATAATACTCTGTCAATGCATTTTTCTAGGTGTTGTACAGCTACTGGACACAATGTTCGCTGAGTGGTAGGCAAATTTGGGGTAATCAAACATGATAGATTCATGGTCCCATGTGGACCCTTTTCCTCATTTTATGAAATCCTGAAAAATGCTTCTCTCCTCCATATTCTCTAGTAGAATGTTGCTTTGTCATAATGATACTGTTAGTGGTTAACTCAAGGTTTACATGAATTTGTAGTGTATGGTTCTATGTGAACCCTACGGGCCATTTCCTTGTTTCCGCCTCCTACTTTTAACGTAATTTATAATTGTGTCTTACAACATCTTAAATATCTCTATAGTGTATGAATGATAATTGAGGAATGGGGGAATTGAGGAATTTTCTAACTTATGTGACGTACATGTTAGGGCACATTGAGTTATACCATGATGGTATTTAGTTAATCGTCCCAAACCTGTCAACTTTGTGTTAAGTTTCCTTTAAATAAGTTTCCTAGTAACAGATAAATGGTCAAACTAAAGCGGTCTTCCTGTGACACACATAGATGAATACTAAAGCGTTTAAAACGTACTAAATACGTTTCCACATCTCTAATTATAAGCACTGTTATTTGATAGCACCCATCAAAGCGTTCACAAAGTTATACATACTTCTGCACTACTGGTGCTCTAGTTTATGAAATTCTGCAAATTGTGCAGTCCTGCAGATGCTCGTGCGTAACGTTGATGATTTGATATAATAATGGTGATTTGACATAAGAACATGTGAGCGGTAACTTCAGGGCGTTTAGGTTTGAGTTACTGCACTATTAAGGTATTTTCATCCATTCTTTATTTTTCTTTTGTCATTAGTTTTTTACAAAGCAAAGACATATTTACGTTCATGTAATTAAGGAATCTAACGCTTATGAAATGAAAAGCATTTTATTGTTTTGTACAAGAAAGAAAACATGCTCATATGCTTATATTAATCAGTCAATCTGCCGTCGCTCCCCAAATACTCCCCTGCTCTCGATTTTTACTCTTTTACAATTTTTGGTTTCCATTAAATAGTAACCTTTGTAATCATGTGACAGTGTATATGACTATGGTTGATTATGACGTCCCTTGTAAACACGATATCTCTTGAAAGTAAGTTTTGACAGATCCCATACTTGGTAGATAGGTGTACCAGAACCTCCTGATTGTTTATGGTGAAAGTCAAAGATCATTTGGCGTCAACAGGGGTCAAATGGTGAAAACCTTGTAAACACAATATCTCAAGAAGGGAAGCTTGGACGGATGTCACATTACGTTAAAGGAATGTGTATCATATAGAGTACAAGGAGCATGGTGTTTTTAATGGAGGTCAAAGGTCATTTTAGGTCAAGAAGGTCAAACTGTGATAATGTTTATTAAAGCTGCGTCGTTAGAAGGATATACCTGGTATACCTCGGTATGGCATTGATACTTATACTGATGGTATCAAAGTTTAGAGCTAAGATGCATATTAAAAATACCAGATATACCCGGAAGCAGGATATTACCTAGATAAATGTAAAGCCGTGTGAAAAAGAAAACATGTTGATACTCGCTCACAGGTAGTCGATCAAAGAGTACGTAACTGAACTACAAAAATATCCTAACGTTCACAAAATGGCCGGTGTTTCACTGGCCAATTATGTCAAAAATCTGTAATTGGGATAGTCTGTGATTGGGGGTTATGGAAAATTCCAAGCCACTTGCTTCAAGTTGTGTACGCAAAAGCTGTGTACATTGCGGGACACATCAAACATAAGTTAGCATTTCATTAAAAAGAAAGTTAGCGACAATCACAGATTAAAAAACAACATTTATAAGACGTGAAAAAAAAAAAACAATTGGGTGGAACAAAGAATATTCCAAAATACCGTACAACTAACCAGATAAACAAGTTGTAACAATAATAGATGGACTTGCCGCTACATAAGGTAAATAAGAACACCAGATCGAGGAGTGAATTACATGCATGTTTTCATCTCGCTGCTATAAATTCGAAACTTTGGTAGAAAAAATAGAGTAACAATTTTCACCGTCACTCGCCACAAAGAAACCTCAGTGACATGAGAGGGAAAAATAGCCAAATAAGGCCCATCCACCTATACATTGTGATTATGCGCAGTGTTCGCCTGCTGCCAGGGCAAACCCACACACTTGTCAGGCTATTATTTTAACATTGTATAGCTATGTTTTAAATACGTACTGCACACTTACGTATGTAGCATGCAGTCGCGTCGCGCTAACGCACAGTATACACAGTGCATGCATTGCTACGGCGCTAAACCGCAGCAGAATGGTTGGAACGGAAGTGTAACTTTTATTCAAAGACTACTTTCTATTGATACCTTTACTTAGGAAAGTAACACTTCTTACACAATTATATAAGGAGTTGTTACAATTTGCATTCATTTCGAAGCAGGTGTGGAGATGAATTTGTGGTTAACAACTTAACATAGACAGTACGTGTGCAGAGAATGTGTCTGTCCGATAACCCGATGGTATGTGTAATGATTGCACTAAGCAGTGATTTAACCAAATTTCTAGTACACCTCTGCTACGGGTATACCAGGTATTTGCAAATGCAAGGAACGTTGCAGCGAGTAGAATCGGGGATAAACGTGTGTCTTACGTTTATTTAATGGCAAGATTTTAATTTGATGAAACCAAACGATGTAACCAAACACTAAATAATAAACATATAAAACAAGCAGATCATAAGAAATTGACGCTGTTAAGAAATCATGTGTGTGTACGGTACATAGTAGGCTACATGACAACACTATGGTATGTACAAGTAACTCAGTAAACAACGATTCCATAAAAAAATTTCCGGTATACCATATATTACCAGGTATGGAGCAGAGAGTATACCGATATCTGATCTTGTGCATACCAACGCAGCTTACTTGTAAACACTATATCTAAAGGAGAAAAGCTTGGGCATATCTCATATTCAGTATGTAAGTGTACCACATTGATCCTTATTTATTTTGGTGGAGTTCAAAGGTCATTTGAGATTAACAGGAGTCAAATTGTGAAAATATTATAAACACAATATCTCATGAAGGAAAACTTCAGGAGATCTCCTAATTAGCATGTACTTGTATCTAGCTGGGTATACAAGGATTCCATCGTCTTTTGTGAGGGTCAAAGGTTATTTGAGGTCAACAGGGTCACATTATGGAATCTTTTGTAATTGTCTATCTCAAGCAAGCTTTGACAGATGTCATATTCAGTATTTACTTGTATCTTATTGAGTGCAAGAACCCCTTTGTCCTTAATGGAGGTCAAATATCATTTGACGACGGGGTGTTAACAAGCATCAAATTGTGAAACCTTGTTGATATGAGCTAAATAAAGGAAGCTTGTACAGACCTCATATTTCATATAGAACATAGGTGCTAATGTGTACTAATGTATATTGTCAGGTTCAGACGAAATGCCTATAATTGTATCATCGAAACTACAATGCATTTTGTGCATTCTGGTTATTGTTTCTGTTACTCCTTGTACATGATAGTAATAGTAACAATAGGCCATGGTACATTTAAGTTAAGCTCTAGCCTGTATTAATATGTATGAATAGTGCCACAGAACAGAGGCAGGTATGGTTACGATAAGTACATTGGTTGGCATTGATCAAAGAGCTGCAGATCATTATAGGGCGTCATTCATAAGGAATAGATTAAAAGCGATTACAGATTGAAGGTAATTTTTCACAAATTAACTTATCATGGCCGGAAATCATAGCGCAGGTGATTAGGCCTACAGCAAAATGTTCAGTTTACATCATCACTCGCGTTTGGCTAAATATCTCCCAACTTTCTCTTGACAGTTTTGTTTCATTTTTCTTTTGCCAAGTGTTGAATTAAACCTATAGGGAGCACATTATGTGAGCGGTTGTTCACTAATAGACTTTCGGGGTGTATGAAGTAGTTAGGATGATCTGGACTGGGAACGCCATATCTGAGACGTTCAGTCCAGCAAAGTAAGCAATAAGTAGTTGGAAAGATTCACACAAGAAATTAAATTTTATGTATTAAAATTATATGTTCATGCAACAGAACTTTAAGAAATATAAATTTAGGATCATAAAATATGTTACATAATTACTCACTGCGTTTAATCACTCGAGTAGTTTTCAAGGTATGCTGAATATTAAATTTTTGACAGACCCACTCACGTACTTGTCCACAAACGCATATACAGTGGCACATTTTCTGTAGCCCTTTGAAAAACACTGCATAGAATGTCCCCAATTATCCTGTGGTATTTGTTAGGTGTATCTAGTGTTCTACCACAACTTTGTCCATGACACAGATTTATTCATGAGTGTTCAGTACAGTATGAAGGAGCGGAGTGTCTACGTACAGTCGAGTCCTACACAGTAACCCAAATCTCTAGATTCACATAACCAACGAAATGAAGAAATAGAATGATTTTTTTTTGGAAATCTACAAAAGACTGTAAATATTTTTGATTTCTTGCCTAGGGTAGGAAAGGAATCTATGCGATGGTGTGTGTATGTGTGCTTCCGTGTGTGTCTGAATGTCACGCTTTGTCTTGCACAAATGACATCTGAGAAACTCGGGAAAGGTGCTCAAACTTCAGAGTTAGTATATTTGTAGTCCATAGTGAGTAAACGATCCTGATTGTTTTTCATGGAGGTCAAAGGTCATTTGAGTTAACCATAATATAATTTGAAAACCTATTAAGGGAGATTTATCAGCAATGGAATGTTGTTGGAATTTTAAGCTCATATCGCTAATGGCACTTGATGCTTAGATGATGTCAAAAATTTTGTATGGGTCATGTGAGGTCAACAGAGGAAATAGTTTGAAAACCTAAATACGATATCTTAAGAAGAGAAAAATGCCAGAATTTCAAAGTTGGTATGTTGATAGCCCAATGATGAGTAGATGATCCCTATTGTTTTTCATGGGACCGAAGGCCTTTTTATGTCACCAGAGCTGAAAGTATGAAAACCAGTCAAAGCGACATATCTCAGTAATAATATGTTGCTGGAACTTTAAAGTGTTATCGTTGGTAGCACCTAATCAGTAGATAATGTCTGTCATTTTTATGGACGTCAAAGGTTATGTGAGGTCAATAAAAGACATAATTCTGGAACCATGAAAAAACAATATCTGAAAGAGGGAAAGGAGTTTGAACTTCAAAGGTGTTGTTTTGGTAGTCCACTTTAGATGACGTCTGTCATTCTTCATGGAGGCTAAAGGTCATCTGAGGTCACCAGACGTTAAAGTATGAAAACATGATCCCTCAACAACTGAATGTAACTTGCAATTCAAACTATCAAAATTGGTGGCAGTTGATGTATAGATTACCTCTGTTATTTGAATTGCCTATGGTGGCTTTCCTTCTCCGGTGGTCGCTTTTGCTTGAAGTGCTTGTAAACATGTGTGTGGAAAAAAGGAGATATTGGCAAGGAGTTACAAAGTCCCTTGACTTTCTGCAGAGTTAGAAAACGCTAATCCAGTGTGTACATGAAATGTGTAGTGAATGTCACTATTGAATCGGGGACGTATGTAAAAGTGTTGATATGCTTTTCTTTAACTAAAAATGAAAACCATTTAATTGTGACTTATTTTCAACGTTCATGTCTTCTTATTTAATAGTAGCATAAGTAAATTTACAACAGTTCATTGTTCATTTTGGAATCTATTATTGCAATTGTTGTTATGATTTAAGAAACAGCAGAACTAACCGATCTACGCTAGTCCTTTGTAGGCTATCCTAACGTGCATTGATCACTATTTCTGTATTTAATTTCAGAATCGGCCAAAATGTTTTTCATCATATTGGTCTTCTTTAGTGTGTTCTTTCAAAGTAAGTGTTTCTTCAATTTTAGACTATTGTCAGCTTCAATTTTCTCGCCAACAAAACAAAAAAGTATTTCTTCCCTTAACGATGCTATTATGTTTGTTAACCCAAAAAATACATTCACACTGTTTGTGAGATAGATTGATGTACTTTAAATCAAATGGAACTGGTGACATGTGACACCCTAGGCTAATAAAAGTATGTGACATGTCTCTTTGCTATTTCGTTAAGTTAACCGAGGAAGGATATGTTTGATGTGCTCAGATATACCATGTATTTAGCCCGGCAAATGCCATTAACTGAGGTATTGATCTTAATCGTAGAGAAGCTCATAGATTAGAAAATAAGTACCGAATAAAATGTGTTTGAAGGAAGGAGCTGCATTGGAAACCATAACATGCTGATCAATACCACTCTCCATGATAAAAAACAGCTCTTTATTATTTCCAATCAAGATAATGCCAACATGTGGTAAGTTCGGACGGACAATAACTTCCAGCAACTTATCTAAAAGATATAATCAAGGAATAATCAAGGAATTGACATAATTTGTTCAGCTTATGCGTCATATTTATTAATGTGGACAATGCAACTGATACCATTCGTTTTTGATACCCACAAATTTTGAAACGAAATTGTCTTTTTTTCTAAAAAAAAAAAGCATATTGCACTATTTCTAGCCCACTATAAAAGTGATTTATTTTGAAGATTACATTCTCAGATAAGTCCTTGCAAAATGCTGCATTAAATGCTCAAATACTTCTCAAGATACACTGGCAATACAAAATTTTGGGCAACAGTTGCCTCTTTCCTCAAAAATCAGAAAATTTGACTCGAATGTACATTATGAACCAATACATCTTGAACATATTCATAACATGCACAACCTTAAAAATTTTAAACTTAATCGCCCATATACTTTTCAAAGTATTCTGAAAAAAAAAAAAAAAAAAAAAACAGCTCTCTGGACAGGTGCGGACGCACGCACCGGCCCACACGCACACACTCACACACCACTCACATACGCACACATCTTTGCACGGACACGTTTTGATTTATACTACATGACCCAACAGGACCAACCTGTACCCGTGGTCACTCTACCATCGGGTACCGCTGGGGTGTCGCTACTCACCCACTCCAACCGTTCTCCCATGGGTGTACAGTACAATATATAGCTCCACTAGCCAAGTGACTACAATGTCTCATCTGAGCCCCTATAGGGCGATGAGATAACGAAACACGTGCTTGCTTAATTAGTTTAAGGTATCAGTGCGTTACACCTGCTATGAATAGCGTTTTTGAGGCAGAAGTAAGTGTATGAGACTGGAATGCTAGCAAATTGACTTTTCGGGGTAATCGTTTGGCCTTTCATAAAAACAGATTAATGTATGTAAATGTTGCCTATAGCTCTGAAGTCAAGTATTTTAAGCGACATATTCAAAACAAATAATAATTGATTTCATCTACTTAGGTTTTTACCAATTGGTTCGAAACTTATGAATCAGTTTCAGTGCAAAATACTCATATGAATATGATGTACCTTATTATAATTCGGTAGTGACATTAGTAAATTATCTTTCCGTTTATTGCAGTAATTAATGTGATTAAATTATCATTTGGTGTAATAAGCAGAAACGAAAGGTAAATCACTAAACTAACTTTCAGTTAGTTAGGAAAAACTCACAAAAAATATTTTATTGTTTTATGTTAATTTATCACACTTTCAAATTGAAAAAAAAAACCGTTTTGTGTCATCTCTCCTGTTTAGCCCTTTCTCTCCTCTCTCTGTTAACTTAGAACCAGTTTAATATATTGCATACATCATAACAGCCATAAGTAATAATTTGTAGACGAAAGAAAGACACTCGCAACAACTTCACGACAACAGAACGTTATACATATATAAGAATCAACTTTCCATTAAAAGGCAAAGCAGTCTCACCATTATAAAATATAAAAAAAATGTATTTTTCATACATATTCTACAGAGTTATTCACATCGTTTGTTTTTCATACAGTCACCCCAAAGAGCATATGTGAACCAGGGAGATCTTGTTCAGGTGGAGACCAGTGTATCATAACACTAACCGCAAATGTCTCTGCATCGGTGACATATTGCAGAAGGTTAGAAAATGCCAAATATGTATTGTCTTGGAATGACGAAAATGTGTTTATCCTATCGCGATCAGAATACTTTGACGCGACAACTAGTACTTGGACAACATCCAATATATTTTCGTATGTAATGGAAGAATTAATCGAGGGTGATAGTACTTTTTACTGTTCACTTGAAGAAGAAAGATATACCAAAGCAAAGAGGGAGGCAGAGCTACCGAGAGGTAAGTTGGCAATTACAGGTTTTCAATGTTCTGCTACAGGTACCTTATTTGAACTCAAATACATTACTCAATATGCTTAAACTTTGCCTTTTACATGCATTTGTATGTATACTAACGTATTAAGTACGTAGCTTATGGTCATCGTTTCCCTCTCTTAAAGGGAGCAATCATGGAGTCAGGTATAGGCATTTTTTAACATATTTTAACTCCATAGTTCATCGTGTAGGTTCAGCCTGGTATGTTGCAATTGAATGTAAGTTAAACAAGAAGTTTTTTTATGTCTCTAAGCCACCTACATTTCCAATCAAATTATAAAAAATAGGAAACACATCGTTCAATTTATTTAAGACCAACAAATACATTGGTGGGGATTTAACTTTCTCATTGACTCAAAGAATCGCTACTGCCAATAGGCGATACAATTGTATAATGTTCTTCCCTTGAGAATGTGTCAATATGTTAAGTGTGGTTTCAATAACTCACAGTGGTATCACTTACAATATTCAAATCTGAGATTAGATCTCATCCATGTATCTTTGTCATCTTCGTTATGTTACGCATTACAAAAACAACGCTTGTCGCTTGTTGTTTGAGACTATATACCCCCTGCTACAAGGTTCTTCCTTTGCAACATTTGTCAAGTTCCACACTAGCGAACGTAATACTTCAGGGGAACAATCCCTCCCGATAATTTCAAGTATATTTAAGTTTTTTCATGCTATTTAGCATAGCATTTTATTAAATGTGTTAACCTATTAACCATAATTACACTTTATGCTTCATTTAATTCCGTTTGCATGCCACCTAGCTGAAAATAAGTGAACTTTAAGGTTGCTGTACATCATGATGCAAGCAAAATACTACATACTAAAGCCACCATAATTTACATGAACGCAATAAATTATAGTTCCAGTTCTGACCTGTTTATGCGGACAGACCAGTCCTCTGACAGACCTGCTTCTGTAAAAACATGTCTGCAAAAGCCATATTCTGTAATTTTTACTTTAAGCAAACTTTGAACGTGTCAGTTATAATGTAAATTAATAGGTGTTGAGCAAAGTAAAATAAATTAACAAACAAAAACGCAAAGTTTCAAGTATAAATACTGAACGTAACAGAAGTAAGTACATACAAGGAAGAGGCCCGGACGAGAGCAAATTAAAAGGTACTACCTGAGAGACAATGTAATTATAGTAGCAAACTATTCCAAAAGTCTAACTTAAGCAATATTAAAGAAAAAGGAGAGGTTCACGTAACTTTGAATAAACCATGGGAGCCATGGAATGTAGCTTATTGAAGCTGCTAGATCTATGGAAACCATAGTAGAGACAGCATAGTCACGGAGACGTATGGCACGGGTAAGGATTGAATTCTGATTGAACTGAAACTAACGTAGCTTAAGATTCCTTTAACATTGGCCAAAGGCAATTTGACATCTCTTATTGATTTGCAAGCCCAGTTGCAAAGTTTGGTTCCAGCTGGCAAACAAGGTATTAACTGTTTTTAACTGTATCCGGTGTCAAAACATGGGAGGATCAGAATACGACAAAAGGGTAAACGTGTCAGGATCAGTCCATTTTATTACCCCCTGGAGGGAGGAATAACTGATAACATCAGTGGATTTGGTCAAGACCTAGTGAAAAAGTAACCCAAGGGAAAGCTATAAAGCTATATATATATCATATTTACTGGAATCTAATTATGTTTAGAGAAAAGTAACTGAGATGCATATATATATATGCATCTCAGTTACTTTTCTCTAAACATAATTAGATATCTAGTAAATATTCGTGAAAGTAACTTGCAGGTAAACCGTGAGAATTATACAGTTTAATTTTCAATTACTCAATTACACCCTAAGCAATTACTAACTTGAATTTAACAATGCGGTTCTAAATCTGTATGTTCAATCCAAGCTGGGAAATATGTAGTTCGAGGAAGAATGATAATCTTCTTTCTTTTTTTTTGTAGGGAATTGTGACTATAAGACGCGAGGATAACACTTTCCTGTTTCTTTCTATACTGTTTGGAGTTTTGGTAGTTATTATTTCTGGAGCATCCGTGATGTTGTATCGCAATGGTAAGAAAAAATTATTGTAAAAATTATGATGATGCCTCATTATACGTCTAAGAGGTCAGTCTGAATAGAGAACTCAGGATGTTTCCACAAATGCATATGACGCTTTGCTAAATCCTATTACGGTTCGATTCATTCCGTCATGTGATGAGTCACAAAAAGTAATCAACCTTCTTGCGGTAGGAGGGGACGTTGCTCTAAACATTGATGGGGGATTACTGTAGGCATCATTTGAGTATTTCAAATTTGGACAGGTGAAGGTTACTCAAAAAGGGCACCTCCAGAATATAGGAAAACAATGACCTGCTTGTACCGTAACTTTAATTTTTCTCATGGGGGGAGTTTTTCAAGGGGGAGGGGGCGCCTTGTCATATTACATTACGCAATCTAACAACGTGCCACCCTACATTGTCGTTCGTAAAACTGACAATTATCCAACTTTTATACAAATATATATATATATGCATATGCATACGCATATGCATGTATGCAGGTCGTTAACATGTCGTTAACATGTCGTTTTTACTTCGGGGTTTCGAGAGGTACTAGTGGACGACGCCTACCGCCGCGACCCACGGTTTCAGTATTTAAAAAGTAGTGTTAGCCCGAAGTACAGACTATTTAAAGTTGATATGTCCTCCGAACTTTTTAATTGCAAGCAATTGGTGGAGAAAATCGAGTCCCGTAGGATAGTTTTCTTTATTGGCAAACCCGGTAGCGGGAAAACGTGTTTGTTTCAAAAAATATTAAGAAACTGGGGAAGTGGTAAAGTCTTGAAAAAATACACTTTGATGTACTTTCAAATGGATTATACGACAAAGGAGGAAATGGAATTGATAGGCAAAGTAGATTTTTTCCTTAAGCATGTTAAAGCAACAATGCGCTGTCAACAGCCCATTGTAATAATAGATGGAGTGGACATACCATTATCAGGACGACTAATACAAACTGTTTTTCACAAATACGAAGGATTGAAACTCTGGATTGGGTGTCGTGAAAAAGAAAATATCTTCTTTGAAAGTAACCATATGGTAAATTTTGAATACTGTGCAGTCAGTCTATTAGAAGCAATGTTTAATGAACTTGTGTTTGCCGAAAATATTAAGCATAGCACCACTTCTCCGCAAGTCGTGTGGAATAAGTATGTACTTGTACAAAAGCCATTTGAGAAAATCTTGTCATATCCAGTGATGGCTCGCTTACTTACACTAATTTATTTACATGATAAAGACACACTAGATAAACAGATAGATGCTGTTTGCAAATTTCCTTCTGATGATTATAGTGTTAAAAACAAAGCTGTGGATAATCTTATTGAATGTGGTAGTTGGGATGTCTTAGCCTGCCTAATAGAAGCAGTATACAAAGAATGAAGAAGAACACACAACGTATGTGAAGAAGCTGCAGCCGGCAGGAACTGGCGTTCAAACATATTGATTGTGATTACCCTCGACAGGCAGTTCTTCATTTATGCCATAAAATGAAGAAAGAGGAGGTGGGTATTGTTTCGTTTGTGTCAGTCTTTTCTAAATGAATACAATCAGAATATCATGACGATCGTATAGATCGCGTAAGATATGATCCATATCGGATCCGTACTAGTGCACGATCATATAGTGCACGATATCAACAGTCTGGTTCTGAATATCAGATCTCGAGCCGATGATCGCCCGCTTATGGGAGATCAGATGCAGGACACAATGAAAAATATCTAATGGTATGACAGCTTGCATATTTCTCACCAATCAAATATTCTTACTGAATACATAAAAACCACTATATACGATACAATGTACACCTCACAACTGTAGTGCATCTCTTAACTGATATTGTTAATGTACGTATTTCATTTTGACGGTATTCACCCAGACCTCCCATCTTTCTCATGATATGAGCAAGTCCACCAATTACATTCAATGTGTCGAATAAATTGCATGTTTTGATTTCTTTGTTGCAAATCAAGCAATCACTACGATCAAGCAAGGCATTTAAAATGTCACACATTTTAAAAGTTGAAATACCTTCACAGTTAGCATCTCTTCCAAGATAATATATATCCTTTGACGCTTAATTGATTCAACATTTTATGATAATGATCACAACCAGATAATGATCACAACCATTTGGAAGAGCTACTTGGCGTGAAGTTGAACGTCTCCAGACTTTCTGGCCTTTTCAAAGAAGTAACAATCAGCCAGGCTACTGCTACTACCCACCCAAACGATCCCAGAACAAGCAACTCATCCTACAGTAAACCCCGCTACTAGATCTGTTAGCATACCACCACGTCACCTGTGTACCCATTAGCTTCCCTTATTCAACCTTTACATCCCCAAATTTAATCAGAGGTACAGGGACACAAGAGGACATGCCGCCGTGTTCATTTACAGAAACGAAAATGCGCTACGTCATACCTGGGCCCTGCCAGTCTGCTAAGCGCGGTACACAGATAAAAATCCAGCCCATCACCCGTCTAACCACATACTTAAATTAAACAAACAACAATCCACAGAGGGGTGTATCTCATCCCCTATCGTTGTCCATAATCATTCACTTCTTTACACGTATGTATTACTGTAGATCGAGAGTTAGATTGAACACCCAGTGCTTTACATTATACGAGTACATAGTGCATGAGGTACAGGTATAGCTACTGTAGGGGCAGCACACTCGGGAATGGATGCCTAGATACCTCGCAAGTGTCAAGTAAATGTAGCAGTCATGTATGCTCGTCAAAGTACATATTCTCATGTAGATCGCGTATGCAATCATTGTAATGAAAGCAGTACTTTGATTTCCTCTATTTTTCAGATCAGCGCGTTTTGTAATAATTCTAAGGAACACGTGACAATCATTTGCATTCCTCAATTTCTTTTCTGGCCAAAATGTACTGTAAACCACTCAATTCATTGGCTAGTGTGTACATGACATGTAATAGTAAAATATACTGAATATGGGTATTACCAAAGGAATGTCACATGACATTTATTAGATAAGCATGTAAAATGACAACTTATTAGATATAATCGCTCAGTCCAAACATAGTTGCAGAGGTTGAAATAGTAAGTCACATTGTATGAAAAGCAAAGATATAATAACTTATGCTGCACCTTGTACTATCAAAACCTAAACTACTACATCATGTGCCCTATTATCTATGACGTCACCTATGGAGTAACAGTGCCAACAGTCGCAACAATACTTTTCAAACCATTTTACCAATTATTTTGCCATTTGACCTCAAAACACAGAAAAGCATTATTTTTAGATAAAATCTCGTTTACCGGTCATATATGTGAAGGCACTATGCCATTTTGAATTACCAAATACAGCCAAAAAAAAGACTCACTAATTTGACCTTTGACCCTTGACCTTGAATTTTGACAAGAGAAACAACTTCATACCATGAGTCACCAATTTTGACACTCATCGGCTTTATAGTTTATGAGGAGTTGCGGACACAAACGTTTCGGTGTCAACTGTTACCTTTGACCCCTGAACTTGATCCTTGATCCCAGAACACAGAAAAACATGATTTCTAAATAAAATCTTGTATACCGGTCGTATATGTGAAGGTCCTATGCCATTTTGAATTACCCAATACAGCAAAACTAAGACTCACTAATTTGACCTTTGCCCTCTGGCCTTTGACTTCTGACCTTAAACTGACTTTCGACACAACTTTACACCGTGGGTCATTTATCTACTAACTTTGAGTCTGATCATCTTAGGTGTTGTTAGAGGGTGCTTGCTGTACTTGTTTAGTCTGCAAATGTGTATGAGTCTATGCATGAATGATAAAAACTAAATAAAGTATGTGTGATCACAGTTCAGAAGTTAATTCCCTGTCTAGAAAGAAATATTCCTTCAAAAAAAAAAAAAACCCGTCTCATAAGTAGACCCTTGGACTGAATGTTTCATCTATGAGTCGACCCTTCACGTTTGTCTCAATCTCCATTTCCCCATCAAGTAATCCCCAAAACGTCACTGCTGCTATTGTTACATACCGTCTGCTCACTCGAAATCAGGGTTTGACGTTACGCCCATATTTTTGACCACAGATTGCATGTTCCTCACACGCCCCGTTTTCCTGTTTCAGACTTTCATAGGATATCCCAGGGTTGCGTGGTTAATCTAATCTCTTTTCTCTTTTTACTCTTCAAAACATGGTGGAATAGTGACTGATGGCATTAAAACGAGCACCTTTATTCTAATTTATTCCCTAAAAAAATCACCGTAGCTTTTTAAAAGAGTACACCCTTTTCGGAATCTTGTTGACTTTTTGTGGCTTTGATACTGTTTTTTCCCTAACGATCTTATATTAATGTGATGCCCATGTTCGCAAATCTCCTGTCATTAATTAGAAATAGTTATTGTGTTTCGTCACAATAACTATTTTCTGATTTCAATGCTTTGGTTAATAACATCTGCGAAACTCTGTTGTCTAAAATTAAAACAGTACTCACCATGTTCTATGAATTCTATTTGCCGAGGGCAGGAAATGAATCTGTGAGATGGTGATGACCTGTATGTCTCAGTGTGTTGACATGCGATGCCTTTCTTTATGTACACAATATCCGAAGAAGAGCTTGCGTGAACTTTAAAGTTGGCGTGTAGGTAATATAGCAAAGGTCATTTGAGATCACCAGAATAGAAAATCTGAAAGTCTGAAGCCATTTTAATAAATAAGGGAAGATATCTCTACAACTTAAAGTTGCTAGGCACTCACCATCTTCTATTAATTCCATTTGATGAAGGCATGCAACGAATCTATGAGATGGTGAGTTGCTGGGACGTGAAAGTTCTTCTGATCTCTGTTCATAGATTTTAAATGTCACATGACCATGTTTTGAAAACCTCGTTGAGATGGTATCTCAATGAGGGAATGTTGGAACTTTAAAGTTGGTAGGTAGATGGGTAGTACATTGTAAGTAAATAATACCTATTCTTTTTCAAGTGGGTCAAAGTTCATTAGTGCTAACCAGAACGGAAAGTTCCTGGAACTTCAAACTGTAGAAATTTGTAGCTCTTTTTCCGTCAAGTTTTGGGAAAGTCAAACTACACATAACGTCAGTTGAGATCATAGTTTGAAAACCTTGATATTTCAATAAGAAAATGTTGCTGAAACTTCAACCTTGATGTAAATGTTGTCCATGGTGAATAGGAGATCTTTAGTGTGATTTTCACATTTGTTTTTTAATTTAACTAAATTGGAATGATTAAAAGTGTTAAAGTAAATGCAGTGGCCCATCACTCAGCATAAACATACCGGCCCTACAAACAAACGAAATCTTGAAAAGCATCGAACCTGGGAGTGTTATCCTATTTCTCAAGTCAGACTGTTTAAGAAGTGAGTTGACTTCTCTGTAGAGTCGATGCTTGTCTTCTGGTTGAATTTTAGTGCATGTCGTTAAAACTGACAAATAGCAGCAGAGTCAACATGCTCAGTGGGGGTGCTGAAGTTCTAGCAGAAAATTTTAGCCCAGTGATGCAACTTAGATCTGAGTCGTTTACATTCTTAGGGAATAAAAACCTGGTACCAGACAGGGACAGTATATACGATATGTAGTAAAATGTAGGTATTAAAACTTTAATTCTTTATTTTCCTTAAAAATAGGTACCATAAAAGTTATATAATAAATGATGTAGTAAACTTTCTGTGAAATAGGTGAAACGTGGTATGTAAACATGAGTTTGTTGTCAACCAGAATATCTAAATGCATTGCGTTCTCGTGTGCGTTCACCATTAGAACACTGGGTTCTAGTCTATTTCTCCTTGCTGTACGTAATCCATTATATTAAAAGTGATTGCGTCATATCAGAGATTCTCTTCCTATCGTGTGATTGGTAATGTCCTGGCCTACCATGAAATTTAAAGTGATTGCGTGCGTACTGAAAAACCAATAAGGTAAGATTATGTTTGATCTTAACTTTTTCTTTTTAAATGTACACGCGTTGTTGTACATGAACAGACTATGTCTTTCAATGAAGGAAAATGACATTAACTACTTTGAAAAGCAATGGGATTGGCATAAAAACATTGAAAAACAGAAATCATATTTGAAAGTTAAAGCCTACGTAATGAATATGCAACAGTACAGGTTTTCAACAGTGCATCAAAGACATACTCTTAAGTCGTCCCTCCTTGGTCGGTATCGGGAACTGTAGTATTTGGTGAAAGAGAGCACTGTATTTACAAATAACCTACCAACTGAACACAACATTGAGACGTCAGGGAACCTCAGTTGTTTTGACTAACTGAATGTTCAATACTCGTATACTTCCCATTGGCTTGTTTAAAGAAGTACACCGTTGATCTGAATGAAAACAGTCAACCACTACATTATCGTATTTTACACTTTTTTGTCATGTTAGAAGAACTTGAAATCATGTGGCAGCATTAACCAACTGAAACCTATTTATTTCCCCAGATTAAAAACTTTACCACAATTGTTCAGATGAAATTTCAATGTTTTTTTTCTTTTTACCTACCCATGCAGTCACTTTAATATGTATTTTCGAACACTTTTTTTTTACTTTTTGGTTTCAATGATAATCGTAACCTTTGTAATCATGCATGGGTGTGCGTGTATGTATGTGGGTATGTGGGCGTGCGTGTGTGTGTGTATGTATGTTTGTAACGCTCTACCTTGTAAACACGATATCTCAAGAAGCGAAGCTGGGACAGATCTCATATTCGGTATGAACGTGTACCACATTAAGTAAAAGAACCCTATTGTTTTTGGTGGAGGTCAAAGGTCATTTGGGGTCAGCAGGGGTCAAATTGTGAAAGCCTTGTAAACACAATATCTCAAAAAAGGAAGCTTTGAGAGATCTGATATTTGGTATGTACGTGAACCACATTAAGTAGGAGAATCCTATTGTTTTTGGTGGAGGTCAAAGGTCATTTGGGGTCAACCAGGGTCAAACTGTGAAAACATTGTAAATACACTGCGTCAATATACCTGGCATACATAGCATGGCATTGACACTTACACCGACGGTATCAAATTAACAGCTAACATGTATACCAAACATACCAGGTACACTTAGAAAGGTGGATAATACTTAGCAAAAAGTAAAGCCCTGTGAAGGAAGCAATTGATACCTGCTCGCTCGCTCAGGTAGTCGATCAGAGAGAACGCAACTGAACTGCAAACATATTCTAATCTCACACAATGGCTTGTGCTTCATTGCCCAATGGATGGTTGCAATATACATGCTATAGTTAGAAGTATGAAATTGGAATAGTCCGTGATTAGGGGTTACAGAAAATTCAAAGACACGCGCTTGAAGTTGTGTACACAAAAGCTGCGCACCTTGCAGGGCACATCAACCACAAAGTAGCATTTTAGTAGAAAGATAAAAAACATGGCGAGAATGGAACATCAAAATAAGTAACAATGTTTGTAAGACATGAAAACAATCGAAAATTCTCTTACGCAGATCATCGAAACCACAATGCATTTCTGTATTCTGGTTTTTATTTAAGTCCAAATTATTTTGATCAAAATAAGGAGCCATATGATATTATAAATTCATAGTTGCTCTGATCGTCATTAGGGGATGATGATTTGGAAAAGTTCATGACAACACAACTAGATTGAAATCTACTTTCATCAGGATAAATGGTAAACAGGAGTGCTGATAAAGTTCTATCTGTGAAACACCCGAAACAAGTCTCGGATCTATCGGGTTACAATTTCTTTAATTTTCTTATCTTAAGCACCCTTTCCTGAAATCAGCCAATCAGTGCCTTGGGGATGAATTCCTAACAAATAAATGAAACTCTCGAAGTATGCAATCATGTGATACGAGGGGATATTCAAATTAAGGAGCAATGGATATCTAAAAGTTTTGCCAAAAATCAGTAAGATTGTGTTGCTCAGAATAACGCTTATGAGTACTGTTCCTGAAAAATTTTACAACAATTGTACTTAATATGCATATTGTTATTTATATATTGCTATTACAGAGGAGAAATGTGAGAATGAAAATGTGAATAAAAAAAAAAATAGTTTGAATGAAGTGACAGTATTTTTTGTCATAATTTTTCTAATAAATTTTGAACGGCTGTTCTTGTTTTGAACTTATATAATATATAGTTATGTAAAACTAAATTATTACACATTCATTTTGTTCAATTTTATCTCTAACAGCGGTACGCCACATCCCTTCAACTTCATCCTGTCGACCCAACTTTTTTGGAAGGATATTTACCAAAAGTAGAAAAAGAATTGGTCTTTTGCAAAGCTGTCATGCATGATGATCTCTGTTTTTCTTCTCTGATCAAAACTGCCTCAGAGAGCTGCAAAAACATACAGTGAGTTTTTTTTTAACTTGGTACCCACTGTTTTAATATAAGCTACGTGACTCCCTTTTAAATGTCTATTTACTTACATACGATGATGACTCCATTACATATTCACAACGATAGGAGACCTTTTTGTGTTTTGTGGCCACTTTGGTTGATCTGATAAAGAAAAATCAAGTCAAGTTTTTAAAGGCCAAACATCAGAATAGAGTATTTATTATAAGAAACCTCCCGCTCACATCGTAATTAATATACCTTCACTTTTTATCACGTTGTATGTAGTTCATTTGTAAATTTATGAGAGAACAGAGTGAAATAAAATAGTCTTTGTTCATTGCAACCAAATTTTATCAAGTGCCATCACGAAAATAAGATACGTCCATGTTCCCATGTATTGCATCCACCGGATGGTTTTGCACAATTTCGTTGGCTCAATCAGACTATTTCATACCCCAAACTGTCCTGCTTCACTTGTGGTTGAAAAAACATTTAATCCAAATAGCTGATCATAAAAGTTAAAAATCAACACAAAAAAGTGACTCCAATAAAACTACTATCACAAAAATGTCTTTTTCTTTGAAAGTGTCAAAGTTATAAGTATCTGTTAAGCTATCAAGAAATTTCACTGGATGAAACGCGAAATATGACTCTGAACACTGCTCTCTTTATAAATGTCTATCATCATACATTGTTAGAGCCTCTTTCAGTAGGACTGGACGTAAAGAACGCTTAATGTATTACTTCGACATTTAATATCAATGGCGACGTGATTGTAATTAAGTTATTCTCCATAGCAGAGGTTATAAGGCAATGGTTTTTCTTCTCTTTCCATGTTTTGTGTAAGATTTCGTCAAAGCCAGCTGCCGGAGACTGTATCACAGAATATTTCAGACATTGCGGATGTAACAGGTAAAAGTCAAATGTAATAAGCTGCAACTTGCTTTCAGAAGAAAATTATAAACAGGTGGTGAAGTGCATACAAAACACGATGTATATGGTGCTGATGGGTGGTCTTCAGTAATCTTGCATCGAACGCTTCAGAGGTAAAGGTTAACTTTTTTGTTTTGTTTGCAGTCACATATACTAGAAATGATGGACGCTATTCTTTGGACTTTGAAACAGGAACCTGGGCAAAGACTTTGGAAGCAAGTGAAGAACTCATCCCTACGAGTCAAAGTTAACATCTTTATAATTACTTGTCCTAAAGTAGGATGTCACTGAAATGAAAATCATAACAGTGAAAGATAAGTACTTTAGGGTTATAACAAATTAGGGTGTCATAAAGCAATTCGTTATTATTGTATCCGTTGCAGCAATTTACTCAGAAATACACGGATATCAGTATGAGACGCATCGATTCAATCGATATACAATTCAAGTTAATGTAATTACCCCTAACTTACAATGTACGAGTACTCCAAGTGACGGTGAATGACGATTGATGTACCAGTCCACAATTTTCAATATGTGTCATTGACACACTTGAGGACATTGTTAATGATGTAGTGTATTTCAGAAACATTGAATGAAAGTATATCATGTGACGTTACCTTCTGGAAGAGACAAAACATAAATTCATTGGAAAACGATAATGCTTCAAATTGTAATACTCTTGCAAAAGCAAAACTATGATCGTTGAAAAAGGAGCAGTATGGGTAATAATAACTGACACTTCTTAAAAAATATTTTATCAAACGTTTTGAGAAACATTTAAACATTTTCCATACTTATTTTTACTTGTAAGTGAAGTCGAAGGTTTCTCGGTTTAGAACTAATGTAACATAATTGGTTACGTTAATCTTAGCTACGGCTAAAGTTTTATCTTCTAGTTTGGCACATTTATACTTCAATTCGGTAGCGACGGAAATTAGTATTCGTTTAATAAGCTTTAATAGCAGTGCTGTTTATTGCAATTTAAGTAAGTTGATAAGCTCAATATGTGATATTCCTTCATGATGGTGTGAGTCGACATTTGAAAGATTTTGGCTTAAACTGAAAAAAAGAACAAAAAAAAAAACACCTGTTTTACCTTACATGTTGAGTGTAAAATTAAAAAAGAAAACATTATTTCTAATTATTATTTTATTTTAAGTCAAGAGATACCAAGTTCACAGCACAATAATTGCTTTAAATTTACATCTATTAATTCATGTAAATAATGCTTATGCTTATGCTTTGTTGGTCTCATTTTATGACACGAAAACGTCTATGAGAATAATCAAACTCATCTGTAACATTAATGAAAGGATGCATTAACTGACCATGAATGTAATGCATATTTCGATATCACAGAACAATTCAGCACAATCTTTGAGCGATACTGCTATCACTTAGTTTACATTATAATGAGACTACGTAAATAACAAAGAGAAAAAAGAACACAAAACAATCAGCACTACATTATATTCAAGCAGGATGATATCAAAATATCTAAAAGCTATAGTAGTCTACATTAGTAGGTAGAAGGATGTACTTAAAGGGACATAGGGTGTTTGTTTTACAGAAAACAACCGATATTTGTGGAGGTAGAATGATAGATTATTCAAAATACGGAAGGACCGTAATTTGTTCAGTTATTTCAGTTATTTCTTGCTCAACAATTATTTGTTTACCCAAACTTTCAAAAATCAAATGATTCATCTTCCTTTATTCATCACAGGCCTAATGTTTTCAGGAGATGAAGCTTTGACCGATGTTTATTAGAATTATGTTTATTAAATGTTGAAGCTTTTTCTTTGTACGCCATAGTGGTGTATTCTAAACGCCCTATTTCCCTTTAATGTGAAGTAATTTTGTTACCAATTATATGGATCATAAGATTATTCTGAATCTTATGAGCTATTGTAAATACCGCGCTCAAATTGAAATGGTTTGTCAATTAAAATGACATACAATTTAAGAATGAGTTAGTTAAAACATTATATGCAACATGCATCAACACACACACATACATGTGTCAGTGCATGCAATGTCAATAATTTTGTCAATTCTGTCTACGTCGACATTACGTGTTGAAAGAAGATCCACATTGATGCCAGTTTGTTATGTAATGTGAAAGTTTTCTGTTCTTGAAATAAACATGTAACTACAATGAGACAAAAACGTTAAAGAGCAGTTGTTCAAGGTGCGATCATTTTCTGAAATGTGTATTTTTCACCTTTTTTTTCCGAATTGAAAGAGCTGCAATGAAACGCGATTAATGATATTCAATTGTGTGAAAGTAGTCACGTAACCGAAAATATACTGTCCATTCCTATGATTAGTAATAAACTTTGAAATGTAATGAGGATTACCATCAATGTAAATTTGATGACGTCAGTCGAACTCTGTCTCGTGATTTGTGTGTTTGTCGACTTCATAGATGTAACATGAATAGGTCGTACAATGTTGCACGTGTCATTTATTCAGTCGTTATATATTTTTCCTATATGTATAGTTCAAACTGCACATCATGAATACGTTAGATATTCAAAAACTGAATCATGTATATGTTTCTGTCGAACAGATTAAGCAAGTAACTTCGCTGGTTTTTACGTTTTCAAAAGAAGATTTCTGTATAATGTTTCAACTGTAATCTCCACAGCAAATAAAAGGAAAGGTTTAAAGTATGGTAAAGGACATTTACTAATTGTGAGCTTTTATTTGTAGTGAACTAATAACATTTTTCTGCAAATATTCCTGTTGAATTATGGTAGGAAGCAGGTACTAAGATAGTAACCAAACAAATAGGAAGATTTCTATGTTGTTATTTAAAAAAGAAACTGAATATGGTAACAATTAGTCATTTTGTGATCCCTTTATTTTATGTAGACCACTAAGATTCTTTTGTAACAGCTGTTCTGCGTCACCTTAAGTACCATACCAGGTTAGACCCCAATGTGTCAAATATACATAATGTTACATTGCAACTGTTGCTGTTTCAACTGATAGAGCCATAATATCCTTTAACCCTAAAACAGCTACAATATCTCATCCCGTCCAAAACATGTCAAGGGATGAGAGAAAAATACATCCTTATCACACATCTGTAATAGAACAATATTAAAATTATTCCACCCAGATCAGCTAAATATTTTAATAAATTCAGACGTTACCCTACAACAGTACTAGGGATATCCATGTGACATATGTTACGTGTCTAACAGACGTCTGAATATCTAGTGGCACCTTCTGCGATAATGATTTCTATGACAGTCTCAAACACTGACACATTTTTTGTGACTTCAAGAAATCGGACATTTCAAAACTTGGCAATCTGCGGAAGTGGCAGTGTGCGTTATCATTTTTCAAAATAGCTTGCAAAAAAAAAAAAAAAACATCAGGTATGAAATGATATAAATTCAGGGCTCACTGAAGAACATCAAAGAAAATTAAAATGATAGGTATCCTGTAGTTATCCTTTATATAGTGCAAAATTCCCTTTTTTTAATGCTGAGGACTAAATAAAGGTTGATATCTCAGAAAGTTGCTTATCCGTTAGGATTAGGCCTTTATAGTTCACAATCTATGTTCAACATAAAGTTAATGTTGTTGGTAAGTTAAGCTGATCAATGAATTGTATAGCATCAGCTAAATGCACATCATCTATAGCCATTTTATGTCCCACCTTCCTCCAGACAATTGAAACCACTTGACACCATGTGTCTCCTAATGCATTCCCTCGTGACCATCAGTCACTAAATTGTGGGAAATGTGTGTGTATTTGACGTTTCTAAAAGATAACAAAAGAATCATCGGTGATACACTTAATACCAATATTAAATAAGGTTACACGCGTAGTTGGTATTAAACGTTCATACTTTTTTCAGACGATTCTGCTCACCACCATGAACAGTCGGTTAAATCATGATGCCATGACCACGAAAGTTCCTTTAGGACTTCACATCCCAGTCGACGTAGGGATTTCGGAGGATAATTTAACACAGGACCAATTACTACCTACAGCTGCTATAATGTAGTTCTAACTAGTAAAATGTAGTTTCCAACATTTTTTTAGTTCCATACTTACGTTTACAGAACGTCTTTGGAAAACTGTACCCTTTAAAAGTACATTTTATGCAGTTGTTCTGAAAAAAAGAAAGAAAAACACCCCTTCGAGAGTTATTGCTTTATATATTTTAATAATATCATTTTGTAGCACATTCGATTGGCTTATATGAAGAAATGTACTAATGGGAAACGATTGTACAGATTGGATGAATCTCAAAGCATAATTATGTGTGTCACCAAGGGTTTTGAGGTTCTTGTAATTACCACCACTTCCACTTATATTTAAAAATTGAAAAAAATGTACATATAATTGCAACAATAGAAGAGCAATTGTAAAACTCTCTGTTCTTTTTATATCTCCGAGTAAAATTTAAATTGAATATGCTAACTCATTTTTTTTTCCAAATGTCCCCTTGCTGCAGTGTTTAGTGTTTACCACCTCTCAGTGTTTATTGCCTCGTTGGGTTACTACAATCTTGGACAAAATTGTTGGGACACTTTGTCGTGCGTTGCAAATATTATACTGAATTTTAGGTGAGAGGATAACATGAAATCCCGCGCCCCTTCCCAGTGTTGTGCTATGGAAGTGAATGTACCCTTTGAACAGTAATCCTATAGTCAACATTGAACGGGGGCGCGGGGTGTCCCTAGGTATTTTGTCCAATCTGATATTTTTGGGAGCAATTTTGGAGCGAAACTTTGAAAGAAAATTGAACAGTTTTTGGACAAGTTGCATCATAAAAATTAGTTACGGGCCTATGGGTCTGGGGATTTTCAAATGAAAGTATTCTGAATTTCGACTATGAACATAACAAGCTTAATTATTTTTAATTTGGGGGGTTTAATTGTTGATGTTTTGTTGGAAAGGAGTGATCATGAATGAATAGATTGTTTCATGGTTTTGTATGCGGACAGAAATAGTTGAGTTTAGAAATAACATTGATGGGCAGCTGTTGCATTGCAACAGGAGTGTTACTGCAATTGTAGAATGCTAGTAGGGATCCCAGCTATAATATATTCTGAAGTAGCTTCACGCTCTACCAATATGCGTTAAAGTCAGAACTGTAGATTCAGCTCAATATTAAAATAATGGTAGAACGTTAGTAAAGGCTGGTTTTCACATTTTTGGCCGCTAAATCAAGATTTGTAACTGCAATTTTTACATTGCATGAAGCTGGTAACACATGTAATCTTCAATCTTGTAATCTACGCAATTTTCCCACCGGTTGCTTAAATTTTCCTGTCAAAACATTTGGTAGAACGTGGGTTTCATTAACCTATACTGTCGGACGCTGTTGTTAGGTATAAGTCAGCTTGGATGGGGAGGCCAGGGTTCGATTCACGGCATGCCCACAGTGTTTTTCACTGCTCAATTATCCATTTATAAACTCAAACGTCTGTCAACTTCTCATTTTTCATTCATTGATATATAACATAAGGTATATATATATATATATATATATATATATATATATATATATATATATATATATATATATATATATATATATATATATATATATATATATATATATATATATATATATATATATATATATATATATATATATATATATAATGATATAGCTCTAACAACAAACATGTACTCTGAATTCCGTTGAAACTTCTTAAGTAATATGACTGACATATTACAGTGCACCATGTGCGGTACAATAGAATGGGTGTCACAATGTCACTGTTATGTGAACATGAGCAAACTTCACATTTATTAAATTTTCATCTTAGGGGTTTATTTTGTATAATGATAGTACACTTTTTTACCCAGATTAACCTGCAAGTCTGTCATAATAGTCATTAAGCGTAGTTACTTTAATACCAGACACCACGTCATCACTGTGAAGAATTTAAATAAATAACACGTACACATCGATCTTCTTCAACGGACCGCAAACATGTTAGTTTTTTTTTTTTGGGGGGGGGGGTGTTTTTTGTTTTTGTTTGTTTGTTTTTTTCTTCGGTACCTGTCTCAATATCAGAGTTTGAGCCTGAAAGTACGTCATTTGTATCATACCAAATGTTTTAAAGTAGTTTCCTGGTCGACAAGATGCATTGGAGTTATGATGCTACCTCCCCAATGACTGCATTTTATTCAACACATTTAGTGCAAATACAATGGATTTGAATGACTTATTCCTCCCTTTACTCCGTAATAACATTGACAACATTCCCACAATAATATTAGTACAGTAAACCAACTTCAAATAGGCCCCAAACATGCCAACCATGCCCTGCTGATGTTTCTTGTTGCAAGGAATATCACCCCCAATGTTGCCGTTAAACTTATTTCAAATTGACGGTTTTTCCTGTGCCCCGCGTATGCTTCTAACCCGTCGAAATTCTCAGACAATCTTGGACAAAATTGTTGGGACACTTTGTCGTACGTTGCAAATATAATACTGAATTTTAAGTGAGAGGAATGACATGAAACCCCGCTGCCCCTTTCCAATGTTGCGCTATGGAAGTGAATGTACCCTTTCAACAGCAATCCTATAGCCAACATTGAATGGGGGCGCGGGATGTATTTTGTCCAAGATTGTAGCTTACTGCCTTACATAACTTAAAAGCTTGTCTAAAGGACTTGTCTGCTTCAATTAAAATTATGTATCAGTGTGCAAATAGCTGTTTTGGTAAACAGCAAACTTGAAAACCTTAAGAGGTATGTGTATTTGATATTGTTTAATGTCTACTGTAATGACCCCTCAATAAACGCCCCATTTTGAAAAATTTAACCTCAACGACCCAGGTGTGGCGTATTATCATCAGTTGTTTACTAGGCTTAAACGTATATGTCCAATTTCCTAAAAAGCGTTTCGTATAATAGTAACCACTCAATTAGTTATATGCTTGTGAGCACTGGGCATCATTTATTTACACAACTACAATTTTTACCTGGCTAGAAAAGCGTCATAATCAATACATCAGTGCATCACTAGCATTCACTTTGCTAGCTACCGTTAGTATATTAATCGGTGAATATTGCAAAATGTCTAGTTTTGATTAGCACACTTACAGTACGTTGTACGATTATTATATCGTTTTGAATTAAGTGTATTTCAATGAACAACACCTTATATGCGCAACTTGCATAAAAGTTACATAAACACAAGGACGTTCCAATAATCGAGATACTGTCCTCTGAAGATTGTCCTCCTTTAAAGACATTCTGGGGAGGACAAGCCGTTTTTCAACACTGATAGCTTTATTGTTTTATTCAAAAACATCGCATCGCAACTTAAACTGCCGGATGGTAACTTCTTGTAAAACTAAACAATGTTGTTTTGAACGGATGCAGTCATGTTGGAGAAGCTACTGCTGTTCATAGGAGAGTGTTTTCCTTAGCCCTTGTTGATAAGTGTCAAGGGAACAGCACAGAGGTAGTCTTTCGGAGTCAAACAGGCATTATAACAGTGAATGCTAAAAGGATATTTTTACTAGAATATGCAATACTTTATGTAATAGATGTTCTGTGATCTTGTGTTAGAAAGTAAAGTTTTCTTAATATATGCCTATGCCTCTAATTTTAATGGGATGGCGTTTTAAATGTGCGTGGATATGGAAGGGTTAGGGTTAGGTGCTTGGGTGTGGGTGGTGTTTCATGGCAAACTTGGGTGTGATCTTTTTACTAGTATTTTATATATATAAACTTCTGTTTTAGGTTAGAATTGTAGATCACATTTCTCACTCTTGTTCTCTGTGTTGATTGTTACCAACACTGTCGGTTATTCGGTTATTTATTTCATAAAAGTTTTCACGTATAGCTTCGTGGGAATATTTTGTAAAGATATATATGCATATCATAGTTCTCTGGGGGTGTTACGAATCACCCTACCGCCAGTAACATGTTAGTCGGATAGCTTGAGACTGTGTGTTGACATGGTAGCTGCTCTAACCACATGTATTGTAATTATGTATTATTTCATTTAGATCAGAAAGTATACAAAATTTTATGGGAGGAGATAATGTTTACTTTTATTGCATGCCAAGGAATGGCCCATTACAGAAATGCACAATTCTAAATACCAAATGTATGAGGATTGGTTGATTTTTTTTTTAGCTACAGACAGGAAATAAGAGCAACTAATCAGAGGACTCAAAAAATATATATTACATGCATGGCTGCACAATGTTGGTCAAAATCCGTAATGGAAAATTCTTGACATTTAAGTACCTTTAAGTATAAGTATTCCAATTTTACTACTGAAAGGAAAATAAAAACAAATGCTAGAGAATTGAGACTCTCAAACAACATCACAAGAAAAAAAAATGAAGATGTTATCAAAAGTGTAGCTCTTTTCTTTAAAATAATTTCACCATCAAGATCTGTTGCATTTATGTTTCCCAATACAATATTGCAATAGGACAGACTGGATAATTGAAGGAGTGGTATAATAAGAGAAACTAGCTTTAATGATATTCGTCGGACTCCGAATAATTAAAACTATCTTATTACATAAGAAATTAATGTGCTGTTCCCCAGGTAAAAGAGAAACAGTTAAACAAGTTGACTAAACAATTAAAAAAATAATTAACTACAGTGATAGATGTGTCATTGGTATTGATGCTGATATTTTAAACACCCAGATAATTTGTGGAAATGGGTAAGTTACGTTCTGTAATGTTGAGGGACAATTTATTAGCTTTAAACCAGTCTAAGACTAGTTTAAGTTCATTAGTATTGGTTAGCTGTGAAAGTGCTGGATTGGATTTCTTACAAACAAATAGTTTAATCATAGCAATATGATACTTGTTTGGGTACTAGAACGCTAACTAGAATTTTACTCCTACTATTACTTAAAACAAGAAATGAAATTCATCCCAGAACTGAACCTTATGGTACACCCCAGGCAATATTATTGAAAGAGTTTGTGCACGGAACAATTGTTAACGATTACGTAAGTAGGTAGAAAATCACCTTTCTGAAATTCCTTTAATACCATAATCGCTCACTGAGAAGAATGCTATAACAAACAACACAAAAGATCGATAAAAACTCCAATAGCATGATCTTCTAGACTGTAAATTCCGGGCTTTCATGCATTTTGATCTGTTCCTACGAGCATTGTACTAATGATCACAGATTAGATGTGCTTTTCAAAAACTGGTTAATTCTGCTGCATAAATTTCTTTCAAAACTCTTCACGAATGCTGTTTAAGTACGGATATGGGATGGTAACAATTTACCAGCAATGGATCAATTTATTAATATACCGAGGGAATTCGGGCCGGTTTGATATTGTCAAGAAAGGTACTAGAAGAAAAATTCACAATGTGCTAGAGATGCAGAGCAGTCATGCTGAAATATGGAAGAGGTAAGTCATCAGTTCAAGGGGAGGACTTTAGATTACATATGTTAATTACTTTCGAAGAATTTCTAGGGGAGTAATGATTTTTGGTAATTTTTGTTCTCAGTATAATTATGATATGAATTTAACAGTCAAGGACGTTGTCTACAAGTTATGAGACCAATATGAGGTATGTTATGTTATAGAATTCGTTAGCAAGTTTTGATTTCTTTTTTAATTTTTTTTTTTTTACGTGATTGTTACAAACATTAAGTTATCATTAAATGTCAAGGCATTATAAGTGATCCTGGTTGGTTTATATATTAAAGGTTAAAGTTAAGATTAGTGAAATAAAGCAAGATAATCTGTAGTCGAGATATGTACCCCATTTTATATAAAATTTACATTTTTATCCTTCAATGCGCAACAGCAGTTTTTTCTTTAACTAACCTTATGTACCAACTGTGACATACCATCGTTAAATCTCGGCGGATTTGACTTTGTAAGAGGACGATAAATTACGCCCATGATAATAGCTTTAGTATTGTGACGGAGGCTCATAGAAGAGAGATTCAGAAAGAGATGTATCGGATAAACCCTGGCGAACTTTACAGACAATACAAACCAATAACAGAAAGAATTACAAAAAAATAACAACAGAATTAGAAACATTTGTAGAAATATCACCTGTTCTTTTACTTCTATCACAGCGTAAGAGCTGGCAAGCACCATAGCATGTACTAACTTTGAGGGAAAATAATACACGTGGAATCAACTTGCAGTAATGGGAGCTATGGTAAAGGTAACCTGTGAGATGTTTAATGAGTGAGTGGAGTAAGTGAAGGAATCAAATTTGTCACTAATTGAAATTGCTGAAACCGGTGCTATTCTACTGAAATCGTTATACATGACAAATTACTATAACTATGAAACTCTGTTATGGGGATTCCGTGGTTACTTAACACTAACTTCGTTAAATAAAAAAGGAAATTTAACTACGTATAAGTACTATTGAACAGACTATACTATAAAAAGGAAACCAGTGAGATTACCTGGTACTTCAAATGATTCATAAAGCAAATGACGGGCAGGTAACTACTGATATGTAAACTACACAACATAAAGTACATAAAGTGCTTAACGCAGAAAGCACAGAGAGAAAAAAGATTCAGATGAAACTACCACTTCCCTTTCACCCGATATATGCAGTATTTTACATTGAAGCAAGATTAAGATTCTGATTCAAAGATGTAATTGTGTTAAAGATAAAACTGGATTTGTTGATTCAGTGACCTCATTTTACAGTACCCTATTGATGAATGTGCTATCCCTCTTCGAAGGTAGCACTCATAATCGATTGTTGACTTGCTTTCTTTTAAAATCTTTAGGTGTAGTAAAATGCTCGTTGATAAAAAAAAGTATGTCTCGAAGGGCACAACAACATTATACAGAATTGCCACGAAACAGTGGCCAGATTAACAAATATAGGGCCAAAATATTATTAAATGGTAAGGATTACACCAACACCACAAAAAGTTAGTTTTTCTCTTTAGGTCATCACCCGAGGTTGTCATTTCACCGGACTTTGACTAATTACATATAAGAATTCTCATTGATCATTTACTAACTGCTTGAATGTCCTAAATACTGTTACTAAACAACACCTGAACAGAATTATAGTTTTTCACGTAAAATAGAACTAAGTTACTAATGTGAACATTTCTGGAATATCATTCTTTTTAGTGACCTTGAAGACTTGTTTTCGATCCCAACGTCAGGTTTGGGATTTAACCCCCAAAGATCGTTACCAACTTGGACATTGAGATGGGAAGATTGCATGTAGAATTTACAATGTACATATGTACATTACAATGGACAATGTACATCTACGTAAGACTCCAAAGTCCAAAGATTCAAAGTCTGAATAGAGGAATCACTCATTAAACAAATATATGAAAACCTACTATATGCATACTAATAATATAGAAAAGAGCGTTAAGTGCAACAGTGTTATCAATTGCTTGGAATAAACGCATCATTGTGGTAAGTTGTATGCGTTTTGAGTTGTTGAGATTGTATTGTCATTGTAATAGATCGTGTCATTCTGCACCTTCTAATTTTTAACTTCAACCTTTTGTTGGCGGTCATACGGTTTAAGCTAAATGCAGTTGTTACTGCATTTTTCATATAAATATGTTAGACAAAGAATGCGATTCAGGGAGTTGCATGATTGCTGTCATTTTGACATTCCATTTTCTCTCTCGTACACGTATTATGTTCATTAACGTGTACTAGTGTTATAATTTATCTACCAATGATCGTTTTATTTCACAACAACACGAGAAAGTTTAGGGGGGAAACTGGAAAGAAATATGTAGCTTGAACAAGCAGTCGTCCTCTGACAAACGGACTGTAAACACAAAATGAAGAAAGAAATATCATTTGCATTTTTAAGACAGAAACTACAAAATTCTAGATCGAAAGCCTCAAACTGATTACACTTCAAGTTAGCTTGGACCTCCAAGTTTAGCCCCAAGTGGTTTCATATACTGATGAATCTCTTACGTTATTCTTTCTGTCTCTGGTTTTGAAATTGATTCTCGTACCGAGAATTATTTCTGCATCTTTGTGTAAGTAAATCGTTACTGCTAAGTCGGTGTTGGGAGTTTACATTTCTGTTTTTTCACCTATAACACCCCTTTTACACCTTAATTATCCTTAAGTTTTTACTCTACTTTCTAACTTTTACTCAAATTGATTAATCATTCAGTAGTAATGGGTTCAAACTGGATAACTATCTTGGCGTCAATGAGAATAGTTACATTGTTCTCTGTCAAAATGCAATGTTAGGGTACCAATCTGCCATTTCGACTAGTACTAATTGTGGTGTAATTTATTCAACATATATACATCTAAGGAAATACGGTACATTCCTCCTTCTCTCCTTCCCTCCCTTTTCCAAAGAAAAGACCTTTAGTTCTCATTAGTTCTCATTTTTACCGTTTCAAATTTACTTTGCTACTTGATAAAGTCATCTTGGAAAAAATAAAATACATTTACAAATATCTTAAACCAACCACTAACTGTTAAGGAAAAAAATAGCATCATTGTCCACTTCGTGACTCACACACGCTTAGAAGATATTTATTTAAAATCATATTGTGGCATATGCCACAAAAGTAGTTTATTTTGGCAAGTTATCAATGATCATAAGCGCACGAAGACGAGGACAAACGTAGTCGATCAACTCGGGAAAATGAAATAAAAGAAAATAAGTTGTCTCATTTTGGGGGACCGTCACTATTCTAATCTGCGCGAATGGAGATTCTTGGAGCTTCTATTGTTACGGACCTTTAAAGGAAATCGGGCCCTGTACACAAAAGTGAGTGGAATGTGTCATCCTTCATTCGTGCACAGTTTTGAGAACTTAGACAAGGATTAGTCGGGAGGTAATAATAAGTTATATACAAGACGAACCAGACCGCTTACATACAATGAGAGCAGAAGGAGAACGACGGTTATCTTTTGCTACACATAGCAAAACCACAAATCACAAACAAATAGGAAGAGAAGGAAATGGAAATGAAAGTTTGTGAAATTTTATAACCCCCCCCCACAGGTCTCCCTCCGTAAATGATGCTAGTTTTTACCATTTTTCATTTTTTCAATTCACTGAGCAAAGGATTCCCAATAATGTTGTAAAGAAAGGCATTTCATCCCAGGAAATACTGACAATACTATTTCCACGAGGCGACAGGTGGATCCGTGGAAGTAAGTTTTTCGACGATCTAGGAGATATATCTCCACGCCAACCAGTGGTGGCACTCCGCTTAATATTAATTCAGTAATTCTCAACATTCTCTGTCCTTAGTCTGTTAGTCCTGGGTACCATAGCACAGGCATACTGGAACTGTTTCATGGTATCACAGTGTGCCTTCCTTGTGAATAATGTACTGTGAGTTCTAGTAGAGGTCTCCTCAATCATGCTGCACGTCCCCCTAGAAGCAATTTTTTCCGCGTTACTTTTTTCTACGTTAAGTCACTTGATCCTCTTGCAAAAAAAAAAAAAAAAACATGCAGTCGTCACTCAAGTAAAATCTCAGCCTCAAAATTAGGACAACCTGGTCAAACATTTCAGATTGTTGAACCTCTGCGCTTATTGAAATGACAAAATACTTTTTCTCAAATGTATTTCACACGTTTAAATCAAACTGTACATTACCAAAATGGTTGTAGTAAAGGACTTACGGTGTAATGGTTTAGCTAATTTACGTACATTTTACATTTACTTTTAATTTCAGATTAAGTAAAGCTGAAATTATGTTGCAGAAAAGGTTGATTCTCTTGTCTTTTGGGTTAAACCTGCTCATATATGGTAATGTATTTCCCTTTCATGCCACTATTTTAAGGTGTAAGATTACAAAATAGTTCACCCTCACGATATTTCATTTTTAGGGAGCTGAAGCTTAGATATAAATACACACTTAAGCCTATAGCCAAACGTTGTCACAATGAAATTTAAAATGATACAAATGGTAAGGATTCTTGCTTACTTTCAGAGAGGTAGCATGCAATATGATTAAAATTTATCTTGATATCTCTAATGACCCTCTGAATATCAAAATATCAAAGAAAAACTCATTGAAAATTGAACAAAAATAGTGAAATTTGGGGTGTATTACATTCCCTTATGAGACTAACAGCACAACCACTGGGAAGTATTTTATGAAGCTGGTGTCATTTCAACAAATTTGATAACTTAATGTTACAATTATTTTGAATTTTTATGACTGATCTGGAAATTATTGTTCTATGTATAGGTATGGATTCCTCATGTGACACCCATTACACCGTAGAAAAAGACGACACTACGACAATACAATGTATTGCTGGTGGTCCTGTGGACGCGCACTACTGGTATAAGGGATCAACGTCGGATTCTCAGCCAATACTGCTACTGAAAAATGGTAACAAGGGTGGCACGAAATATAACGATGGACACTACGACATAACAGATGAAGGTTACATGAAAATCACTAATGCTCAAATTGAACATGAAGCAGTTTACACATATACCGTAATTTTTCCGAACAGGTCGACGTGGACTCAAACCATTTCAATTCAAGTAACAGGTAAGACTAATGGAATCTATTATTATCTTGACAGAAGCTAGCAACGTTAGTGGAACAGAATTGATGTTTTATATAACCTTAATAGTCGAAAGATACTCAGACTATTGAACCATCAAAGTTATCAGAAAATCGTACACAAATTTGTTGAATTTCATAACTTTTTGCTTTTCGAGTTCATGAAACCATTACCCTACGAAACCACACAAGTTTGAACAAAACTGTTTATGAATATGCAATTTTCAGCATGCATTTTACATGGGTGTAAAAATAAGGCTCCATTTAAGGAGACATTTTATATTGCAAATTCAACCCGAAAAGACCAGTAATCTACAAGATATTTAGTTACCTACCTGAGCCCAGGTGGTTTGGTGCTTAACATATGCTTATATCATGACATATATCAGAAAAGGGATGTCAGTTGGTACCAATAACGAGGGGATGGCCCAATACTTCCATCAATATGTCCCTTCAGCGTCCACTTTACCCGCCCCACTGAATCCATGGATTGAACTAAGTCACTGTGAAAGTGCGTAGGGGTAGATAAAAAAAAATAAATGACTGGCATTCTAGATGGTCGGAAAGGAGCAACTGACCTCCTCAAAAAATACGCCGTCGGACAGGAAAATTTAAGCCTCCTACTTCATGAACCAAAGTATTCTACAAGAGTTACTCATCCCATCGCCAACATACATTCATTTCAAAACAGGGCCTGTACATAGGTATTTGTAATAGTTTACTGCAACCACACGTCACAGAGACGTAGTTGCGGGCACTGATTGTAAATTGGAGCCAAATATTTGTATATTTTTTACTTTGTCAAATTATAGCACTGAGATTTCACTGATTTTACCATTTCATTAAGATTATGTTGAACAATGTGTTCTCAGGTATAAGTCCTTACGAAGCTGTAAGTCGATTGGTCCAATAGTTCTCAAGATAAGCTGGAAATACAAATTTGTTGTGACATTGACTTTTCTTTCTGAAAAATCACTCTCTTTACTATAAAAGTGATACACCTTGAATATTACAATGTCAGATACGTCCTTACAAAATTTTCTGTAAATGCTCAAGTACTTCTCACGGTATGCTTGAAACACCGATTTGGGGGCAACATTGGCTTTTTTCCTAGTGAAATCAGGAAATTTCGATAGATTTACAGTACAGTACAGTAATAAAATGTTGAACAATGTGTGTTCAGGTAAGTCCTTACAAAGGCATAAGTGAATTGGTGTAATAGTTCTCAAGATATGCTTGAAACACAAATTACCGGGCAAAATTGGCTTTTTTCCCAGAAAAAAATGAGCAAATTTCCTTTTCTTTACTATAAAAGTGATATACCTTGAATATTACATTCTCAAATAAGTCCTTGCAAAAGTTTGTATTAAATGCTTAAATACTTCTCAAGATGTACTAGAAATACAAAGTTTAAGACAAATTGGCATTTTTTCCTTAAAAAATTAGCAAAATTTGACTCAATTTACCATGCAACCAATACATCTTGTACATATTGGCATCATGCACAACCTTACCAAAGTTAAACTAATCTCTCATATTCTTTTCAAAATATTCTGGAGAAACACAATTTGGACAGGTCCGGATACACACACCAACATTGGCACGGACACGTTTTCATTTATACCACCTAACAGGACCCACCTGCACCCACCGTCATTCTATCATGGGGTTCCCCTGGGGTGTGGCTACTCATCCACTCCAAGCGTTTTAATGGCAAGCGTTCTCTCATGGACCCACAGAACAATGTATAGCTTCACTAGCCAAGTGACTACAACATCTCATCTTAGCCCCTAGACCCCCTTAGGCGATGAGATAACAAGACTGCAGTATGGGTGTACATTGCCAAAATGCAAAAGCTGACACCATAGTTAGGTGGAATATATCAGCTCACATAACACAAAAGTTGAGAATGGCAGCCCCCATTCTTGTGTGGAAACGTTTACCCCACGGAGCCCATAAACTTAACTTTATCACAAGACAGAAGTGTGGATGTACATGATAACAATATAAAAGCTGACATCATAACTGATTGGAAGATTGAGAGGCTGAAAGAAGTGTAGTAATTTTTTTCGACGAAGGGGAGGGGGGGGGTGGTTCTGCTGGTTAATTTTGCCATACCTTTTACATTTTTGTGATGTGCCATTCAACAACTTCCACCACGACATTGTTTCATCTGTGAGCTTAGTGGAGTAAATTTTTTTGCGACTCACAGTCTTCGTCTAAGTGTATTTCAGGGGTCAAACTTTCTGGGCTCAGTATTGGAAAACTAAGATGTCGCAGGCTCCTGTAAAAGGGATCCAGTATGATGTTGAACAAGGCAGCTTGCAATCAGAGCTCCCACGTTTTCATTCGTCTCGTATAAGTACATCAAAAGCTGGGATGTCTGCAAAGACCATGTGGAAATATTTTTGTGCTGGACATCTTAGCTCGTCGCTACCACCTATCTTCCAAAAGGAATTGCTTTCAAAATTGATGTTTTAACGATTTTCGCACACAAGAAAACGCTAACAGCTACTCGAGAGAAAAGATCCGATCACGTAAACTGTCACAGTGTTACTGTTAGGGATTTTATGTCGCGTGGAATTGTAAATATACGTTCTTTCGATTACGAAATTTAGCGTAGTTTCAGTAAGATTGTGTATATTTTAACTTTAAAGGGAAATAGGGCGTTTAGAATACACCAACATGACATACTAAAGAAATAGCTTTAGTCTTTATTAATCCATTCAGTGTCATTAACAAACGTCTGCCAGAGCTTCATCTCCCCAAAACATTATGCATGTGATGAGTAACGGAAGATGCACCATTTGAATTTTGAAAAGTTTGAGTGAACAAATTAGTGTTGAGCAACAAATAACTGAGTTTCTGTCTGTGAGAAACTTATTTCGTGAAAAAAAAGACTACTGTCCTTCCTTATTTTGAATAATCTATCATTCTGCATCCACAAACATTGATTTTAAAAATATGGATGTTTTCTCTAAAACAAACGCCATATTTCCCTTTAATGTGCAGTGCTGTGCTAAATTGCATTGGCGGTGTCAGTTGTGTTATGTGTTACATGTGTGTAATCACAGCGCTCTATAGTCTATAGATTTATCAACCATAAATGTCATAGGCCTACCTACCTTAAATGTAACTTCTTATATTTCTGATTGAATATTATTATATCCCTGTTACTATCAGTTATTTCATATATGGTTATACTATTACATTTATGATTTCTATTACAATTATGGTTTTGATTACATTTATGGTTAAAATTATTGCATTTTGGTGGGTATTACACGTGTGGTTGTTATTACATTTGTGGATTGTACAGAAGCTATTGGTCACTTATGCTGTCCTTCTAGGTGCTTTTCAAGCTAAGTCTTCTGGTGGGCAATGTCTTCAGCACTCCCCCCCCCCCCTCCCATAAATTAAATTGAGGCTGTAAAATCATACCGCCTGTATAAATATCAGCCACTCAAAGAATATGTATAGATTCGTAATTGTTTAAAATGTGATTTTTTTCCGTTTTAGTTCTGAAGACCTGACCTTAGACTAGATTTGTCTTGCGCATCGGCCGTTGAGAAACCTTCAGTACTTATTAAAACTGACTAAGAATGCAGTCATTAGATCTGATAGAGAAATCAATACAAAGGTTGCTTTTCGAAAACAAGGATTTTCCCATGGCTGTTGTACACAGCCAATATTGTGTCCGTAATCACATTGACCTCAGGCATTGCAGAATGAAGCCAAAAGGAGCTAGACACTAATCGCAACGAAACAAGATACTAATCATGCATACACATTCTGAGCAAACACGAACTGGGAAGTACCCACATCCTTAGAAGAAATTGCCCTGTCCGGTTAGGAGTAAGGGGTTAGGATCAGAGTTACATGCGAATTACAGAAATTATTAAGAAGGTTCTTATCATTATTGTACTGAAGTATGATTTTTCTCTTTCAGTTACCCCAGAATCTCCGTGCCCTGTCATTCAATTTTGCACTCGTTGTGACGAATGCAGAAGAAAGATTTTATCAAATGCGCTTACTACGTTGTCATGTAGTATCGATGATATTCGCCCAAAAGTTGAGTTACATTGGCTTGATGAAGGTGGTAAGACATTGTTTAATCAGTCACGGTCAGAAGTGATGAACCCGTTGACCCATACGTGGACCATTTCATCTTCCATTACCCTCAAGTTGGAATCTTGCTGGAGAACAAAGAGTTATTTACTGCAGTGTTCAGAATGATTCCAGGATGTCATCAATATCAAACAGAACTGTGATTATATTTTCGGGTAGGTTTGGAAAAGTGTCCATATGCATTTTCAACGAACGTAGTTGATACACAATCAATTGTGTTATTAGAATATTACATTCGTCTTTTGCTTGGTAGTATGACTTTAGGAATACATATTGAACCTGAGCTTCTCTGATAATGCAACGGCAAGTAGTTAGGCATATTTAATGTAATATCAGAGAATGTAAGTTTAACAGTTATAATTAACTTTACTTCATTTTAGAGAAATGCCATCACTCGTTAACAACCAACCCTTCCTCGGAATCGTCAGAGAAATTGCCAGTGGTGTCGGTCTTTATCGTTTGCGGATTCTTACTTCCTATCATCGTTGGCATATGTCTTATTGTTTGGATAGTTTCGACGAGACATTGCATAAGAAAGCAAGGTATTAAATTACAAAACTCATACTTTATTTTCATCGTATACTAAATCCAGTAACATTCAAAATTCTTCAACAAATTTGCATGTGAACTATTCAGCAAATGGCTATACACACATGAAAACAATTGGTTGAATGATGGAAAATAAATACCATTTAATGTACCATGTACTCAATAGGCATTTTTGTTACTGATAAAAACAGAGGTTACTATAGCTTAGTTCAGCGTGGTAACATACTATAGTTGCAAGGATATTGTCAGCACATTACAATACTCATTCTGTATTTAAGTAACAGAAGGAATCTTTCTGCAGGACTTGTCGTGAATAAATACACAAAAACACGCGAGTTAGTACAAAATTGTTTGCTTTTGCTGCAACAATTAAACATATTATATTAATGCATATAAATTAACACTTATACTAATTATACGCACTGTTTAATACTATTGAGGTATCGTCATAGTTCTCTTCTCGGCCGATTTCATGTACAATACCTAATTCAGTGTTTTGTAACTTTATGTCATGCACTTTGCCATTAATATATTTACTTAGACGATGTACATGACAAGTCTGCATAATACTTAAAGCTGTATTCGCTCCTATAAAATATCATGTTTTGACACATTTATTATCAAACTGTCAAATCCTCAAATATTACATATATTGCACTGCTTAACAAAATTTGTTTTGCGCCTACTTAATTTTAGTGACTTTGCTGGATAATGATATAAGATACTTCATTTACCCTTTCGTCGATTAACATAATCTCTCAGAATGACCAAAGAAAACTTTACTTTTCTGCTTCAGTTTCAAGCCATCGCTTGAAGAAAGTTTTGAAGCATTTTTATGCGAACGATGTATTGCCAGGAAACATGGAACTATGGTATAATAATGACCGCAAGTATCACGTTATCTCCCCTTCTTGTTCAAATGCCAAGTTAGATGAAACTTCGCTTTTAAATACTCTTGAAAAAGATAGTAGAAACCACAGGGTTTTGTTTTCAGGGAAAGCTGGAATCGGAAAAACGTGTTTACTTCGACATATATTAGGGATGTGGAGTAACGAGAAAATTCTTAAAGACCAAATTTTAATATATTTGCAAGTATGGCAAATTAATGCAAAGACATCCTTGATAGAGGAAATAAAAGAAATGCTGCCATCTGATACGGAAATATCTATTGACGATATTCAGCAAGCATTGGGAAATCGAAATACAATTATTATTGTGGATGGGATTCGCCACTTGAATAAATCGGAACATATCGGTGAAGTAATGCAGGACAGCTCATGGAACCTCTTGACCAAACAAAATGACACGTTCCCAATGATGAAAGTATGGGTCGCATGTCGTGAGATAGACGAAGACATCAGCAGGATGTACAGCGTGAAAATACATATGGAAGACTTTGACAAAAATGATATTTCTAATCAATATGGAAAGGTTTGTTAAGACGTTAAATCTAACAAAGTCAGCTGAGTCGAATCAAACTTCACTCAGAGGCGAAGTATGTATCGATGATCAACAAAAGGTGGCGGACCATGAAATTGTTCCTCTTGTGGACAAAGAGCCGTATAACTTTGATGGCACTTTTATATCTACAGTTATTAAACATCTTGATGTCGTCATTGCTGCAGGTGAACAAAAATTATTCACACATTCTTTCATGAGTAGACTTTTGATTCTACTCTACACATATCATAACTGCCAAGAAGAAGTGGAAAAAAAGTTAAAAGAACTGTATAACTTTAAAGCAGATAAACCCAAAGTCATTGATGAATTTATCAAAGACGAAAATTGGGAAATTGTAGCTTACCTTCTTGAAACCGGGGCTGAAAATGAAGAGGAAGTCTTAGATCTTGCCAAAGATCTTCATATGAAAGATGTCGTGTTCTCGCATATGACAGTGGACTCTCATCTACAGTCTCTTCGACATTTTTTTAAGGTTTTAACTCTCTCCAACGTAAGTGGTTTATTTAGTCGTCTGTCTTTTTCAACAGTTCCATAAATTTACTCTCTACCAAGACGTGTCTTTGGCGACTGAAAACTCATATCTCTCATTCAGTTGTCGAACATCCTTACATCACAACATCAAAAGAACATGCCCAGTAGAAATAGCTGATAAATTGAGCAAAAATGTAAACACCTTGGTGATACGGCAGAAAAGCTGGCAATCTGCAGAGATACTTCTTGTAATAAAAGTCAGCTGTGATAACGAAGACAAATGGCTGGACAATCTGTCAAAATAATTGCTCCAATAGGTCAATGCCTCTATTTTGGGGTTCCATGATAAGAGAACCTTATGCAGTCATGATATCGTGTGTGTGTATCTATGTGGATGTGTTTATGATGCTTATTTTGTTTACATCAAATCTTAAGATAGGGAATTCCTAATTTATCATATTTAGCACATACATCACCAGTAACAAGTAAAAGAACACTAATTATTTCACGGTTTCATTAAATACTTGAATAAGATATATCAAGCAAAATAACTCTATTGTTTGTGTTGGAAGTTAAAGGTTATCTAAAGTCACCAGACACCCAAAAAAAAAAAAAATGCAAACGTGACACTTCAAGATAGCTATCATGGTAGCTTTTGATACTTATGATTTTAATGCATTGACTAAAGTAGAAATTCATTTTGGTTTTTGGTGGTGGCTACTTTCTTAAGAAACTCAGATACGCATTATATCTGGGCTTGTTGATGATGTGGCATATTATGTATGCAAATCTAATCATGCGATAATCACTGTGATAGCGTTAAGAAAGTGAAAATAATCTGTTGACCACATACCTCAAGGTAGAAGACATAAATTTGTTATGTTGAGTTTTCCAAATTCATCAGATGAGGGCAATTGCTTTTAGTTGAGCTGCCAGGCTCATCTGGGCACCATCGTTAAACTCTAGGGACCTTACTGCTACAGTCTGACTTTACCATACAGTGAGTAGTGTAGAATATGTAGCCTATATGAGCAAATGCTTGTAAAGATTAGTCGAAATGGTATGCTATTAATTCATTGAAACCTCAATGCATTCTTGTGGTTTAATAAAACATCCAAATAAAATATTTTCATAATTTCATACTTGTAAAGTAATTTATATGTCTCATTAGTCAATGTATTTCATGATTCCGTAAAGTTTACCACTGAAAGTGCTACCGATCAAATTCTCTTCCTCGCCATAGTTGTGATGAGTAACGACGATAAAATAGAGACCTCTGTTTATGCCAAGCCCACAAATAGTCACTCATATCTCCACTTCAACAGTTACCACCCCTGGCATACGAAAATCTCTATAGGCTAAGGATTCTTCAGACATCGTCGTATCTGTTTGAAGGAGCAATTTCTCTTCTGAAAAGGGGATACCCGTGCCAATTATTACGCTCGTAGTTTGAAATAGTTATGTTGTTACGTAGCTCTAACTTACTTTCATACTGTCACAAAAAGCTCAGAGGGAATTCCCCTTATTGTTACGTACCACCGGGGTTAACTGAGACTCACACAATGTGGTTTATTTACTTTATTGTACAAAATATCCCCAGGTAACTCAGATGGAAGAGACTAGCAAAGAGTTTAAAATGGGTATACGCCAAAACAAAATATTTCCGAAGGCTGAGCATTTTAATATGACTTATCACAATGCATTGTGTGAGTCTCAGTTAACCCCGGCTCATATTATATATATACATATAGCATAGCTCTATTCTCCCTGTTAGCTCTGTTCTCTATTCCTTGTATATTTTCAGGTTGATTGTTGCCTCCATTAATGTTGAAACCTTCGATTTTTCTCTATAGACGGAGCTGTTGTCTCTGGATATATGTGCGGATAACCCGCTATACGTTGTTCATTATTTACCGTCGGTAAAAAGTCGTTTGGTTGTTCGCCATGCTCACTTGTCGGAAACAGATTTGAAAGCTTTCATCAAAGCGGCTTTAAAACGATCAAAAACTATCGAGTAAGTTCTTTGTTACTTTATAGTGGATTGATTGTATTTTTCATATATTTGCATATGCACCGGATTTCGTGATCAGGATTAGAAAGTTTGGTGAATGAGACATTTAAAAAAGGTATTTCTGATCAAATAAATTTTGTGCTGAATGACACAATGATCTTGGTTGCTCATCTTGTTATCTTTTCTAAATTCTAATTCCAAACGATTTTGCAGACCTACAGGCATCCCACTTAACAACAGTTGCAGAAAATACTACATACCTCTTTAGACTGCTCTGTAAATTTACAGAAGATATGTATTGTTGTTTTGCGTCCTTTTTTTTTTAACTGCATGACTATTGGATACCCAATTTACACAATTGCATATTTATATTTATCTATAACCTAGCAGGGTAAATTGATGAGCTTGAAGCATTTGTTATCAGTGTATTTCATATTTTTCTTGCGATTCCTGTATATATTAGGTACCCCTTTATTACATACTCAATGAGAACCTTTCAACTGTGCAATCTTCATGATATGTTTTCTGTGTGACAGCTTCATGTCTATGTCAGGATGGCAAGATCTTTATAATTCCGCTTGTCATAAAATCGTACTACAAAGCAAAGCCACGAGTAAAATGAGTGACGTTTTCCATTCATTCTCAACTTGATTTGTTGTTACGTTAAGTTGTCAGACGCAAGTTAAGGACGCTATAGTTGTAGAGGAAAAATATTTATGTGTGTATTATCAACTACATGTAATTATCTGGAGTTTTAGAAACTACCCTACAATAATCTATTCATTAGTGCAGTTCAGATAAAACTGACTTTGCAGATAAGATTGCTAAAGTTCACATATAGCATGGACAAGGTTGCACAATTCGACAATAATTTTAATAAAAAAAGTTCCACAATTATATGTAGTGCAGTAGTCTTTATTACTTGATATCGGATTTTAATTACAGCTTCACTGTAACCAATTTATTGCTTTTACCAGCTGTTTCAATGTTTCTTGTCAGGTTTCGGGAAAGTGACTTACTCAACGGTCTGAAAAACATCCCCGATATTAGTTCAGGAGAACGAAAAACGTTTAACGGTGATTATCAATAAAACTTTATATTTGTGTAAGGCTAATAATAACTTGTAACAATGCATTACATTTTAATAAATATTTCCTATAATAAATCATTGGGTAACATATTTGAGAAGATTAGAATTAGAGGGGTTCCAGCTGAATAGTTTTTCTTTAAGTCATAACAAAACCACTTATTTTTGTAATTACGGTTTCCACAATGTTTACCTCAGTAAGTTTCTTTTCTTTTTTGATATGCAGTTTGTCACACGAAAGATAATAACACATTGTACTTCAAGTTTCAAGAAGAAAACTGTAAATCGAACGAAACTGATGAAAATGGATGCTGAACACTACATAGGTCGTTGAAAGCGTGGGGAATTGACGTTAAGAGCTGAAACATGGAGTTCAAGAAGTCAAGAACTTAAAATCAAATATTAGTAGTTGCAAGCTGAGCACACATCATGCAAAGCTGGCTGCAGGTAGTAAATATTAATATACAATGGAATTATAAAGGAATATATTATAAATTACATATAGCTATGCAACCATCTGGTTCAGTTTTATCCATCATTTATTACCTTAAAGCAGCTTTGCCCGTGGTGATAATTTGTTTTATTTAAACATCTTAATTGTATTATTTGTTATTTACACTTCACTCCAGTGTCTAATAATGCTAGTTTAACTGTTGACACTTTATTGCTTTATGTCGTTTTTATGCCTTAAGAGAAATAGTGTATGCTGTAATTCACCATATTAAAGGCTCACTAAGTATTGGTAATTATTTCTCAATGACGAGAAAACAAACTAAATGAGCATTCAAACATATTAAAAACACTCACAATGCAATTATCGAACTGCACTCTATAGCAGTGTAACAATATTTCATTAATCAGTTGAGAGCTAAGAAGAATATTTATCCCACTCTTGTGGTACCGAGACATTTCAATGAAAATCAAAAAGAAAATATACTTTTTGAGGCTACTTTGTAGGACGTCTGGTTGTGTGTATGGTAGGAATATTACCAGATAATATATTTCTATACAGTAGTAGTAAATACGTATCGAAACATTCAGTATACAATGACTAGTATGTTTTGCGAGTTAAACTTACCAATGAGGCAAACGCACGTATTTAAAAAGAAACGACAGCCAGGTCAAAATTGCTGACATTTTTAAAACAAGGATGGGATTTCGATGAAGATATCACGTTGTGTGTAGAATAGATGGTATTTTAATTTTAAAATACAGAGGTAAAAATTGTTTTTGTACTTTTTTTTTCTGGGGAGACTGAAAAGAAATGCAGGTAAAGTTTAGCATTTATTATATTATTAAATTCTACAGACTGATGTCAGTAGACTGGTTGTAGTAACAATTTTGGTTTCTTTCAAATGATTTAATATTGTAAAATTAGTTGACATCACTACCTTTTAGCTTAAAACTAATCTAACCTTAACACAAACATTTTGCGGAAATAGAGCTTACTTCACAAACTAAGTACAAGCTGCACATTCCTCCTTTTTTGGTTTAACTGAGAACTAGGAGGAAGATATATTTGAGACATTGTTTACTGTTTATGAGAACAAACACTATAGCGGTCTTGCCCAGAAACCTTCATGCACGTGACAACTTCTTTAAATCAGTAAGTTACACAGCATCTCTTAATATGAAATTTTGTCAGGCAAATGTTACATACATGGTTTCCGGTGTAAAATCTACGTGGTAATTATAACACTTGTTTCGATGATTACATTCTTACACATTTAAAATTGGAAATCATTATTGTTGTTGAAACGACTGCTTTTAACAGACTGCCATAATGTGTCGCATACTGAACACAGCAACATATGTTGTACGTCTGAAGAACAATGCTAATGAGTATGGTGCGTACTTCATGTAGAAGGCAGTGTAAGAAACTGTAAAGTTACGAACAATCACATATCAAGAACCGAAGAGTTTCGGCATGTGCACGTGTAAGTCTAGGTCTACGACATTCGTGAGGAATCCATAACTAAACATGGATGTTTCGATGTTAATCATGTCGGAAAGCCTACAGCTATGGTTGATGTTCGTTTGATGTTCGTTGAAACATCAGTCAGTTTGAAAATAGCCCTAGGGGAACTTTGTGAAAGTCACGCTGGCAAAAGACCCGTAATATCATGCTGGGCTAACATAAGTGAATGGTAAGGGATGAATTTGACAGTTTCAGGATCAGGAATTCTGAGACACATTACCGTGCTAATGCAACTGTAAGACTATAGCTGATGCAACTGTAACTTGTAACTGTAAGCTTCGTACGTTTAAGGCTATGCTCCTGTGGTGTAAGGCTTAGGTCTTATCTTATAATAATTAATGAAGCATGACATAACATACTGTAGCCCAATTTAGTACCTAGCCTGTTGGTATCGTGTAAAACGTAAAAACGCTTGTATTCCACGCATGATTCTTGGTCCTTGTGCACAATTGCGCCAAGCTTTGCTCTGCTTATGGTAGACCCTTATATTAGCTGCATTGTCAGCCTCTGAAATGCTACTAAATTGACAAGACATTGCTTAGCTCGTTTTGTGATAATTTTATCCGTATCATCTCCATTTACCGGACGATAACTCGGTTACCCTCAAATTCGTATTTCACGGATTCTGTGGTAACTTGTTATTATTGTGCCAAAATGCCACTTGTTCAAGAATTTTACAAAGCAGTTATTAGGCCTACAGTTCGTAGGCCATAATTATCATGCAGCAAGTACATTGTGTCATTCAGTGTTCACAGCAGCCATGGGTAGCATATATTGCATCATGAGGTCGATGCTGGTGATTCCAAACCATTGAAAAACGAAGAACTTGCAGTGGAAACTACGGAGATCATTGTTATCCAAAGCTTTGTATACAGACGTTAAAAGCCATGTACAGAGTCATACCGTATTTGTTTTCACTTCATAATAAATCTAGACGATTTGCTGAATCACTGTCTCATTGTGATGTAACTTTATTTTTAATTGTTTATCACCCTACAGTAATAAAAGTGAATTAAATAAATAAATCAAACTTTATAGGTTACTAAGGAAGTGGACATAATTGATCTTTATCCGTCCCCGAGTATTAGGCAGATATAAATCCTAGTCCAATAATGATGTCTTTGGTTATGTCTGTTGCCATTACAGTACTGTGACAATAATCTTACATCTAAAAGTGGGCAACCTTGAGAGATGTATTACAGTACTTGATCCATCGACACGACCATTTTTCCCTTATTAGTGTCCTTAGTCATTAGACTGGTGTGTAGTATGTATCTTGTTTAAGTTAAGATACTCATATTTCAGTACTTTTAAATACACGGAAAACATATTGGAACTTAATGACCGACTGAGTTAGTCGTTCAAAATGACTATAATTAGCACCAACATTTCTCAATATAATACATTAAAAAAAAAAAAAAAACATAGTTCTGTTTTGCGTTGTGAATATGAGACATATGCCAAAACAAACAACCTTGTGATGCTGAGACAGGGTCTTGCGTGTTTTCTTAAGCTTTATTCTAACGACAATTGGTAATTTGTATGCCTAGAGGGTTTGATTTTAGAAAGTATGTATTGTCTCCCTTTAACTTATAGGTGTCCCATACCAATGTGTAAGCTAAATGATTAGTAATCAAATGACAACATATGTATGTGTAATGACAGTTGCAAATATCGTTCATATCCGTTTAGTTATAGGGAGAGCTCAGAGCTGTGTATTATTGTCATCAGTAATTCAGATCGCTCGTTGTGGACAGAAGTGTTAATTATTCAGGTTACTCAGCGCAGTGATCCAGTTCTGCAGTGTAACGCATAGGCGTCGAACGGCACAAATACTTTCATGTGCGTACACATGTGCGTAGAAATCGAGTGGGCGACAAAAGTATTCCTAGAAATGTGTGCCCTTCAAAGTGTCCACCTGATCAGGAAGCGCCGTCACTCGATGTTTTGAATGCCCTGAAAAGCGCGATGTGCGTGCTTCAGTATCATCCTCATAGTGCGTAAATTACTCCACTTCCTGTACAACAGTGTAGTAAGCTGCGCTGTACTGTAAAACTATACTGAGTGAAGGTACCAATGCATGAAAATTACATTGTTACCGGACATAACCACTCAGCCCAAAATATGGTTGCATATGTTGAAATACCATGTCACAATTATGATAAGGCAAATATAAAATGATTTGTTGTTACCATGCACTTCCAGCCCCTAATACACTGTGTTATGCGGTATAATAACCGTCACCTTTGACTTTGTCCTATGACGTTGTTAGGAAGTCGAGATATTATGAACGTAACACAAACCAAGTCAGGTGATATAAAGTAGGAAATGAGAGGCACATTCGTTAATGTAAAAAAAAAATGTAATTATTTCTACAACATCAATTGCAAGAAATAAGTAAATGAACGTACCGGTACTGGAATGAGCTTAACTTAAACGCGCGCGAGGTACCTCTGGTGGGCCGGCTCCCTCTGGGCTCCTCCGGTAGCTTAGCCGGGAGTCGGCTTAGCAGGGCGGTGATCCAACGACGAGCGTAACGGAAGGGAAACTTAAGAAAGAGTTATTTTAGAAGAGTTCCAAATAAAGAAGTCAACGAAGAGAACTGTTGGTCGGTCGATAAAACAGCAGAGAAAGAAAAATTGGAGGAAAGACTGGCCAGAAGGTGGAAGACTTAAAAGAAAGGCAGCGTTGAAAAACAGGAGAGGAATGAAGAAGAGGCTGGTTGAAACTTAGAAAATGATGAACGGAGCAGTGGTATGTGGCTAGGAGCGTGCCGTGAGGATGAAGAGAGCGAGGTTCCTTTCTTCAGTTCTTTTAGTAAAGTTCCAAAATCAATGAAGCATGAGCACATGGCATCTTAGCATGGCAACTTAGCATGACAATATACAAGCAATTCAAAATATGCAAACAGAACAAATGAGGAAAGATTAATGAAATAACTGACATTATAACAACGTCAACGATCGCGGCACCTAGTCACCAAATTTGAAATTCATCCAAATAACCGCTGTCACAACGGTGTTTTCATTGTGTTTATATGTGTTTTGTAATTACTTACCTGTGGAGTAAATGGACCATTCCTCATGGTACTGGTGGCAATGTGCATGGGAGGCACGGTATCTTGCATATAATTTAGACGGTATTTGGCAAACAATGCAATCAATTAGTGAACAGTATGCATGCTATGCAATCACATATTTTGTTTGTATAGAAGATCGGTGTTTGGTCACACTGATGGCTTTTTGTGAACAGCAGAGAGTCACTTCTGCTCAAGACACTGTGAAGTGACGGTCAGGCCAACTGTAGCCTGTACAGGTACCGTTAGGTGCAAATTGGGACTAGGTGTGGCACGTTACAGGTCACAACAAACCCTATGCGTACCACCAGGGCAGACAGGCAACATTGGTTCTGCCAATTCTGGAATATAAGTGTGAGTTATTTTGTTGTATTGAGGATAAATTTAGGATTGTCTTCCTTAATTTGTCCAGTTTTACATGTTGAAGTGTGTAGAACTAACAGGGGGCATGTGGTATAGAGTAATCTGTTGGTTTGGTTATGGTGTATGGGAGTAACTATTGTGTATTTGTCACTTTTTCGGGCAGATTGACGTATGTGGCAGAATAATCTAAGGGTTAATGTAAGTTCCTGGGGATGTGTTTAATTAAAGGTTTTTTTTTTCTCGAAAAAAGTAGAAAATAATTATACGTTTTTGGTTTCGATGATAATCATAACATATGTAATCATGCATGGGTGTGTGTATGTGTGTGGGCGTGTGTGTGTGTATGTATGTTTGTGACGCCCTACCTTGTAAACACGATATCTCTAGAAGGGAAGCTTGGACAGATCTCATATTTAGTATTAGACCGGCAGCCCAGAGCATTTTGATCAAACGAACAAGGTACCAATATCTGACCACACCAGCATCCCTAATGTAAATGCCCTTATACAGATATGGGTGTCTGCCGGGATCCCCATGCTGCATGTGGCCCCTGCGGTCCTCCAAAAAAGGCCAAGAAATACATTCGATCAAACATTGAAGGTACCACCGGAAACCAATTTAATATAAATAGGTACATCTTACAGAGTATAAAATGGCCCCTGCCAGACAGATTGTTTGCTGCATAGGGCCCGGCAGACATCCTAGAAGGGCCACAAAATAAAGGGCTCGATCAAACATTGGAGGTACCACATGAAACAAATTGCAAATGAATATTGACATCACACAGTGTACAGAATGGGCAATGCAAGACAAATTGACTGCTGCAAAGGGCCTGCCAGACAGCCCCTAAGCATGACCCATGGGCCCAATATAGTACAAGTAACCTGGAGTAAAGACTGAAAATATCACCTGGAAGCAATTTTTAATTATATATTGTATCATGCAGAGTTCAAAAATACTCATGCCAGGCAAACTGTCTACTGTCTAGGGACCGGCAGACATATTAGATGGGCCCAAAAAGTTGTCCTCGATCAAACATTGAAGGTACCACATGAAACAAATTGCAAATGAATAATAATAAAACATAGTCTACAGGACCGTTAATGCCAGACAAATTTACTGCTGCAAAGGGTCTGCAAAGGGCCAGACAGCGACAAAACATAACCCATGGGCCCAATATAGTACAAATGACCTGGGATAAAAATTGAAAATACCACCTGGAACCAAGTTTTAATAATCTAGTGTATCATGCAGAGTTCAGAAATACTCATGCAAGACAAATTGTCTGCTGCATAGGGTCCAGCATATAGTAGATGGGTCCCCAAGGTTGGGCTAGATAGAACGTCAGGAGGTACCATATGGAACAAATTGCCAACGAATATTGATATACCACAGTGTGCAGAATGACCAAAGCAAGACAAATTGTCTGCTGCAAAGGCCCTGCCAGACACTGAAAGTTCAGAAAGACCTGTTACCAATGTTTGACCACACCAGCATCCGCTACTTAAAAGCCCTTACGCAGATATGACGGTGCAGTCGTCCCCTTTAAGCTTGCTGCATGTGGCCCCTGTGGGCCTAAAAATGACGCCAAAATATACATTCGACCAAACATTGAAGGTATCATCTCAAACCATTTTAAATAAAGTAAATAGGTACAGATAGCCCTTAAGCATAACCCATAGGCTCAATATAGTACATATGACCTAGCTGAAAATATTGACAATACCACGTGGAACCAATTTTTCACCATCACGTGTATCCTGCACAGTTCAGAAATACCCATGTCAGACAGATTACTGTATCTGCTGTATAGGTCCTGACAGACGGCCCTTAAGTGTGACACTTACTGTATGCCCTTTAAACTGAACTAGGGAAATACTAAATGGACACCTGCAATTATATATAAAACATACTCAATGGTCAACATTTTGTTTGTTCTGGCTCTTTAAGTATGAATTTATTGGTCCAACCTAGAAAAATCATTTTGTGGCAAAGGGAAGACTGCTTATACAGTCTGTATTGTTTTTCTGTTTCAAAACAGTGGCTGTAGATATCCATCCATTATTTCTAACTGAAAATATTGTTGTAAACTATTCCAAGTTAACCTCACTATGTCATTCATCTGTTTTCACCTTTTTCGGATTTCCAAGATGATATACTGAAGTTCTCCCAAAGTGTCATTACTCACAATTCCAGAAGGTGAGACAGCCAATTAATTAAAATCCCAAAGAACCTCATGAAGCTTCCCCCCCCCCCCCCCATTAAACCTCTGTTTCCCAAAGGACCCTGTTGCCTCAAGCTTATCCTCTGAAGGGCAAAAGGCTATTTTTAAGGTATCCACTATAATACCGTGCCACTTCATATTATCGTATATCACCAGCCACAAATGATTACACAAATACCCCATTTATCAACTTTCTGATGGGAAACTTCAAAGTTGGTAATGTGCTAGTCTTTGGATGTCCCTGCCTAGCCTCATTCATCAATGGTGGACACTTTCCCACACTACAACCAGCACTGAAGTACAGATAGAGGTAGGCATACTTGGAAAGCGCTGGAGAGGCCACATGATAGGCAAGTTCTCATTTAGATATTTTTTACACTAAAACCTATTAAAGAAGCCAGGGGATACATGTTTGTGACTATGCTAGAGTCTACAATCATGTAATACCACAAACAGTAAATTAATGACAGTTACATAGGCGAGTAATTGAGGAAATGTCTTGGTACTGTAATATGTGATAAAGAATATAGAAACAGTAGCAATAACGTGTGAGAACCAGTCATCTAAGGGAAATTAGTTCTTATGATCAACACGTGTCTTAAATTTTCAATAAAGGCACTGCCCTCTGTCAGAAATATTTTAGGCTTAATAAGTGGTAATACCCCCTTCCATTAAATGATTCTCCAAATTTGGATATACTTGTATATACCACATGAAAACAGCCAACCATTGATATTGAAAGATAATCGCATACCTCTCTGCATAAGGGGAAAAGGACCAGCACACATAAACTGCTGCTCTATTCCAAATGGGGATTTAAACTGACTTTATTAAAATAAGATTCACTTAACATTTAAAAAAAAAAAAACTATTCTGACCCCATCCTTCAATCCCCACCCCACGGTTGATATTTTGGATATTTCTTTGTTAACTTCACGTACGTGAAATCCCTTGCTTAGAAATAATAATTTAGAAGTCAGTTATTTTCAAGTGATGCTGCCTTCAGCTGCTGAGAGCTAATGCTTGGTTTTATCAATTTTCAGACAATATAAACATAGCGAAGAATGGATACTGACATCACCGATGAAGTTCACAATCCTGGAGGATCTCATCAGGTAACCATGGATATTTTTTCCTAACTATTTGGTTCGTGTTCTCAACCATGAGTGGTGCATACAGATTCACCATTGAAAAATCCATTTTAATTGCTTTGACGTATTCTATGTTCACAACATATATTCTTCACAGTTATAACAGTACCTGTAGTGTGTTGAGGTTTTCAAAATATGATGTGGAGTTACATATTGTCACACTGCTGTTTGTTCCCTATTATTTGTTAATTGCCATGTATTTATAACATGGTTTAAGATGTGGTTATTATGTTTTCAAACCGAAAATCCTAAATTTCCAACTTTTCTAACTTCAAAAAAGGATTGTGTTCCTGGGCTTCTCAGCATTCAAACTGGACTTAGAATAAAGGTTGAACAAATATATAGACATATATACATACATGCTTGCAGAACTTTATGGATCAGAAAAAAGGAACCATATAGTTCTAGCTTCCGGGTAGGAGATCATATTGCACTAAGATGGCCAAACGTGCATTCGTCTTATTACATTTTTCTTTTATTTTCAGGTCGATGACATGGTTGATGATACCTCCAGTGGTAACATGCATAATTCTGAACCTAATCTGGTATGTACTGTTTGTAAAGTTATGTCAAATCATTGAATTTAATGAAATTCACACACAACAAAAATTTTATTTCGTTGCCATGCCATTAGTATTACTAAATAGCTATGAAGCTGATATTGTAACTCCCTTTAGTCTCATAACCATAATACAGTTATTATACAGGTATCCACCAGCTACAATCACTCACCAACTTGTGTTATTGTAATGAAACTTTTAACAACAAAAAAACTCCTCCATCATTAGCTTTGCTATATATGTCATTTCATATGTCAATCCAAAATGAATAGTGGAGGGCATAAAACTACAGAATATGGATAAAATTGTAAATGTAAGTGCATATTGTTTTCCAATGGTCACAATGTAAATTTAAGGTTTAACAAGGTTGGACCATGCATTACTAAGAGGATAATGCACCATCCCGGGTAAATGCATGCCATGCATGAGAGCACAGCTCGAGTATGTCCAGCGATAGTATAAACCAGCAAGAGTGCATTATCCTCTAACACACAGATCCAGCATTTTGTAACCTTGTTCATCCATACACAATAATATTTTGATAATAATGAAAAGATTATATGAATAGATGAAAAGAAACAAAATGCTGTTGCAAGTAAAGACACTCTATTAACAGTATAGCCCCAAATAAAATGGAACAACGTATGAGCGCATCTGATCCTCTTAGAATTGGTTGATTTTGGGATACACCATGATCACCTGACTGCAACGGATCAATAGAAGTTGAGGATTACTGACAAGTATGAATGAAGAGAATGTGTTCTACTTAAAGTGACAAAAGATTGACATGATGTGCAAAATGTTTCCCTTCATTTCAGACAACCAGTGACTATGAAGCAGCTGACCAGGTATGCATAATTTGTAAGTCGACAGAAGGTGACCGGCTTAAAACGTTTGTTAGCAAGACAAGGGAGACAATCAAGAAAGCAGCTCATTGTCGACTTTCGCTACAGTCAGATTGCTACAGAAAAAACAACAACTGAAGTTAATTTGAAGGAAGATATGGGCAATCACAAGTACCACTCTAAATGCTACAGGAATTTTACTGCCGTCAAAAGACCAGCAACAGAGTTGCAGACCAGACATCCTTCAAAAAAACCAGGGACCAGGTGCAGAAGTTCAATATCACCATCAGACGCAAAGGGTTTATTGAGGGGATCTTGTATCTTTTGTACTGTCCAGCGGAAGACCATCAAAAGGAAGGTTGAGCCACTGTCAGATTGTTTGACCAGAGACGGGTGTGATGCGATAATTGCAGCTGCACCAAGAAGTAATAATGAGCGGGTAAAGGCTTTAGTTGCCAATGGAGTTGATCTTTTAGCAAAGGAGGCCCAATACCACAAATCCTGCCGCCGAGACTTTTTCAAACAAGTGGAGTTTGCACAAAAAACTATGGACATGTCAAGTAGACGTCTACATGCCACTACCTTCGAAGCAATTTCAGGTCTAATTGAGGCTGAGCTCATTGAAAATGGAAAAGCCATGCTCTCCACGTCAATTCTGGAATTATATAGGACTGAATTTCTGAGTTTCGGAGGTTCAATGGAAGATTTTGAAAGTTATACAGTTCAGGCTTTAATGAATAAAATCAAGGTCAAATTCGGAGAGAAAATCTCGGTATCTACTTTTGATCATCGAAAGGGCAATTTCGTGTATAGTTCTGATATATCAGAAAATGATGCCAGAGAGAGCTTCCTTAATGGTGATGAGAAGCATCTCCATGTGATTCGTACCGCAGCACTTTATCTTCGAGTTATGATACAAGCGATGCCTAAATGGAAAACACCAACTCCTACATGTGTAACGGCACTGAAGGCATCCTCGCCTGAGCTACCTGAAGAATTATTGCTGTCTTACAAAACTCTCCTTTGTGGTCTTCGTGAACCAACTGGCACTGATAATTAACAAAGATACAGTGGACAGGAAAGTTACAGCCATGGCATCAGATGCAGTGTGCAACACGTCAAGGTGTGCTGTGCGACCTTGGAAACACACTGTGCTAGGACTAGGAGTTGGCACATTGACAGGTTCAAAGTTGATCTTACGTATACTGAATCGTGTGGGGAATTCCCTGAGCTATGATGAAGTCAAGGCATTAGAGACTGAATTCGCATATTCAGTTGAAGAAAGAGAACAAGATACTCCTGATGGTATGAAACTGAATCCAAACCTAGGCACGGGGCTTGCATGGGATAACTATGACGTAAACATGGAAACAGTTGATGGAAAGGGCACCCTGCATGCTACAGTTGGGATCTGCTACCAGAATGAGGTACGTATTTCAAGCACAAACAGAGTTGTCAGTGATGAAGGTATCGTAACTGGTACACATAGTGGGAGGAACAGACCAGCAATTTGAGGGGAAAGAACGTGAAATTCCATCATACTATAAAGACCTGAAGAAAGCCAGTTTTGACATATCGGCACTCAATGAAAATCACCAACCAGAGAAAGTACCAACGTTACAAGTCATTAACTTTTACTGGTTACTCCAGTCAGTAGTTGGAAAGCCATTGCCACTTTTTCCTAGTTTGTTCACAAAGTTCTCAACTGACCGTTTGCCGCAACAAAGAATCTGGTATATGGATCCAATATCTGCTCCGCCAACCAGAAATGATGTTGTTCGTGAGACAGTGATGAGGTCAATGAACGTGGCAATTGAGACTCAACAAGAGTATGGCATTGTCACATATTTACCTGGCTGTTGCTCTCAAAGCATACTCCATCCAAGCATTGGATGCCCCTCTTTTTGACAAACTTCTTATCATGCTTGGAAACTTCCACTTGGAGTTCGCATTTTATGGTGCCATTGGCCCATTCATTAATGAGAGTGGTGTGGAGCACCTGCTGACAGAAAGTGGAGTGCTGGCTGAAGGATCTCTTGTGGGTTTCCTCCGTGGTAAGTACTATAATCGGTGTGTCCGGATACATGACATCATGGCTATTGCCATGGAGAGAAAGATTTATAACAGCTTCAAGTCAACCCTTACACAGGAAGAGCAAGGTGATATAGACGGCTTACTTGCAGTTGTTCCTCAGGATGTGAATGAACAGACACAGTTTCTCAATACACGTCCAATTTTCCGAGACCATATGGAGCAGTATGAGATATTCTTTATGGATGTGATGAATGGAAAACTTGGCCCAACAGCCCAATATTGGGGTCTGTATGTTTTCATGATTAACAGGATTCACAGAGATCTCTTGCGAGCACCCCGCACAAATGACGTAAGTACTTACATCTCCATACTGCTAGCTTTTATTGACATCTTTTTCGGTTTAAACAGACCAAATTATGCCCACTGGGGTATGCTCTTCCTCAATCAGTTCACGAAGGCAGCACCACAGAGTATGATGGTTTTGCAGTCAGGGGGGTTTTCCATCAGACGAACATCTAGAAACTTCGCCAGATCAGCAATTGACTTGACCCTCGAATAGACTGTGAACAGAGATGCAGCCTCTCCAATGAGGGGAATAGTAGGGTTTCATTACTCACACATTGCAATAAGAAGATGGTGCATCACATCTACTCAGCGGGGAATGTCAGTGACAGAGCTGCGAAGTCTGACAGGAATGGAGACACAGGAACAGCCAGCAACACAACTGCATGCCTGCAGAATTGAAAAGGACAGTCGTCAAAGGGATGTATTAGTTAACGAAATAACACAATCATGTGATCCCTTCTCTTCAACTGCAGCAACGTCTCCTTGCCTCCTGAACATAGCCACTGACAAAGCAGCGTCCCAGGAAACAAAAGACTACTTAACCCAAAGTCTTGTTGCTGGCCGTGAACTTCGTATGAAGTTTCAAGAGGAATGTGCCGCAGATGGACAAAGATTTATAAAGCCCATTCAAAGGAGGAAAGTACTTAATTTTGCACAAGAAAACGGTAAAAAAAGAAGTTGTACAGGGAAGGGTAAAACTGCAGCCGAGAGTCTAAGGGATGTTTTTATCCGGCTTTTGGTTATCATTTCAGATAAGACACACTTCAACCTCAGACATGTCATGACCTTCCCAATTACAGAGGTACCGCTTTCTATCACACACTCAGATGGATCGGGCCTCAAAAAAGACACGAGCAAGTTGCTCAGGAAACTGGAGGATGTGCAGGGCGGGTTTAAAGAAACACCAGTGGCACCAACCGATGTCTTCTTGATTGATGGAGGGTTCGTAATTCACTCCTTCTTATCGGCTTTTAGGAACATCACTTCACACAGACACCTTGCCAGAAAACTTCTACTTTATGTCTGTGCAAACCAAGGGAATGAGATTCATGTACTGTTTGACACCTATCAACATTTATCCCTGAAGGAGAGTGAAAGAAAACTACGGGGAGCAGAAGATCGCCAATTTGTCATTACCGGTCCGGAGCAGGCACCAAGACAGAACTGCCAGAAGTTATTACAAAACGGGATTTTCAAAGACCAACTGGCAATGTTTCTTCTTAAAGAATGGCAAGAAAACCAGTACGTATCTATCATAGGAAAGAAGACACTAATAGCTTCACATGGTGGCAACTGTGTCCGCATTTCCTTCAGTGAGCTTGAAGTCAAGATCAAAGTTGAAAACCAAGCCCATCTTCAAGGTATTCACGAAGAAGCTGATACTCTCCTTGCATTTCATGCAGCCAGCGCTTCTGGAAACGTAGTGGTCAGAGCCTCGGATACTGATGTCATGGTCATACTTTTGGGCATGCTAGACAGACATATGGTAGAAGGTCACACAGAAGTATCATACATACGCATTATAATGGACTGTGGAACAGGGAATAACCGTAGACACATTGACGTCAGTAGCATTGCCACTGCCCTGAAGTCAATGCAAAAGAGACTAGCTGCAGCAATACCAGGTCTCCATGCATTTACGGGATGTGACTTCACTACATCATTCCACAGAAAAGGAAAAGTGAAGCCACTAGAGAGTCTTCAAAAAGACACCCCAGGAACTCTTATCCAGTTCTTCAGCAAAGTGATGTTTAGAGATGAACCACACCAGAAAAAGGCAGAGAAGTTTATTTGTTCCTTGTATGGCATGAAGGAAAATGTCAACACAGTAAATGAAGCAAGATATGTCAAACTCTGTTAGATGACAGGAAAAATGAAGCAGGTAGCTTAACATTGCAAATAGAAGTTATTTCTCTTAAAAGCTTGATAGTGCTCTGAAGGAGCATGTCCACACAAAAGTATCGAAACCATTCGACTCTGACATTTTTCAATTTGTGTGTTTCTGGGGTCTTTGTTTACTTTGCATTGTTTAGTTGTAGCATATTAGGATAAAACTGATAAATACTCTGCAATAACCATGCTTTGACTTTTCATGTGGACCAGCAACCCATTACCTACTAGCTCAATTAACATGAAAAGTTTCTGAGATCGCTCAACAAACTTGACTTAATAAAGTTACAGTGGCATTCAAACAGTTTCCTTCAAATAGATTGGATATTTTAACACCATTATGTCCTTGTAGCATTAAAAATGATAGCATCTTTTATGCCATGTAAGCATTGCATTAACCGTACATATTGAGTATACGTAAACAATGTAAATGTAATGCACAAACATGGCTATACCACGGCTATTGCTATACCAGACAGCACAATGCAACGAAAAAGGTTTGCCCATTTTCATAACTAAGGAGCATTGAGATTTGGAATTGTCATTGTCTCTAACGATATCTCTGGTGATTGATGTGATATGAATGTCACAGCAGCAGATTCACCCCATTCATAAATAATTTTCTCCATACCCAACAAGGGAGAACAAATTCAAACCTAAACGTTTTGGAAGGAGTGGTATCATCATTTACCAAGTCCTGATGAACATTACCCCACCCCTACCTTTGTATGTGTAAAATGATTTTCCGCTTATACTTGTGTTATTCTAGGAAAATGTGATGACCAATGTAAGAAAAGTTGACTGTGCACTGCTTCCACCATGTGCAAAGACTGTTCGCAACAAATTACGACGGGCCCACTTCATTTGCATTCTGTGGGGAAGTGCTGACTTGCCACAGCCAGGACAAGGTCTAGATCCACTTAACTTTGGGTGGAAGGAAAAGAATGGCTACTATGTCCCTGAATGGTTCGAGGGACCCGCTGTCCCAGAAGATCTTTTTCAGGAAGAGGAATAAGAAGAAGGCAGCATGGAGGATCATCAGTGCAACAGTCCAGATGCAGCTGCCGTATTTGAAGATGCTCAGGACTCCAGTTCTGAACCACTGTGGAGTGATGACTCGGACAGTGAAACAGACATATGAGCAGCAAGGAAAGCTTTAGCCCCCCCCCCCCCCAATCATTGAATGAAGATTGAAATAATATTTTACCAACAGTTTCTTGGCCATGTTGAGTTTCATTTCAAGTATTTCATTCAGTATTCAAATCATTTTAACAAATGTAGATGTAATGTGACTTTAATGCATCTGTGCAGAGGACAATCCGTCTCACTGTTCTTAATGTACTACTTATGCAATTTGATGATATAGACTCTCTTTATTGTTATGGTGTATGCTGTTTCGTAGGAGGTTCTTGACATTCTTGATACAACCTGCTCCATCTAGTGTGCCTCATGCAGGGGATGCACACCTTGTATACTCAACACACACCATGATGTAATTATGAAACTTTTGATGCGTTACTTTGTTACATCTGGTCCAGCCTTGGGGTCACTTGTTTGATAACTGGTGAACATTCACAGCAGACTTTTCTGGCACGAGAGTTAGTGTATGTAATGGATTACACCAGAAATACAAAATTAGTTTCAATTGATATGTATACTTTCAACCTTTACTGTAAGCCGATTAATAGACTTAGAGAGCACAGGCGGTTGCTGGCAAGCTATATGCAGCAAATAATTTGCTTTGCATAGAGGTATTCTGAGCTTCCTGGGTTGTGGCTATCTATTCGGAAATGGTTTTATGTCATACGTTGCAATTCACTTGCAATTTTTCCCATTTAACACCTCCAATGTTTGATCGAGTTCAACTTTGAGGCCCATTTAGGATGTTACACATTTTGCCAGGCATGAGTCTCTGTCTGGCCTTCCCGTTGCATCAGTCAATTTGTCTTGCATGGGCCATTCTGTACACTGTGTTATGTCAATATTCATTTGCAATTGTTTCATTCGGTACCTAGAATATGCTCACTCAAGCTCAATTAACTGTGGGGGCCCATCTAAGATGTCTACCGGTCCCTAGACAGTAGACAGTTTGCCTGGCATGAGTATTTTTGACCTCTGCATGATACATTCTATAATTAAAAATTGCTTCCAGGTGGTATTTTCAGTCTTTACCCCAGTTTACTTGTACTATATTGGGCCGATTGGTCATGCTTAGGGGCTGTCTGGCAGGCCCTTTGCAGCAGTCAATTTGTCTTGCATTGCCCATTCTGTACACTGTGTGATGTCAATATTCATTTGCAATTTGTTTCATGTGGCACCCTCAATGTTTGATCGAGCCCTTTATTTTGTGGCCCTTCTAGGATGTCTGCTGGGCCCTATGCAGCAGACAATCTGTCTAGCAGGGGCCATTTTATACTCTGTAAGATGTACCTATTTATATTAAATTGGTTTCCGGTGGTACCTTCAATGTTTGATCGAATGTATTTCTTGGCCTTTTTTGGAGGACCGCAGGGGCCACATGCAGCATGGGGACCCCGGCAGACACCCATATCTGTATAAGGGCATTGACATTAGGGATGCTGGTGTGGTCAGATATTGGTACCTTGTTCGTTTGATCAAAATGCTCTGGGCTGCCCTACTATATGTAGGTGTACCACATTGAGTAGAAGAACCCTATTGTTTTTGGTTGAGGTCCAAGGTCATTTATGGTCGACAGGGGTCAAATTATGAAAACCTTGTAAACACGATATCTCAAGGAGGGAAGCTTAGACAGATCTCATAATCGGTATGTAGGTGTACCGCATTGAGTAGTAGGGCCCTATTGTTTTTGGTGGAGGTCAAAGCTCGTTCGGGGTCAACAGGGGTCAAATTGTGAAAACCTTGTAAACATAATTTCTCAAGAAGGGAAGCTTGGAGAGATCTGATATTTAGTATGTAGGTGTACCACATTGAGCAAAAGAATAACCCTATTGTTTTTGGTGGAGGTCAAAGGTCATTTAAGGTCAACAGAGGTCAAATTGTGAAAACATTGTAAACACGATATCTGAAGAAGGGAAGCATGAACAGATTTCATATTTAGTATTTAAATGTACCACATTGAAAAAACCCTATTGTTTTTGGTGGAGGTCAAAGGTCATTTTGGGTCAACAGGGGTCAAAATGTGAAAACCTTGTAAACACGATATCTGAAGAAGGGAAGCTTGGACACATCTCATATTTGGTATGTAGGTGCACCACATTGAGAACAAGTATCCTATTGTTTTTGTGTAGGTCAAAGGTCATTTGGGGTCAACATGGGTCAAATTGTGGAAACCTAAACACGATATCTCAAGAAGGGAAGCTTGGGCAGATCTCATATTAAGAATGTTGATGAACCACATTGAGAAGAAAAACCCTACTGTTTTTGGTGGAGGTCAAAAGTCATTTGGGGTCGACAGGGGTCAAATTGAAAACTTTCTAATCACGATATCTGAAGAAGGGACACGTGGACAGATCTAATACTTGGTATGTTGGTGTACCACATTGAGTAGAAGGACCCTATTGTTTTTGGTGGAGGTCAAAGGTCATATGGGGTTAATATAGGTCAAATTTTGAAAACCTTCCAAACACGATATTTCAAGAAGGGAAGCTTGGACAGATCTAATATTTAGTAGTAGATGTACGACATTAAAACAAAAAACCCTGTTGTTTTTGGTAGAGGTCAAAGGTCATTTGGGGTCATAATGGGTCAAAATGTGAAAACTTTCTAATCACAATATCTGAAGAAAAGAAGCTTGGACAGATCTCATATTTGGTATGTAGGTGTACCACATTGATTAAAAGTACCTAGTGTTTTTGTTGGAGGTCAAAGGTCATTTGGGGTCAACAGGGGTCAAATTGTGAAAATCTTGTAAACACGATATTTTAAGAAGGGACGCTTGGACAGATCTCATATTTAGTATGTAGATGTACCACATTGAGAAAAAAACCTATTGTTTTTGGTGGAGGTCAAAGGTCATTTTGGGTCAACAGGGGTCAAAATGTGAAAACCTTCTTATCACAATATCTGAAGAAGGGAAGCTTGGACAGATATCATATTTGGTATGCAGGTGTACCACATTGATTAAAAGTACCCTATTGTTTTTTGGTGGAGGTCAAAGGTCATTTGGGGTCAACAGGTTTCAAATTGTGAAAACCTTGTAAACACGATATCTCAAGAAGAAAAGCTTGAACAGATGTCACTTGAAGTGTGTAGGTGTATCTTATTGAGTGCAAGAACGCTATTATTTTAATGGAGGTCAACAACAAGGGTCAAACTGTGAAAACATTGTAAATAAACTGCGTCAGTGTACCTGGTATACATAACATGGCATTGACACCTACACCGATGGTATCAAACCTACAGCTAACTTGCAGCTAACATGTATACCAAACATACCAGGTACACTTAGAAAGGTGGATAGTTCTTAGCAAAAGTAAAGCCGTGTGAAGGAAGCAATTGATACCTGCTCGCTCACTCAGGCAGTCGATCAGAGAAAACGCAACTGAACTGCAAACATATTTTAACCTTTACACAATGGCTTGTGCTTCATTGCCCAATGGATGGGTGCAATATACATGCTATAGTTGGAAGTATGAAATTGGAATAGTCCGTGATTAGGGGTTACAGAAAATTCCAAGACACGCGCTTCAAGTTGTGTGCGCAAAAGCTGTGCACCTTGCAGGGCACATTAAACACAAATTAGCATTTTAGTAGAAAAATGAAAAACTTGGCAACAATGGAACATCAAAATAAGTAACAATGTTTGTAAGACATAAAAACAATCGAAAAAAAAATCTCTTAAGCAGATCATCGAAACCACAATGCATTTCTGCATTCTGGTTAATTGTTTCATATGGCTCATGTGGCAGGAGAGATTTAATGGCTAAGTGACAAGCTCTTACATTTGGAAGTAAGCCAGAAGGCAGTAAGGGGGAAGTAGCCCATCTTTTACCAAGGAAATAACGTGTCGTAAGAGGGGCTCTTGCCCAACTATGAGTTCACCATCAAGAGGGTGACAGTATTTCATTTTGGAAGAGAACAGTTTGTCGAAAAATTATTTTCAGTTTTACTTCATAAAGAACAGAGCATTCGTCGGAAAGTTTTTTCTTTTGTCCTTTTGAAAACCGGAAACAGGACACTATTGATTGGAATCAGTTTTTCCTTATTTCACCTTTATTGATTTACCCTAATTCATTTCTACGTGTTCACTGTATATATGTTTGCAAATTCAAGCAATATTAATTAAAAGCATTATTTGTAATTGACCGCGATGGTTTCTACAGTAAATATGTCGAGCTCCAGTCTAACCAGTGACAACCGTCAGGGAGGAGTACATGACACGCCTTTTAGAGCACTTTTGCCTGTTTGAACTCGTAAAGTTGTAAACTTAAACAAGTGACCTTTGACCTGCTGATGTCATCAACATTTTTAAAAATTTCCTGGTCTCGTCTTCTTTCACATGGTAGTTTTATCACTCTAGTAAATGTACTCAGAGAGATGTGCATTATTTTTTGTTTTCATGACCTTTGACCTTTGATCTATGATGCCTTTGGTTAGGTGGAAACCATACAACATACCTGGCATCTACCCATCAGGTTTATAGTTTATCCAACTTACGGTCTAGAAGGAGATCGTGACACAATTTGTAGTTCATTTTTACTAGTTTGACCCTAAATAACGTGACCGTTGACATGGTGAGGTCATCAATATTCTTTTTGAAAAAACAATCCATATATGGTAGCTTTTTAACTCTAGAATATTTAAACACTGAGATAATGTTAATAGTGTTTTCCGTTTTCATGATCTTTGACCTACGACGTCATCGGTCGGACGGACAGCACACCTCACATCCGGACACCTACCCACCAAATTTGAGGGTCATCTGGCTTTTGGGAGGAGATCGTGACACACTTTCTGTTGTACACACACCAACAAACACACACACAAACCAAACACACATTTGGATACCCCTTCTCACCTTCCTAACCAAGACTCCGATCGTGGTTATTCGTATACCATGAGGTAGCCCTATGTAACGACTACTGACCCACTAATTTTCGCTTCAGTACTACAATGGATATAAGGTGGAAACCATCTAAGTGTCATTTTGGACACTAACAACTTTACAATATCTCCTCCCTGTACACTACGTATAAGGATGAGATGATCACACAATGGATTATGCAACACTCCGCATTATCAGATTTGAATCTTCACCAACCTTTTGAAACCTATATCTCAAAAGAGGTAACAGAAAAGCACAATTTCATTACATTGGCATCCAGGGTTTCACTCTGCACCTTCTGGTCGAGTCCAAACCTTTTCTAAGTACCACACTAATATTGCACATCAATGCAATAACGTTTGAATACTAGTCTTACGTATCACTATCGATAACAACATCATATGCTATCGATGATGACAGCAGGTCTGGCCTGACAACTCCAAAGTTGGAATGAATAAGGATCATTTTTAGCTCACACACCAAGTGTGTGAGGTATTAGAATGAGGCTGATGTCGTCAACTTTTTTCAAAAGCCTTCTCTGTCTTCATTTTTTGAGATATTTGTCTGAAATTCTTTCAGTCTGTTTTTGGGGATAAATTTTTTTCCACCTAATTACATTTCAACTGGCTCAATTTATAGGGGAGTTGGAATGTAATTTTTGGTGGAAAATTGGACTTCTGGTTGCTTTTTTGCACACGGCACTCTAAATGAACAGGTTTAGCTGGAAAGCTATTCTGTGGTTACTCTAAACAGTAATCAAATTTTACAGTTTGGCTGGCCTGCCTATCTGCCCTGTGGGTCATCAATCCAACTGAACTATCATCTATGGATATCACATTCCGATACTAGTAAATTGACATGGGAATTAAGTTAGTGAAACATGTGGTTAAGTGATCATTGGAAACTCATAAGACAGGTTGATAAACAGAGTTGATTTGTGGCATCATCAATACTGCAGTGTTGTCACAATGTGTCCATTGACTTGGATTATCTTAAATACTGCCCATAGTAAAGTTTGAACATGCACAGCAACAAAACAAACAAAAAAAGAAAAAAAGTACAACCCTCAAACGTACAAACCCTGTGTAATTTACAACCATTGCAAAAACACAATCTAGCGCACATTTCAACTTAGATCCGGCCAAAGCCAGCTCTGACAGTATCTAAACATTACCCATTGGATCCTTACATATTACACAGGCTAAAGAAGATTTAACCTTCTCTACAGACCATAGCTGGTACACCTCATACTATGCTTCATGTCGAAATTAATATACTACACTGGCATATGATGACAGGTTTGATAGTGTGTCAACTAGATGCTTTTTGCATGTAACATTTTGTCACCTTCCAAGTACTGTACTTTCATTTTGCAATGCCACAAAGATTACCTCTACTTAGTTCAGTGACTGCCCTAAGTTTTGACACCCCTATGTTCCAACACCCTTCTATTTCGACATGTACACTTAAGTTCCGACATCAGCGGCTGGTCAATGCGTCATTACTACGCCGAGCATCATAGCTGGGACCCAAAATGGTGCCTGATGTAATGAATGTGTTGTAACATTTGAGTGTCAGAACTTGGGGTGTGAGAACAAAAGTTTGTCACAACATAGGGCTGTAACCCTCCGTTCAATTGTGTGAGCTACAGCGGCATTGCTGCGCTAGTTCTAATATTCAGATTTCATCACTTTAATTCTTATTTACATTAATAATTAGGACTTTGTTCATATGCACGTTCTAGAACTGCACAATCATGTTCAAATCACTAGGGGTGTCTACAGGAATGAATGTTTTAGCTGCATGTTTTCGAAGTATTTTACTACTAATACATTTTTGTATACCATGATATAACATTAGTGATATCTCATTATTTAACTTACTTACTTTGATGGTAATTAATTTACTTTGATGGTAAATAATTACTTACTTTAATTGTCCCTCGCTTCTCGACTTCTTTCGGAGAATGTGCTTTCGCTGTGGATGGTCCCCGATTCTGGAACTCGCTTCCAGATAATCTTAAACAGTGCTCATCTATAAGTATTTTTAAATCAAATCTAAAGACTTACCTTTTTATACAAGCTTTTAACGTTTAGCTCTTTAGCTTTTATTGGTTTCCTGTTTTCTTTTTCTGTTTTGATATTTTACACTGTACAGCGCAACAGATTATAATTTTATAGTTGTGGCGCTTTATAAAAAAAAATAATAATAATAAAAATAATAATAATAATAATAACAATAATAATAATAATGGTAAGATAAGGGGGAAAATTTTGATGTAGCAATAAGATCATATCTGATTACATTCATAAATAATTGTACAGAGTTCTTCTTCTATCGATAATATATTAATCAATAATTTGCAAGTAAGATTGAAGAGTGGTATATTTGTCACAGACATTTCAGAGCTTTTTCCAATTTCTTGCATCTCAAAAACTAGACACAATACTAGCCATAGGAATGTAATCCTTATAGTAAATTAATTAAGAAATATCGTCTGGGCTGTTATTGGCAGTAATAATGATGAGGAATCTGCATACAACAAATTTAGTAATATTTTGACAACAACATTCGGTAACTGTTGTCCCCTTGTTAGGGGTAAGCATAAGATTAATCACAAGAAATCACCATGGATTACAATCGGAACATTGAACTCAGTAAAGCACAAAAAATAAATGCACTTATTACAAGCAAAATCCTACTAGAAAATTCCGTTATGCTGAATACAGACTTATTTGCACTTAATTAAAACGATTTCAGATTCTAAGAAGTTGTATTGTTGTAATTTAATTCAAAAATTCAAAGATGACATTGGTCAATTGTGGAGGAAAGTTACCAATATTCTCTTCGAAATAAGAATAAAACTCACTATAGCAAAGAATTAAGGTGGTACGAAGGAATTGTGTCTGACAAAAATCATACTACGCATAATTTCAACAGTCACTTTTCTTTTGCTGGAAAACGTTTACTTGACAAATTGTCCTTTCCATTTTTTTTTTATTGATATCATATTTTACCAGGTAGCCCAATCAACATAAAGTTGCTCTTCCCTGGGGCCCTGGGTTAAAAAACAATAATATACAGCATAAGAGAAAAAAAAAAGAAAGAAACGAATTATAAAATATAAACAATGAAACATAACACAGAAACAGGAGACCTAACATGAAAACAATAAAAGTACAGTAGTTAACTAAAGGATAGAAATGGTTACACATACAAATAAAATTACCGCTAAGAACATGAAACAACTCTCAAGTGTAAAATGAAAGAAACCGATTAAAAATTAAAAAAAAAAAAAAATGAATGTACACGAAACAGTTAATTTGGTAAAACTTGCTTGGAGAGAATTTTTTGTGTTAGTTGTCTTTTGAAAGCATCAATTGTATTATTGTCTCTTATTTATTTCATTAATACTATTTTATGATGAAGTTCCTCTCGCCTTGAAGGATTTTGCATAGAGTGACGTGCAACATCGAGGCTCTACAAGGTCGTGCTTAGCCCGGCGTGTGTTATGTGAATGTACATTTTGAAGAAGGGTAGAATTACGTTTCAGATAAGGTGAGGATATGGCATTCAAAATTTTATACATCATAATACTTCTATTTAAAAAAGGAAATGCTCATCTATTAATATCCAACATAATTCATTTAAAATTACAGAAAATGGAGTGTCCAAATTGGCACTGCAAATAATCCTCGCATATCGTCTTTGCATTGATGATAATTTACTTGTGTTCCCTTTGTGTTTATCAGTCCACTGAGTACTACAAAAATTAAGGTGTGGAAATATGAAAGCATTGTACAGCATTGGTAAATGTAAATGTATCTAACAAGCTACTGCATTTTGTAAGCAAGCCGATTTTCTTCAAACAATTACTAGGCACACTAGAGACATGTTCATGGAAAAGTAAGTCTTACTCTAACACGGCACCTAAGCAATGAACTTTATCTACACATGCAATTTTCGTATTATTAATTTCAATATGTAAATCCCCTCCTCTGTCAAGAAATCGTCGTCTCTGACTACTTGTCAATAACTTACATTTGGTTTTGTTAACAGTTTCCCGCTTCGATATGTAACGCAACGTGTCATAAATTTATTTTTAGTAATTCATACTGATGTACAGGACATTATGTCAGTTACACTTAAAGTCAAGAGTGGCCAAAAGTGCTGCATTTGACAACATAACTAATGATATACTTGCTTGTGCTGTTTTGGCTATATAATTAATCTGTCTTATATATGGGGTGTTTTTTTTTTTTTCAACTAAAGGTTTTAAAGATTGTACCAATATTTAAGTTTGTTGTTCCCAAGTTATTTTCAAACGATAGACCTATTTCTTTCTTGTCCTCCGTTCGAAAGTCATCGAACTTGTAGTGTACAATAGATTACACAATTTCATCACAAAATACAATTTATTATATCCTAATCAATGTGGATTTTTTAGCAATCACTCCGTATTCCTTCTGCGATACGGCTTGTTGACAAAATGTCCAGGGATATTGACAATAGATAACTACAGTTGTCATTTCCAGTGATGTATGTAAGACATTTCTTACAATTGATCACAGTATCTCAATGAGTAAACTGTACGCATATGGTGTCCAAGGTGTATCGTATGGTTTGTTTAAGAGTCTACAAAACAGATGCAATTTTGTTCAATATATTAATTCTTCATCCCATCGAACATTTTTTAAACACTATGACCATTTCTTTACATGTTATATAAATGATATATGTACATGCTCCCAAAAATGTATTTTTATCTTATTGGTAGATGATCATACTGTTTTTCTTTACAATAATAATTTTTGAACCGAAAGTTGCCGACGTCACTGATGAATTTTCTAGAGTATGTACATGGTTGAGGTCTAATAGAGTAACTCTTTGCATGCACATTCTATTGGAATAACAATTAGTCGTAGATTTAATCGGAAAGAACACATTTCTGTTGTTAGCAAAGGAGTCTGCAGACCGAATGGAATCATAAATAGACATAAACATTTTGTACCAAAATACATACCTTTACTTTTATGTAATGCAATAATTCTTCCTTGTTTTAATGATAGTATTTTACAGTGGGAAATACCAATGCTACATCTCTCAATGAGTTGTACAAGATACAAAAAAAAAGAAGCTCTGCAGATCCCACATTGTATCTCTCTTCTAAGAATTTAAGATTATTTGTAATTTACCACTTGTTCTGTATCAGCTGGTCATTTGAGTCAAATGGAGTCACATTTATGACCACCTTTCTTCACCTAACTTACTAAATCAGCCAAATACCAAAACTACAATATTGGACAAAATTGTTGCGACACTTTGTCGTACGTTGCAAATATAATACTTAAACATTAGTTGGAGGATAACATGAAACCCCTCGCACCTTTTCAATGATACGCTACCATCATGCGTGTTATCACAATGTCATTCAAATGATGTCAAATTTTCTAGACAGAGTAACCATCAAACTTCACTGAGATGATTCAAAACTGACCAGCTGCATGGTTTGTATATATCATAGAAAGTTAAATGTTAAGATCAATTTCAGCTCCTGCCTTTTACAATCACAATCTGACGAACGAGCGAGTACCTCAACGTTGAGCCAAATTCCCTGGGTCCGACGCATTGGAGGACACTTGAACTGTAGTATGCACCACTGCTCGACAGCTGAGCCCACCAAAATCGTAAAACGACATTGCCATGAGTTATTGAATAACACTATCCAATGGCAAATCAAACAGACAGGGGAAAAATGCATTTTATTCTTTTTTAAATCATCAAAAAGAAGCAATGTGGAGTTCGCATGAAAATTCGTAATGGGTACCTCCTTTATCAGACTCATAAAGTGGTGTGACTGCCATTTTTGTTACCACCTTTTCTGGTTAAAATATCTCTTTAATCTTTTTTATGTTTTGTTTTCTACATATAATACTCTTGGCAGAGCGGATAAAGGTCATATTTACATGCTGTAAACGCTATTTACTGGTAATATAAGACTATCTTTGGTCCTTTGTAAGATATATTATTGTTGGCAGAAATTATCCGCTCCCTCTAGATTGTAAGTTCAAGTTCTCAGACGTGCAAAGTTTCTTGTGCATGTGCTTGTCTTAAAATTAAACTATAATTCTTATATATTTAAAAGCTAATAATGTTTTTTTTTTCTTTTTTCCATACAAGGAACCAGTAAGTGTCAGCACAACATCATAAGTTCATTTATATTTAAAACTTTGAAAATTTTCGTACATATGCCTGTTAAAGGGGACTAATTATACGATGTAACCGTCTCCTTAGACTGTTTAGAAGAGCAGTGTTATTGTTACGTGCCCCAGAAAGAGTGAAAATATATTCAATACATTTATCATTTTCTGGATGGTATATTGCGTATCTTAGTACCTTATATAAAACAGTGGTTAATCATCTTGATCCCATTTAATTTAAATTTACAATTATTCTTTACCAACATTCTAGAAAAAGGAATCAATTCAAAAGTAATAATCTTATTTTAATTAAAACAATGGAAACTTAATACGGTGATTACCTATATATTACCGTCATTGCATGGTTTACTATATCAAATTGATGTACTACATTGAACATCTTACTGTTGTATGAATATTCGTATTCCATTATAGTTACAGTTCTTTCTTGTTGCACCAAGTATTCGCTTTTCTTAAAAATTTTTGTTGACTATTGCCACTGACATAGAATAATGGTATTTATTGTTAACTTTTTGCTAACATTTTGTATATTGTGCTGCAAACATAGCATTTCATATTTAGCCTATTGTTATATTTTTGTTTTACTTGCATGGTATTTCAAACAGTTACAACTTAAGACTCAGTAATAAACAACGGAAAACGCGCATACCTTTAATTAACCTATTTTTACCAATAAAATCTCTTTCTCTGGTAGTCATGTTACTTAAATAACATCGTCGTTACGTGTTTGAATCCATGTGTACACGTTCTCTTAGTTTACCATGTAATCAAATCTGTTATTTTTTTAAAATCAAGAGACAGATGCTGATCAAGTAGTTTAAATTTCTGCTGTAGGTCTTACAATATTTTACCCATCTGAACTGGAATATAAGGTAAAAATATGTCATTGAAATCACAGTCCACGGAATATGTTATAACCACTGCCAAAAAGGGTTTAAAGCCCCACTTTTGCATAGATGGGTATTCGGTAACGGATTGCCGAATAATGGCATATACGTGTGTAATCGAAAAAGTAAAAGTAGCCGAATCAAGTAAAAATGTAGTAACTGTACGTTGAGTGAGATCAAGAAGGCTAGGCTTAACCCTCGATCAAGTTGTGTGTTCCATAGTTCGCATGGCTTACACTCGTTAGTCCCGCACTCCACTTCAAGTGGAATGTAAGGTGCTTAGTCCGTGTAATGGAACACACAAATTTCTTCGGGGATCGGTTAAAAATTACAAATGTTAGCAGATCATGGACTGAAGGAAATGGTAGATATATGGATAATAAGCTTCACAATCCCTTGTTTTGATATAATTATTCTATTATTATTCTATTATTTTTTTCTCTAGTTTTCTCTATTTCCTTTGCACTTACTTAACGGACATTCTTGAGGTTCATTTTTTTTTTATTTATTTGCAATACTTCTATTTGATGCTGTAAACAATTTAAAATATTCTAAAGCAGGTTACAAATTGAAAATGTTACAACAAATTAAAAAAAAAAAATACAAATATCATCATATGTTTAAAGAAAGTTTACAACTATCGTTAAGTGGTCATATTTGCTCAAAAACAAGAGCACATGAAACAAAAGTAACCTTCAGCCAAATGAAAGTGTCTCGGTGATTCAAAACATTGGGATTCACTGGAATGCAAGGCGTGCCAATTGTATCATATACAAGTAACCAGAGAGTTACACACCAACATCCGTACAAACATACCCTGGTCTATTACCATAAGGTGAACTGACAACCACTCGAGAGGCCACTTCACATGGGGAAGATGCCCGGGGATTATTTGTTAAGGGGCATTTGTCAGGTCACGCCATATATACACTGTAAGTCAAGTGGAGTGACGTTACCAAACAACTAACTTGAACAGCTTTTGCAACCTTAGCGTGAGGCACACCGACTCTCCCTGTAGGATATTTTGCAGAGCAAAGAGTAAAAGCGGTTTATGATATGGCCACTTAATCTAAATAGTACAATATATGCGTAGCGTAGTAAAATTACTGTGCATTCCTTCATGAGGGATACGAAAAGTTTCTGAAGAAATCTCTGCACTCTGAATCAGTGTACACTTCAACGAGAATGAAGCTCCCAACCTGGTATGGACTATCGCAAGCTGCGAAATCAAGAGTATTTGCAGTTGCTTAAGTGATAATATAAAGTCAAAATTCGGTATTTAGCACAAATGAACCTGAACTGTGCTTACCCAAAGTGTGTGTTCCTTACCCAGACATCTAAACTTATGTAACGGGTAGGATTGGGGACAACAATTTAGCTGACATCTGGAAGCAGCTATGCCAGATGTCTATCATCTAAAAGGCAAAGAACAATAAAAAAAAAATAACAACAAAAGAATACAGTTCATTATGTTTCAAGGTTGCCTGAAGCAATTGTGCTTGGTTGAATGGTAAAAATGATAGAGGCATTATTCATCGGAGATGTCGTAGACTGGCCCAATTGACTTAGACTGGCCCAGTTGACTTAGACTGGCCCAATTGACTTAGACTGGCCCAATTGCACTATGCATACTGTCGTGTCTATGCACTTTCAGCTTGCACGTTGGCCTTGGAACTATACTAAGTACTATAACACTATCAATTTAAGTTACTTTTACACGACAATATCATAAAACAAAAGGCTGTATAATCTTGATTGTTATTAAAGTATTTGCCTCTTAAGCAAAATTTGGGAAATGTGTGGACGTAATCTTAACTGAGACGTTTTGTTGAATTTAAAGGGGCTCATTGAGTTGATATCAGTAAAGATTGTGGTGATTTTGAAGTATGCAAACACACAACAATACTCACAATTAGCATAATTAATCAAGTTTCACATCCAATAGTTATATGGAAACTGTCAAATTTTTTCGAATTTTTGACCCTTACTTGCTCTGATTGTGTGCATGTGAATGTACTAATGTGAAAATGTCTGGTCACAAAGTTTCAAAAACCAAATTCAATCGTTTGTTACTCACTCATTAATGTTCCAACGTATGTAAAACTTTGGGATCCTTTTAGTTTGACTGTTTGTCATTAGTATGTGAAGGAAACTTGACCGGTTTAGAAAAATTGAGTGAATTTCACAAAACAACTCAATGAGCCTCTTTAATAGTTTGGCTGGATAGCATTTGTCACAATACTCAAAGATTTATTACAGAGTTTAAATTGTAATTCATAACTCTCATTCTAAAGCATCAAGGTGTGGTAAATTGTTCTACTTCTTTGCGCGAACAGATCACCTCAATCATGTTTCGTGCATGAGGTACGAAGCAAAACAAGTTCTGTCAAATTGTTAAACTTTCAAAATTCATGTGACGAGAAGATTTAATATCAGTGAATTTACCCTCTAAAATATACACATTTATTAGAGACTTTTATGTGAGACCTCGATCACACTATCCCAGATACATACACTGTATTGATAAATTTTGTCTCCACACTGCCAAATGCTATCTACATACTGCAGCATATGATGTTAACAGGCTATGCCATGGTGGGACTGTCTGCACTTCATTGGTATGCGTTTACGGATTGTGAGCCATACTTTGCTCTGGTAAAACATGTGTTAGTTCACAGGAATATCTCATATTTTCTTCTATTGGGTGGACGCACACTGCAAGACATTGTTTTTTTTTTATTTGTTTTAAAATATCTGGTACCCTTTACACTTTTCCAACGAAATCAAGTGCCTCGAAGGTTGTTGACTTCAAGCCACTCTCAGTATCAAGTCGGTAAAGATTTGACAAAAAATTTACTGTACAAGGCACATAGGATTGTAAAATGATTCGTTTCTTTTACATTCAGCCTACGTTGTTTTCCCAAGGTTATCTTCATCCAAAAGCAGTTTCTAACGTATTTCGTTACCATTCCATCTGTTATACAATGTAATGGCGGCACAACTGTTCAATGAACATTTTATAGCATTAGCTATAATTCATTTGTAGTTGTTTTTCCATTAAATAAATTCTAATTCATGTTATAAATTCTTTTCATGCAATTATGTGTTAAATACAATGATGCACAAAACTGTGGGATGAAAATGTACAAACATTTTTTTTTTTGAAGAGATCACATATCACACTATTTGTTGTCAACAGTTGTATAAAACTTTCAAAGCAGCGCATTCGAAGACGGGATAAAAATTTGGAAACGTGTGGAAGAGAGTTCAAAAACTTTAAGTAAAAATAACTATACATAATTGAAAAAAATGTAGAACAAAACATTACCCAAGAGAGTACTTTTTTTAGAATCTGGTACCATCATAAACGAAGCCGTCAGTCATCTTAGTTGTAATCGTTCTCAACCCATTGGTTGTGCAGCTTGCAAAATGAGTGATACATATCGACAGTGGGGTGAAACATGAAACGACTTTGTTTCAAAGGGTTAGAGAAATTTCAGTCTGACGATAAATAATATATTTTACAGAAACATTATAACCCTTTGGTCACTGGGCGCATGTATTCAGTGCAATAATTATGGACAATTGGTAAAATGTAGAAAATATTTGACCCAATTAGAGAGAACCTTATTAAATATATTGGCCGATTACATATCAATAAATCGTCTAGCATATTTAATAGACCGCCCTGATGTGAAAACAAACAGCAGGAGGAAATTTGGAAAACGCATGCAGAAGAGCGTTGTAAAGACTTTAAATCTATATATAAATGAAACATTTCAGAAACACCGCAAGCGGTATAAAATAAAATTTTCAGAGCTCCTTTCGCAGGAAATATATTATGCAAACAATTATGCATAACTGAAAAATGCAGACAATTCCTGACCCAGTTTCAGGGTACCTGTTGAAAATATATGCTAATTACATATAAGTGAGATCCTCTGTGATATTAGATTTTCAACCGCTTTGTTGTGAAAGAAAAATGCTTAGAACAAAAGCAATACACGTCAACGACGGGATGGAAAGTGGAAAACGTGTGTTGAAAAGAATGCAAACAAAAGGACTTATTTGAAAATGACATTGTTTTTGTGCAAGTTATAAAAAATAGTATGTTCTTCTTATCACAATATGTTTCATCAATAAGATGGTTACTGTTTCTAATTCATCCATAATGTATCAGTCCCTTTATATACACTAGACGCGTTCATTTTCTCAAGCATTCAGTACAAAGTTTAAGTATATATATTCTTGTATTGTTCTTGTTATATCGTGTAAATATTTTATTTACTCCTCCTTTGTCGAATTGTTACACTGCACATTCAATTCAGACTTGAACACAAAAAAGAGAGGGTGCCTGAAGAGTGTTTGAAGGTCACGCTAAAACAGGACAGCAGATACAAGAAGCCATTATTAAAGAAATGCAGTTTCGGGTACAGGTAGACTTCAATCGACTTTCTTCGTCTAAATTCCTTGTACATGGATAAAAGGTAATTCTTTCGTTGAGATTGTAAATAGTAACATTGTAATTGAACTTTAACTTATTCCTTTCTTTAAATACTTGTTTTTTATTGTATAATTATGTACATTTGGTTGAGAACCAAAAAACAGAGGAAACAACCTCAAAAAGAAAAAGAAAAAAGGAGAGGTGCTATGTGTTGTTCAGGTCTACCTTTAAAGGTTTATGACCGTCCCGTTTCTTGTTAATGCAAATTGTTTTTACAGGGATCCACAGGAACAACTTCCAAACTTGTTATTATATTTCTTTCTCTAATATTTTTCATCATTCTCAGATATTAACGGCCTAACAGGTAATCATGCAAGGGACTCTTAACTATATATGTAGGTTGAAGATATTACTCTCTGATGATGCTCTCAATATGTCTTGTGAAATATCAAGGTGGATGGACATATGATGAGATTCATCCTAGGTGTATGTATTAGCTTCAGTGCCATGCATGAGCTTTACTGTATTAACATTTTATTATTTTAGTACAAACTAGTCATCTTCTGGGTTTCTTTCAGCTTTATGCCATCTCTGGTTCATGCTATACATTGCATATATAGTGATTTCACTACTATTTCAGCTGTTAAACTGTTCGAAGTGCTTCACATTTTGGAAAGAATTGTAAAGTTTTGATAATGTTTGAGTTGAAGGTACATTATATTGGATGTATAGTATATATCACTTCCACCCATGCCGTGTCTTCTCATTTTCTCTTTCATATCATTTTCGGTGTGTATTTGTATGTGTAATTACAGACAAAACAGACTTTACATTTCTTTTGTTTAATGTACACACAGCTTTCAAATATACTGATAACTTCAATTGGTATGCTTTATGTAGCCTCTCAACACCGTCAACCATGCTCCTTTTAAACAATTGTGTTATGTACATGATTTTTAATGGTGTGTATGGCTTATCTTACGCCATACTAACTTTTTCTTTTTATTTACTTCTAAATTCCATATCGAGTTTCCTTTTGTATGTCAAATTTATCAATTGACGTCAGTGTTACGGGATAAGAAGGGAGAGAACTCAGATCTCGTCAAAAAGGTTCCGAGGTTGTCAGTACGAGACAAAAAAGAAGACAATTTGAAGTAATATCAATATTATTAATATATTGATTCTAAATCTAACTTTAGCTTCAGGGTTAGATACTAAAATGAATACACAGTTATGATAAAAATAATAGCAACATACAAACGATCTTAAGGCGCCAGATAAAATGTGAAATTCAACTTATCTCATAATTGCTAGGGCGAAGACGTTGACACTTCGGTGGTGGCGTCACTTCTCTCGCGACGCGGAATATGAAATACTACCTCAATAGCCGGATCGCAATAAGAGTTAATGAAGTGAAGGGTCAGCCACAGATAATAGAATAAACGAGATGTCCAAGGTATGAAACAATTCTGAGTAGAAATGGGACATCAGAGTAAACTGCCAGCTACAAACAGTAGGTGAACACCAGTCAAAGAATGAGGCAGAACAGTTGGTACCCAGTTGGTTTTCGCGGGAACAATGTTACTGTAAAACGGGTACCATCAAGTCCATCCATTTCCATGCTAAATTCAGAAGTTATATAAATATTTATTCATGAATTTTATGTCTCTTTCAGTTGTTCCTTACTCCAATGGCTTCTCTAGTTTAATCAACATTGTTGGTCGTTTTGTATTTTATATAGTACAAAGCGTGTTTTGGCAAATGCATACGATGGTATCAGATGCAAATATTTAAGTTAGATTCTCCAGGCTTTTTCATCGATGTTTACAATTTCAGATCAAATGTACAAGTCCAAAATAGACATCTTGCTATTACTTCTGCATGAATACACTGTAAATGATAGTCGTCTTCAGTCAGATAAAACGTATTTGTCTTTGTCTAAAGCATCATTTCTTTACTATGATATAACCACCAATGTTTGGAATGATATACAGACAGAGAATAGAGCAGACAAATGCTAGATTTTGGAGAAAAAGCAGTTCTTGCATCCTTGCATCCAAAGTGATGGTGTATGTAATGAAAAACTAGAAGCATAAGATTATGGTTGATCTTAACTTATTCTATATTTTTGATTGACTACATTTTTCAATGAAGGAAAATGACAGTAACTACTTTGAAATGTAACAGAACTGCCATTAAAACAGTAAAAAACAGAAATACTATTTGAAAATTAACGGTGCTTACTATAAGCACCTACACGATGAATATGCAACAGTACAGGCTATACTGGTGTATAGCAAAAAACACAATTCAAATCATCTTCTTGGTCGGTATTGTAGAATTTGGTGAAACGTAGAACTCTAGTTACAAATAATATGCAATACTAGTATACTTCCCATTGACTTGTTCAAAGATGCATGCAATTGATTTGAAGGAAAACTGTCGACCACTACATCATCGTATTTTACAGTTTTTGCCATTATGTTAGAAGAATTTGAAATCATATGGCAGAATTAACCAACTGGAAAATAATTAATTTTCCCGGAATGTCTGAATGGTGCAATTAAAAGGGTTACCAAACGTTTGGAGATGAAATTTTAATGTTTTTACTTTTTGCCTACACACGCAATTACTTGAGCACTGTTCAGTTTCTTTTTAGTTTTGTAGTGTTGTGTACAACAGCAGGCTTTAAACAAATGAGTTGTAGTAAAACGATAATATTACTTCTTAATTTGTATAAACATACTTCTTTCGTTTGCTGTCCAGATTTCAACCCGTTCTGTTATTTGTCGTGTCAACGACTAACGATATACTGCTTTTACTTTCGTCCTTATGAACAGTATAGCTATCTTTAGTTACATCAAACTTGCACTTCATATAACCATAATGGCGTTACTCATCTGATCTACGCAAAGTGGAATTACAGTGTTGCATAGTATCAGCACAGAGTAATGTACGTGAAATGCTATTACATATGGAATTGGAAGCTTGCAAAAATAATATTTTTAGGAACAATTGTTGTGCAGTTAGCTGTACCTTTATGTTTTTTTAACAACACATAACTAAACAAAAATACACAAAATATATTTATTACTGTTTATGGGAATAAACCCCAAACCCTGTTTGTCAGGTGAAATGATCTTTGATTCAATTTATTTCCAGTTACAGAGGATCTAGGGTCTGCAAATCTGAAACTTTGACAATTAATAGTTATATACATAGTTCCGTCTTATACATTGTCTCGGTGTATTTTGGTTTCGAAGATATTTTTTCTCAATACAAAAAGCAGCGCTTTGGTTGAAACTACAGCTTTAGCTAGCGCAATTATGAAAACACAAAAGGAAAACGTACGTTCTTATTCTTGTAAAGCTGGCGAACTATTTTCAATTTGTGTGAAAAGTGTGTGAATGATATTTACATGTTTCTAAAAGCGGGATAAAGCCTATGTGAACATGGAACATCAGGGTAATACATGTTGGATCTCCATGTATCTAAATGTATCTACCGTCACAATTTATCAGAGAGAAGCGGATTTAAGACCATGTGAACATGATGCAGTATCACTCAGAGTGATCAATGTTCATAAATTTTCAACATGCTACTCCGAAATTTAAGCACAGGCACATAGTGTTGAGTCTCCCAGGTTTACATCATAGTACTTAAATGACATACTATGGAATCAGATAGTATAATGAATCATAACGTTTTATACATCCTACTGCACAAACTTCATCGTAGTACATTATAGACATATTGATACTTCTTGGAGTACGGCAATATGTGTAGGGTGCATTTATCTCACAATGGTCATATTTTGTTGCCTTGTAATTTCCAAATGCAAACTCGTCTTGTATTTTTACATTCTCTTCTTTGTTATAATTATAGGTGTTAGTATCTTATTGGTTGAGGGATGGCATTCTAACAAAGTGAATATTAGGAAGCTGCACGCTCTTTAGTCTCGTGGTTGTGTATAATAATATTAATTTACCTTTGTCTTCCTCATCATCCAGGATGGATCAACAAACCAGTCCGTGCACTCCCTGGATAAGACTTCTTCTATTTAAGTGAGGTTTAATCTAAAATCTATTTTCCATCTGCAATTATACGTTGGCACTCTTGCACTCGATTTTAATCTTGTCTGTGGTTAAGATTAGCAACGAAAGATACACATGTAACATAAAATGTATTTTAAGCAAGCTAGAATGATGTTTCATTTAAGAGTATACTTTGTTTTCATTATGCCTTTTTTTTTCCTGTTAGCAATATAGAATAGCAATATCTGAATGCAAATTTGCATTCACAAACACTGTATAATTCATACTTCAAATTTGATACTTCGTACTTAGAATGTTATATCTACATTCAAACAAGAAAACTCGAGTCTCTGATTTTTCATCAAACTTAAAAATGATTACTGTGGTGTACTGTATTTAACACACATCGGGGAGACACCTTTTTTTTGTAATAAGAAGTTTTGCATTGATAAATCGTGCTAAAATAATAACTCAATAGATACACTCCCTACTGTGAATCTACTGGTGCTTTTTTTTCTGGAACATTAGACGAGACAACTTCTCATTAAAAAAAAAAAAAAAAATAGTGCATGTGAACAGCACGATCTTTGATGCTTTCCATCCCGCATGAATATGTGTGCTTATATATGGAGCGCACAATCCCAAAAGTAAAATATTTAATCTGTTTAATAAACATGGGAAAAATAATCACCTCTCTATTTTAATACATGAAGAGAGATTAAAGAGACCCAAGCTATAGATTACACTGTTGAGGGAGACGTCTTCATCTGTTTAGTCAGGTCGATGAAAGTAACAATGACTACAATAGCTTTTAAAATGCATTGCCGCCAAAAGTACTGATCAGAAACTACTTTTATTTAGCGGCAACAACCTCATTTGCCCACACTGTAGCAATTCTACAGGTTGCACTTATGTCATATCCAAAAGCGAAATCATTTCTCTGTAAACCCCCCCCCCCCCAAAAAAAAAAAGAACATTCTAGTGATTCAGATAATAAGATGGCAAAAAGTGGGTGAAGTTTACTACAACATCCAGTTTTCTTCCCCAAACTAATGTTTACATCACCATTTTCTAATTAAGTTTGTGTTTGTTTTTGAAAGAAACTAAAAGGAAATAGCGCGTTTAGAATACACCGATATGACATACTAAAGAAAATATCAGTAATCATTGTAAAACCAGTCAGTCTCATCAATAAACATCTTCCAAAGTTTCATCTTTTCAAAACAGTCTGCATGTGATGTGTAATGGAAGATGAACCATTTGAATTTTGAAAAGTTTGGGTGAACAAATTAGTGTTGCGTAACAAATACTGAATTTTTATCTGTGAGTGAGCTTATTTCTTGAAAAGAAGGGTACTGTCTGTCCTTATTTTAAATAGTCTATCATTCTACGTCCTCAAATATTGGTTTAAAAATATGGACGTTTTCTCCAAAACAAACGCCCTATTTCCCTTTACAAAATGGAGATGTTACGATTGTTCTGATTTCTAAGCGTATTGGTTATTCACAAAGCATTATCTACCCTTAGATTATATTCTTGTAATTGTTTCCTTATGTGTTTATGAGCAAGGCATTATCAAATTTTACCCCAACAGGAAAAAGTAAGTTTGTCATTATATCATGATATTTAGATGGATCTTCTGATATTTACCTTGTCAATCGCGAGAGAGAATACTGCAAATAAATATGCATCCAAGCTGACGACAGATGGAAAGAGAGTATTGATTTAGGCTTCCGACTGAAATTGACATCTTGGAAGTTTGGACAGATCTGATAATTAGCGCCTTGGTGTACCCCATTAGTCACAATGGTCGTATTTGTTCTTACCGAAGTCAAAGTTTATTTGAGGTCAACAGACATGAAATTTTGAAGAACTTGTAAACACGATATATAAAGAAAGGAAGTTTGGACAGACCTCATATTAGTTATGTAACTGTAACTGTGTAACTCATTGAGTATACTAAACATTTTCGTTTCAGTGGAAATCAACGGCCATTAGAGGTCAAAACAGTGATCAAAATTGACGTGGAAAACGTTGTTGTCACGATATGAAGGAATGGAAGCTTGGGCAGATGATGTAGAAGTTATTCATATTTCCGTACATGGACATGCAACACATTGTGCAATACTGACCAATTTTCCCATTAGAAATATTGAAAATCACGTTTACATTTACTTTTGTACGTTTATTTCAAAGACAGTTCACACATTTTCATGTCGCATGTACTGGATTTTAGAGAATACGTGTAATCTTCGTTATATGTATGCGTATCCCTTACCAATGTCAACTCAGATGATAAGTGATAATAAGTGAATACATATGTAAAGCTTGAAAAGTTGAGCCAATTTCAGTAAATCTGGCTGATTGGTGGATCCTGGCACTGCAGTCTGCAACTATGCTTGACAAGTAAACTGAAAATACTGAAGCGGCGACGTCACGGAACCCTCAAAAAGTGAACTCAAACAGATGTGCATTTTAATCTTCGTTTGAAACTACCTCAGGCAAAAACAACAGCAACAAGCAACCTTGATTTTTAGGGAATTTCATCACGATACTTCCTATATCAGACCCATATCAGACCGATTTGGGCAACCAAATTATCTAGTTTACAGGCCTACTGAGGAAAAACAAGTAAATCAACGAAATATGCATAGTTGAAGTCTTATATTTTCTTCTCTGGAAAAGATAAGTTAAACTTAGGTTAGCTTTAAATAACACAAAACCTAACAATTGCTGCAAACGGAATCTAGCACTACCTACCTAAACGTTTTGTTAGGAAAATAATTCTAAATGTAGTTGGTTGGGGTAGGTTTGGTGGGTTGACGCTGTGACAGGTTCTAACAGAGTGTAGATTGATAGTCAAAAGTGAACCCGCTGCCTATCCCCTATGTCCCCTTACAGTATTCTTTCGCTGACTTTCATTGAAAGAATCTTGGGTAAGGTTTGCAATAGCTTGCCCCCCCCCCCCCTCTCCGGAGGTTTGAAGTAAGCTTTTTCAGATCTAGTGTAAAGTTCGTGATCTTATTACTGTACTGACCTTTTGAGAAATAGCCTGAGTTGTGAAATGTCCAATATATGCATTCCTTGTCTCTAGTCTCTACAATATCAGCATATGTAGATAGTCATCATGAAACACACACTCATATACTGAAACAAACCACTTTGGAATAAAATTGTTTCTATCAAACACTGTAAAAGACTAATGTTTACACTATCAGGATATCAAGTATCACTCAAACTCAAATTCAAGCTTGTATCTGCGTCCCCTGCCAACACCAACCATTTAAACCGTAAATTTGTTGTTTGTGAAGAACCAACCATATAACAAATGTACACCAAACCCTCACCCCTCCCAAAAAAATAATAAAATAGATGCTTTTTCAAGCAGTTTTTAATTGATGCAGGCAACATATATCAGCATATTGCTGAACAATCTTTAATTCAGTCATGAAGTTAACGATTTAAGAAGGAAATTGGTAAGTGTAAATGAATTCACAATATAGCATTTTACTTACCCTTCAGCTATGACCATTAATTTCTTGGCACAAAAGTTTAAATTGTTTTACATGTGGTTCCCCAGTACACCATGTATGTTTCTTCAACCAAAGGTACGTATATTTTTACAAAACGATAATTTTACAGGGGAAAAGAAGGAGAAAGAAATATGAAGAAAATACTTTTGAAGGGAACTGCTTCATTTTTCGTCTTATTTAAAAAAAAAATTCTCAGGATTAAATGGTTTGTTGATGCTCATATACACATACAACTATCTAAGCAAAATGTAGCTTAAATTATTTTAGCTAATGTGTAGTTTTCATATTGCCATTTACCATATCATGAGATATATTCCACTTCAAATCAGACGTCTCTTCGTATTAAGTCAGCTTGTCATTCCCGATAGCTTTCATATATTATATTTTCAACGTTTCCCTCAGTTGTATCCAAATAAGTTGTCTGGTAATTGTTAGATGTTGCCTTTTGCTTGTATATTCTGCAAAACCTGAAGTGAAATAAAAACAAATACTTCAATTATTAGCAATAATGGAAAGTTACCTTAAGGGGCATTAACGAAATTTTCCCCAAAACCAGTTGTGTCAGCCATCCAACCAGACAACGAAATAGCGATGTACTTATTTTTCTCCTAGCTGTTCTGAAGTGACAAAACTCAACTGTAGTAAGTCGAAGAAGAACTTGATCATCGGCGACTCAATGATTTGATATCTAACCTGTAATAGTTTTCAGTACACGAATATTAAATGTATTAGATGGCCAACAACCTTCCGGAACTAGAAACACCATGAACACTGTATGGTCACAAAGTAGTACGTATTGGCTTAAATGATATCTTAAAGTCAACTCGGGTGGAGGAGATGCTCAGCAATTTCGAAGAAATTGTCAGATCCATACAATTATCTCAGGTAGTATATAGGTTTGTCATCTCGGGACCTTGCCTTACGCTGGACCAAAATAGCCAAAGAGGCAAACGACTGGACACCTCAGTCTGCATGATTCGATATCTCGATTCGATTGCAGGTACATACAGTTATCACGACGTATGCTAACGGAGAAGCAGATACGGACCTTGTTCGAAGATAGTGTCCACCTAAATCACAGAGGTACAGAACCACTCATTGATAAGTAAAGCCAAGGAAAATGGCTTTGTAGATAATCTAGGAGACACGGGCGACTCAGTAACAAAGATCATGGCGATTTCAACATTGAACCTTTTGGTCGAGGTAATTTGGACCGTGGAGCGTATCATAACTACAGGAGGTTAAATAGACGGCAGAAAGCCCCTCGAAATCTTATCTTATCTTACCATCTTGGAATACTATAGCTTAGTTTCGGGGACAGGCAATTCCCTCAGACTTAGCCGTTTATAGATATCTGCTGCTAGAATTATGTGCAGATTCTAACGATGGTGCCGGAATGTTTTTGACACTTTGAATTGGTCTTCACTGGCACTACGTCTATACGTATCATACAAGATTAGTTATGGTGTACAAGGTATTCATAGGTCTCGCCCCTCAGTACTTTGCAAATACATTTCAATTTGGCCACGATATACATCAACATTCCCTCAGGTCCACCACAAGTGGTGTTTTTGGTTTCTTAAATGGTGAAAATACAGGTCATCACTTAAAAACTTTCTCCTAACTCAGTGCAGACTGAAATTAATCTGACACTCCTGTGTAAAAAGGCATCATCCACTTCTGTCTCCCCTTGACATAAAATAAAGGAACTAAATGCAGAAAGCAACAATTTAGGCCTAAACACATCTTTCGATTACTATGAGACAGTCGGCTAATCTCTCTGAAAAGTGTAGGGGGCTAGTCCCTCATCGTAACTGTGACACAGCCAGTTTCGTTGTATATGACAAGTTCTCGAATATTTCACTTTTTTAGCCTTTCGTTTATTTTTTTTGTTAAGCCAGGGGTAAATCACCTTTTCCCGCTATATAGGTATGTCATTGCCACAGGAGATCTACGTTGTTCGAAAATGACAGATGGAAGGGCACACCGGACTCAACGGTTCCTCAACCACATGGTGAAGCTACTGATGATTGCATGTTGTTGTTGTTTATTTCATTTGTCTTACAAGATGCTCACAATTTATATACCAAAATTCATAAAAAAATATGTTAAATTCAAAATGATAAAAAATAGATCACAATATATAAATAAATCTAGACAAAAGAAATGAAAGGAACCATATGAAGCTAGTAAGTTTTCGAGTCTGGTATTTTAAAGTAGAATATGGAATCAAGAAGAAAACCATAGGACATTGTGTACGGACATTGTGATGCCGTGATGCTTTAATGTAAATAGTAAATAGTGTGAAGAAAAGTGTAGCTGTTTACCTCCGAGGACAGTGTCGTTTGATACCTGCGGAAAGACATAGTAAAAGGGTTATATTGTAAATACTACTTTGCTCACCAACTAGGCAAGGGAATTTCAGGAAACGAGTGCAACATACTACGTATTACAGTCTTTCACAGAGAATACATATCGAACAATATAAACAAGTAGGCAACACACGGAGTGAGACATCTCAGCCTTATCGTTTCGCATACCCATTCTCACTAGGTACGATGAGTCGTATATTTCATCAGTGATTCAGATTACTTGTTGTGGCTAGAAGTACTGAACATACAACTTACTTAAAAATACAGTACTGCGATACACCGATACCTGCAAGCTCGTACACATCTGCCTAGATATCGAGCTTGCGTCAAGAGTATTATGTCTCACAGTAATCATGGTTTTTGCCCTTGACAAGTGACATCATCAGTCAGGTGGTCCCTTCCACCAAGTTTGAAGTATATGCGACCAGTCGTCTAGGAGGAGATCGTGACACACCTTTCAAAATTATTTTTGCCCCTTTAACCTTTAACCACGTGACTTTTGACCAAGTGCCGACATCAATATTAAAAATATAAAATTTGGTTCCTCGCAATGGCTATATATGGTAGTTTTGCAACTCTTAGGATATATTCACACTGAGAAAATGCTAAAAAATTGTTTTTTCGTTTTCATGACCTGTGCTAATTGACGTTTGATCTATGACGCAATTGGTCTGGCGAATACTATGCAACATACCTGGGCCCCTACCGACCAAGGTTGAAGTAATCCGACTTATCGTCTGGGAGGAGATTTTGACTCAAATTGACTTTCATCTTGTGACCATATAGTGTTCATGGTGTTTCTAGTTCCGGAAGGTTGTGAGCCATCTGACAAACGTTTGGCAGGTTTTGACTATTTGACCTTTACTCATGTGACTTTTGACGTGATGACATCTTCAGTATTTTAAAAGGAATTCTCGTATTGACTACTTTCGATATATGGTAGTTTTATCGCTCTAGAGTATTTACACAGTGAGATAAATGCAAAAAATGTATATCTTTGTTTAGATAACATGTTATTTTTGACCTGTAATGTCATCGGGCCGGCGGACACTGTACCACAAACCCTGGCACCTAACCACAACGTTTGAAAATCGTGATACACTCTTTAGAACATTTCTGTGGATTTGACAATTTATCACGTGATCTTCGACCTGTTGACGCCATCAATATTTAAAGGAATTCCCGTGTTGTCTGATATCTATGTCTGGTAGTTTTATTACCGTAGAGTATTGACACATTAATATAATGCTAAGAAATGTGCTTTTAGGTGGACACTACACTTTATAACAGGGCACCTACCCCAAGTTTGAGGTTCATCCAACCCACCGCCTAGGAGGAGATCGTGACACAAGTTTAGTTGTACACACACACACACACACACACTCGCACATCATCACACACACACATTTGGACACCCGTTCTCACCCCTAACACCAGTAGGCAATCCCGGTCCGCGTCATTTGCATATCTTGAGGTCCCCACAAAAGGACTTTGGATCCATCAAGTTTTTGGTAAGTACTAGCACGGGTGTGAGGTGGGCTTCCATTCAAGCGTGATTTTTGACGACTTTAACGGCTCCAGTGAGTACAGTATCTCCTCCCTGTATACTATATCCCCGTTTAATACATATGGGGATGAGATGACTATTATATTTTTCAATTTCTTCAAACGTTTTGGCTTATGAATTCTTCCTTGCAGAACAAACGGCACAACAACCACTAAATTTTAATTACATATTTATAGACGTAATCGTCAGTGACTTCAGTAAAATTAATAATAAAAGAAGTAAGAAAACAAAAGAGAAGTCCAAAAGAACATTTGAGTCATGTAGGCAACAATGACCACATTGTGTTGTTGTAAGAGGTAGCAAGGAATAAGTGTATTCATATTATTATTTCAGTTTGTGAATCATTTCCCTTTTCCCTGATTGTGGGGCAACTTGACTTGTGAATTGCTGAAAGGTATTTTAAATAACGAAACACATACCCTTCAAAATACCAATGCATATGGATGTAATGACGACTATTGTGGTTCCAATTGCGCTAAGAATAATAACGATGAAGTAAGCACTTTTATCTGAAAAAAAAAAAGAAAGAAAAAAGTATGCTACATTAAAGAAAACTTGTGTAAAAGCTGTGAAAAGGTGTACGCTGTTTTGCACTTGACTCGATATTTTTGTCTATATATCAAGCACAGAATGACAGCTGTTATAATGTTGGGACAGAATGGTGAATCGTAATCGTTCCTGACTTGTGTTTCCCTTAGGTGTTGAATATATTCCCGATTTTAGGGATATTCATTGTTCAGTCAGTTGTGTTGGGGAGCTAAAGAATTTGACAATTTTCTAATGCAGTTCGCTAAAGATGTATAGACCATTCCTTATAGTCCACGTTAATTGCTTTTCTGATATTTAACAACTTTACAAACGATAAATGTACATAACAAAGATATATAGGGACAGAATATCTACAGAATCGAAACATGAATCAAAACATGTACAATACATGAGAAATGCAAGGTTGTGAATGGCAGAGAAACATGAAATTCTAGTGAGGTTTACGAAGTGCACTACTTCCTAATGCAAAATAATGATACCAATGTTAAACGAAATATAGAAGCAAAACGTTATAAAACATTGCATTACTTCAAACACCCTGTCAAATTCCCAGTCATGTAAGTAGTCATTTTAAGCAAAAAGAGAAACGATTCATCAGAAGTCTGTAATGGGGGCTAGTGCAATTACTTTACGTTTATTACAGGAACCATAACTAAGATATATAGTACATACTAAAAACAAGCTGACCAAAAGCATGTAGACAAACGTACCCACAGTGATTACACCTAACAACAAATTTTTGCACTTAATAGCGCTAACACGATCAACCCACGAAATTGCTAAACACAATAGTATTTAGGATAATTGATTGAGAAATTATCTGGTCAAGCTGTTAGCAAGACTACACCTTCAAAATAAGAGTGATCTAAAAAAAAAAAAAAACAGATTGAAGAAAGCTATGTCTCAATTACTTTAGACTAACGAACACGAAACTGTGAAGGCGTTTTGTACATAGTGTATGTCACATCCTCCTCCTTTTCTTTAGTCTTTTTTGTCATTATATTCCAACCTAATTCCTTGCTCTAAATTGTCAATTAAAAATAGTTTCATTACACGAATATTCCCAGATATTCACTGTGCACTGCCTGAGGCAATACCAAAACGTCTAAAAATGACACCTCTATTGTTACTATTATGTGTTATGTGATTGGCTCAAATTTTTCCCCTGTTGGGAAACAGTGTAGTGAAGGGTGACAGTGTGCTTTCACCTAGTGGCAATACCCAAAATGTACACAAATAAACCAATGGATTCAGAAAGATATTTGCCACAATGCCAAACCGCAACTATATTCGACAGCCATCATTTTTCTTGTCTCAATTAAAAAGTGTAAAATCTCAAAAGGAAACGTTCTAAATTGTCTGCAGTGTACTGATACCTAGTTTAAATATTTTTCAAGAAAAAGTTTTTTTTGGGGGGGGGGGGGGGAAATAGATGTGATTTGTTATATAGATACAGTTGCTGCCAAACTAGAAGGTATTTGCAATGATAAAAAATCCTGGAGAGAGTTCGTCTCTTTTCTCCATCTTCATAGCTCTAAGTTAAATAAAAATCCTGAACAAGGTGTTATTCTTTGACGATGACTCCGCATTGTAGGCATTTGACCAGTTTGCTTAATCAAAGTGTTTCATATCTCGAAAGGGTTTGAAACGTATGAGATCAGTTGACGGTTTTCTTAGGCCACACTCAAGTAGATGTTTACGATGTAAGGTTTACATGAATATCACAAATCATTGAATCAAAGAGAAAAAATGATCAGACTGTTACAAGCAAATGTATTCACATCTTATGTTCATGTTTTGAAAGACATTAGTTTAGACTTAAAATCAATTCGCAATCTTCACTTTAGAAGAGATCATTAATGCACATTGTAATAAGATGAGCATAACAGATAAAATCAAATAACGCATAGAAATAAAATTGCCTAGTGCCTTAGTTTAAAATTTGCAGTGATTGAATATTTCAATCTAACCTTCTCTCAAACAGGCCGATTATTAAACCGCGTAGAATTTGACCCAAGAAAAAGCGGGGTGCCATTCAATAGCTTTCTCAAACAGGCCGTTTGGTAAGCCACGTTGAATTACATCCATGACAGCGACTTATCCTAAACGGGTATACTTATTTTTAACATTTCACTTGAAAGTTACCGTTGAAAAGTCGACGTTAGAATGCTCAAAACATCATCATCACTGTTATCATTATGATAACAATAGTAATAATTAAAGTTTGAATTAGAGAACGTTTTTCCTTAAACGAAACGAATTTTGGATGTCTTTTTTGAGGGATGTCAGTTTTTGTTATTTTTATCCAGTAAATATGTGCTTAAAAGAATAATGGAAATTTATCGGTCCTTGGTTGGCATATTTGGAAGAACACAGATCGAAATTGACTATAGCAAGACAAAGTCTTCCTATAGCCAATCAGTCACAAAGTCTCAATTGTCAAATGACTTTTCGTTTGCATTTCCCAGCATTTCGTCTGAACACGGTCATCAGAAATTGATATACTTTGAAGTCCACGGGCAATTACTAATCAGACATCGTAAGCATGCTATGTTCACTCAATTCAGATGTAACACGGATTATTCTTTACGTATAAAGTATTACCGTGACATTGTTGCAGTTCTTGCAGTCAAATTGGACCCAAAAGAAGGGGCATGAAACGCAAGACACCTCATTCTTCTGCTCTGTTGTGGAACAGAGGAGAGCTATTGGTCAGTATACTGACTGATGGAAATTTTTTTGTGATACTTGTTTACCAAAGATATTCACCAAATCACACATGCAACTCAAATTTCGTGACTTATTCCTGTCACAAGCATTTCTTTAAATAAGAAAAGAATCAAACACCGCCGAACCCTCAAAATACATGACAGGTGAAGGATAGGAACACCCAGCTTACCATCAAATGGTACTTCGTGAACATATACCGTTAACATACCTTTCTGTCACTTACCATTCTCAATTCAACGGCAACTCCTCAACAAGCCAAAACCCTCAAACTCATATCAAAGTAAAGTGAACAAGGAAAACATAGGGGTCACTCACTGATGTTGTCAACCACAACTCACTCTCTAATCGAATAGGAAGGAACCTATCCTTACAAATTGACCACGCACCGCCGACAGTACTTCACCATGTCTCAAGAAGTCCAAGTATTTATGGTATTTGGATATAATTCCGTCATCACATAATAAAGTAAAATGCATTAACCACGTTCCACTTAACATAAAATAAAATGCATTTCTCTCTTCTCACTCTGCTGTCACATCTCTGTGCCTAAGATCTCTTCCTCCCATGTTATGGTCAAGAGTGGGGTGAGTGCGAGACCCACCAGAGTTGAAAAAAAATCCCGACAATACCGTACAAAATCGTTCCCAATTTGTTTGCTAAGTTGCCAAAAGTTATTACCACTTTTCTGTGGCGCATCGTTTAACATTAATATTGCTGAGATTGTATTGAATATACACACACTTACAATGAAAGTTACAAAGGTAATTAGATTTATAAATACGTTTAATTATTGAGGAAAGCACTACACTCACCGTAATTGTTATTTGGTACGTTTGTAACCAGTGACACTTTTTGTGTAGGGATAAATAAACCATCGACGACACAAGTAATTTCCGTTTTTCCTTCCACTGGTATAGTTAGAGAGGATTTGATGGTAGTACTGTTATAGTTCCAAGTCTCATGAAACGTTTGACAATGAGAGGTATGGTTTAACTCCCACCGTATGTAGATTGGTAATTCCAATTCTTCGATGATGCACTGAAAAGTCTTCAAGTTGGTTGCATTTCCAAAAGAGTTCTCTATCTCAATGATATTTGGCGATACTGTTGACGTTCCTGATAGTGCTATAGGACAGAAACGTAACATAAACGTAATATCTTCAACTAAATTCGCCTTTGGGACGATGATGTTGTAGCATATAACATTATTTATTTTATTTGTACAAGTAGGGCGTTCACTATGTTACTTAGGATTTCAGTTGTGATTTAATGTCTTTTCAACATGAACTTGCTATTACCACAACCTATCAATTATATATCGCCTCTCTGTTTGATGGTAGTGAACTCCTACTAGAAATCCATTTAATACTTAAAGGAAATCTCTATCATCGTTTCTTAAAACATACAAACCCCTTTTGTATCCACGTCATCGTTCTTATTTTCAAGAACTATCTCACAAATTAGGAAAACGTAGTATGTTAGTAAACATCCCCCCCAAAAAAGAGCCTTGCACGAGAAATCGGTTGTGACGTAGTGACAAATCTTTTAAACACCGCTATTGATGTTGATCTCACACCACTGGTTACAATTTATTGCGATCTCTTATTCGTTGATAAAACCTTGGTTTCATGATTTCACCAGGGAGCGACTACCGTTCAAAGCATTAATTGTTCTGAGCGGGCTAATTGTTTAAGGATTAGTTGACTCAAACCATGTTGCGTCGTAAATGATATTGCACTGAAGCCAACGGATAAACGATAGAAGATGAGATAACAACACAACTTATATTTACTCCGCTTTGATGGTCCTATATTTGTTAACAACAATTAAATTTCCGTCCATCTCAATAACAGATTTCATTGTTTCACGAAAATTATCTTACTGAATATAGACATTCATGAGGTTTTCATATCGTTAAACTAAAAGGACGTTCATCTTAAGCCCTTGCGAGGAACCACAAAGAGGGTAAAACTGGAAAACAGTATTTGTCGGTTCTAGGTATCACATTTTCATTTGTACTAAAGCTTAAGTTTCAAAGGGTTATTTTACACCATGGGAAGCTTCCACTGTTTGACTGATGGAACCATAAAACGCTTCATGAATTAAGTTACGCTATCTTGTTGCTGGATAATTCATTTCAAAGAATTACAATCAGATATCGAAACTTCTTCAACAATCGAAAACAATGAGTTGGGGACAAAACACTACAATGTGCTAGATAATGAAATTAAATTTTAATAGAAATAGGCAGTATTCCTTATTTCTTTTGTATTGGAGCTTTGAGTAAATTACTCTCACCTCTTTTCAGTGAATACATCTGAAGAATTGTCGAATTAAGGCGACATGTATAGTTCCCATACTCCCTCTGATTACATGGTTCAAATAGTCGAATTGAATAGTAACTAGAATTGCAGCCATTTACTTTTCCTTTCTCATTGTCGGTAACGTAATGTCCCCCAATCGCAATCTCGTCTCTTGTAATCTCGTTTTTCCAACTCAATCCAAACGTTTCTTTGTCTACTTCACAGATAAGGCAGGCATCATCAGAACAGATGTAGTAGTCTATTATTGTTCCAGAATTGTTACTCGGAGGATAAGTCTGGCATGCGTCTGAGTTAATCAGCGTCACTCCTGTCACCAGTAGAAATGCGATCACCTCCGTTCCCTTAAGATCTATGTTTTCTACAAAAGCGATATGTAGCATGTTCTCCTACTACCGTGATATTTTAGAGAGAGAGAATTACAGAAGCTGAGTTGAATAACTTTGACGTGACAAGTAGTTCACACCACTGTAACGCAAAACGTTGATTGTCCGTAATAGTACAATAAATGTAGAAGAAGTGATAACTATTCATTACAGAGCTGTTGTGCTATAGGCCCATGCAGACGCCAAGCAATAAACACGTTGATGTAGGTAGCGCAATGTCACACATGTGAATTTCATTATTAGCAGGCAAAGGAAAAATGTTCATTCATATCGCCACCATCATTTTCCAATTATCAATGGAGTTCAAGGCTCTATAGGGAATCATTTACAAGGTGATCATTTCTTTCAATCTTCAGTTTGGAACATCAGTCCATTTCAAATCTGAGCTGTCCAGTTTTTGTTATGTCAGAAAAAGATAAAGTAAGGAGTTTTAGCACGAAAATTAACGGAACTAAAAGAAGGAACTAAAAAAAGTTGAAGACTGAAATCAAACAGTGAGAAGAAGAGCAAATAACTTAAGGAAACCTCAAAAAAAAAAGAAGAGAAAGAAAAGAGAAATAGAACTTGTGGTAATCAGTGAAAAAAAGAAACAAACAAAACAATATGGTATCCAAAGGTTCATCGGTGCTTAAGGCCATGCAAACATGCTAAACTCGACCGATGTACACGTGGCTTTCATCATTCATATCTTCACTATGGCAGAATGTTTTGTACAATTAGTTTCCTAATCTCTTTGCACCTTCACATTACTAATAAAGTATCAAAACAGTCTCGTAGCCAAGAGACGGTAGTTGGAGCAGGTTTGACCTCGCCATCTTTTTAGCTGAGTTTGGTGTTTGTACGTTCGTTCATCAGATAACTACCATGTTCTTTACTGAAATGATGTAAGCTTACTATTTCCGGCAGACAGCATGATCTTCAGTGACGTGGGATGTATTTTATTCGAAAAGCTTCCTGTACACTTCACAGCCAATACAGTAGCTGGCGCTTTGCTTAAATACTACTCTTCATCCTTTCTCTACAACTTTCTGGTTACGCCCTGGTTCGCAAACAAAGCTTTGCTCTCCTATCTAATTTGGTCCTTGAGTATTGGAATGGAATTTAGATTGCTATTCTTCTAGTCTATCATATAAGTTTGTTATGCACTGCAAAATTTCAACAGTTTTCAAAAGTCTGGTATTAATCATTTTTTTTTTTTTTTTTTTTTTGCAAATGAACACATGTTGGCCTATAAATTTACTGGTTCCTGTTCACCATGGGCTTACTTTTATGCACTACGCAGTTTAAAGGGATACATTAATAATCTATTTTTGTGGGAGAGCAGATATAGATGTTATGATTATTGCAAAAATATATCGTTATTGACGTATCACGCATCTTAAGTATTGCTTCACTTAGTTAAAAATTAGCAAAAGGATCTTAAATAAATGAAGACGTCGAAACAGTGTTCACTAGAGAAAAATGATGAGAATCTCAAAAATCAACCTCTCGTTGTCATATGTTAATATTTTGACACATGAGTGCTTTCTTTTCCTTATGTTTTCACATAAACAAGGGATAAGTGCAACCGGTTGAAGTATAGAAGTATAGGAAATCTGACCAATTTGTATGTTACCCTTGGTCTTGGTTACCTCCAGGTGTTTAGTTTTAGGCTAATAGTGAGACATTTGTAGAACCAGAAACTAGTAAAATCATCATGTATCTTTTCCTGCTTCTGCATCAGTAAATTTCAGTAAAAAGTAGATCAAAATACACTTCTGCTTACATGTATGGTGCATGTTCTTTTCAAGTGACGCCGTCGAAAGCTATATTACGAAACCCGAAGAGAAGTTTTGTAACATATACACAGTAGGTCTATGTACAGGCAACTAAGGGGAAAAAACCTGAATGAGCGTAATGTAATCAATAGTTCAATAAACGTATCACATCACATGAAAATATGTTATTACAAAATCCAATGATAAGCAGAAGACGGAACTCAAAAATACACCTCTGAATATGTCAATTGGAAAGAATCAAAAATTCGAATCGAATATATGACGAATCCATATAATAACTATTAAATATCAATCAACAGACCATTAGCGTTTTAGTTTTCTCTTCCAATGAAATAACTAACGAAATCAACCTAGTTACCACAGAATCCAATCCAATTACTACAAAACGACCATTCTAATTATGTCATTCCACCTTAACACAGATAAATTAATGCCAGAAGAACGTAATTTACCCATCGTTGACATAACCGTTGCAATAATACCGTCCCTTGTCATTTCTAAAGAAAACCACTTTACATACAAATTCAAACGCTACAAAGAAAATATATAAAATATGAGACCTTAAAGACACAGCTATCGGTTATACCCTCAAAATGCGATGTCAACTACCTGCTACATACCGCAAAACACTTCCACAAACTTCAAAATCGTGCATACCTCACAGACCTGAAATCTCGATTTTGTTCTGTCCATGACGTCATGGAAAGTATTTAGGCACACTTCTTACTTCAGGAGGAAATTCTTTAGTTCAATATTTGTTGATTCACGTCGTGTCGTTTGCATCACAATTGATCTTATTTTATTGAGTGAATCATGTAGACGGGAACGAGACTTGATACTCAGTTTTGGTTGGGATTTGACTGAAACATGAACAGTTTTATTTTTTTTTCATTACACTTGTCTTTTGTTCAGTGAGCAAACTTGGGTGCCTTGTGAATCCGCCATTGGTACATTTCGCCAGGATATTCCCCCATAGGTTTCACGTCTTTTCGCCAAGGCATAATGATATGGTGGAATATCCTGGTGGAAAGAGTAAAACTGTTTGGGAAATATAGTGTCTTTGGGAGATTTCATTTTTAACTTAGGATGCAGGTAAATATTGATTTTTTTTAGGTTTGAAAGGTAGAAGGCAGAGGGATACGTCGGTTACAATATAAACACTGCTGACCTCAGTAATACTTTGCTGTGTATATGCATCAAATATAATGTAATCAGGAGTGCGTGTTCTTGAAGATTATGGACGAGTGTGGTTATTATCATATTTTCGTTGTTTTGTATATCCGTTTATCACAACATATAGACCTTCCTTTAAAATATTCACAAAACGAATATTTGTTCACTTCTGATTTTTAGTGCAACATCAGCAAATCAAGTTAATCAAAATTCAGACATTATGTTGTACACCTGCGAGTTTACGGGGAATTTACTCCCCAGATAAAAACCAAAAGAACGCAAAAAAAAAAGAAAAAACCACAATAAATATTCTGTATCACATAATCATTGTCTTCTCATTCATTTGTGTATTTGCACCAATACTACAAATTATACCAACTAGTTACTAAAGTGCCCATTGTTGAAATGTCAGTTATTTCTTGCATCTTTCCTCAATTGTTCTGTTTGCATATTTTGAGTTGCTTGTATATTGTCATGCTAAGTTGCCATGCTAAGATGCCACGTGCTCATGCTTCATTGATCTTGGAACTTTATTAAAAAGGACTGAAGAAAGGAACCTCGGTCTCTTCCTTCTCACGGCACGCTCCTAGCCACATACCACTGCTCCGTTCATCATATCTAAGTTTCAACCAGCCTACTCTGTATTCTTCTCCTGTTTTTCAACGCTACCTTTCTTTTAAGTCTTCCAACTTTTGGCCAGTCTTTCCTACATGTTTCCTTTCTCTGCTGTTTCTTCGACCGACCAACAGTTCTCTTCGTTGACGTCTGTATTTGGAACTCTTCTCACATAACTCTTTCTTAAGCTTGCTTTCCGTTACGCTCGACGTTGGAACACCGCCCTGCTCAGCCGACTCCCCTGCGACATTAAGCCACCGGAGGAGCCCAGAGGGAGCCGACCCACCAGAGGTACCTCGCGCGCGCTTCGTTAAGCTTATTCCAGTACCGGTACGTTCATTTACTTATTTCTTGTAATTTATGTTGTAGAAGTAATTACATGTTTGACATTAACGAATCTTCCTCTCATTTCCTACTTTATATCACCTGTCTTTGTTTGTGTTATGCTCATAATATCTCGACTTCGTAACACCATACTGCATCAAATAAACCTTCACAAGCAAACCTTGCATTAAATATTCTCAAACTTATAACTCAAGACTGGTACTTCCCGATTTCCGGCGAAAAATGTGTTTTTATAATTCTTCTGCTGGGCATACATTGAGGTCCTTATGTGGTTTAATCTAAAGTAAAAAATATCACATCTCAACGTTATATCACATTATCTTGTTAATATAAGCCGAAACGTAGCCTACTTATGCAAAGTATTCAGGCATATGTGTAGCCCAGGCCATTAGCCAAATGTTAATGAAATTGAAATGATAACATTACAAAGTTTTTAGGGTGTTCAGGCCTGTCACAGGAACACGGTCATGAACAGTAAGTGGTTGCGATGTTCGTAATCACATTTTCTAGTGCTACCGATGTAACAATTTTCAAAGCTACAGTTTCTACACAACGAAGGAATCCTACTTTTGCCTCTGTTGCAGCAAACACAGTACCCGTAAATACCACACCATGATACACACGTGATACAAATCCATAGTTCCTAACCGGAATAACTATGCGAACCGCCACTATTCATATTACAGCTAATTACACGTTACATAACACTACCGCTCAGTATGGTTGCATAACCCCTTGAATCGCTCCACTGACTTACATACGACATAAAGCATTATCCTCTCTAAGACCGTGCAGAGGTTTTCAACAGATATAAGCTACCGCACCTTGGAGAGCTGACAAAGTGACCATTGATGGCACTTTCTTTTTGTTTTTGCATCTTGGTGTTTCGATTTTCAGTTAGATGTCGTCAAACTCTACCTATCTTGCGGACAATCAAACCTCGCCCAAACCTAATAATATTGCTCCCCATTTAGAACATCATAACTTTTTCATAATTGCTTCAATCGACACCATTTACACAACATGTATATCTCAACTCCTTTACTTCAATATTCATCAACCACAAAAGAACCAATTCCATCTGATAGAATCCCACTAAAAACGTTGCCAATAAGTCCAATATAAGGACTGTCACGGACGGTGAAGAAGTACGGAGTAAATATAATTTCTATATAGTGCATGATACCGTATACACTGGGAATTTTCCAAACAGGGGACATCGCTACCTAGTAGCACTCTGTGACCATATGACAGTATATAACAGAGACATCGATAGGTCACCGTTTAACACTACATTCAGCAAGCGTCGACAGAAATGATATAAATTTGTGTTCAGTGAGTCCTTTTCGCACTTGTTTAGCCCCAGTATCAATAATAACTTTTAAATACTTTTCCAAAAAGTATATGAAAATGAAATCGATCTACAGTAACTGAAGGAAAGTTTGAAATTATTTAAAATAAGTAGTCACCGGGAGACTGAAAAAAGCTAAACAGCAATAGCACCACAAATTTCGAATTATTTCGCTTTCTTTCAGTATGATGCGCAGATACATGTGTGAATGTAGGAAAAGGTAGAGATAAAGAAATTATGGGAAACCTATGAGTTGTACCTGTAAGTTAGGATTTCAGGATAGATTTTACAAAACGAGGCAATAAGAAAAACACAACTTTGAAATGGCAACTTCAGTAGAACACAGACAAACATGGGAAATACATGGACAATGGCAACCATTTCACATATCTCATTACATATTGACGGAATTGGTAATGTTGTTAAATAGGTATTTCACTGTTTAAAATTTTAAAGTGTAAAGCTCCTTTAGGACATTCATTGAACATAATGCAAACGTAATGATGAAGTTATTGACAAGAATTACATATTAAATGTGTATTTAATAATTACATTAATAACGCGTTTGTGTTTGTTGATTGAGCTAACATTTTCTCAAATATTATGAGAGGAAAATGCTCATTTTTACAAACTGGCTACCGCTTAGACTGCATTTACACATTAAATTGATCCTCACTATATGTACTTAATGTTAAGCATCTATCGAGTTAAGAAATTGGACATAAATTGGCTCGTGAAACTGAAAACGCGGTTGTTCAGAGAACAATCTAATGAATTTGAAAGCTCACGAAACTAGGTTTGTCGAGCAAGGATTTTCGTCTGAGGGCAATCACATAAAATGTCAATGTTTAAGTCAGCACTGAGCTAGGACTGCAAGAGCTTTCATTTTGCATACTTTAAACGTAGAAGGGTGTCATTGTATGCATGCCTCACTGATACAAAAATGGCTGTTAACTTGTTTTGAGGTTTTAGGGTGAAGAACATAAATCATTGTAGGGTCCATCGGCATCATTTCATCTCCTTTTGCAGGTCATGATCAAACTGCTTCCACATGCCGTTAAATACGATATTAATTCACATTGTAGTAACGTTAGTGAGGTCAATTCTGCTACGACTGCACGAGAATGGTGAACCTACTGTGCGAGATTAATGAATTGACTTTAATTACACTGATACATGTACGTATTAAATTGATAAAACAAGTCTGTAAGAAGTCTTAGTTAAATTTGATGGTTAAACTACGAAAGGAATGATGTAATGAACTATTACACGAAGATAAAATGCATGATAACGAAATTAATTTTGCTGGCTACTGCAAGCTGGGTATTGCTGGAGGCATTATGCAATTCCACCTGTTGCAAGTAAGCTTAAAACAGTGGGATGAAAACTGCTAAAAGGATGGATAAAAACTGTTGTTTAAAGGGAAACCATTATTTTTGAACAACGTCGTTTTGAAGAATGTAGGGTAGCAAACTGAGAAAGAGAAAGCAACAAAATAACAGTGATGGAGAAAAAAAAAAACAGTTCTGAAGAATTTATTCAAAAATGTTTTGATAGTAAAGAACTTTTAAAACATGTTTCTAAGAAACTCATGTACAAACAGAAGAAAAGTGTTTATGATTTGGGCGGAAAAAAGTCAACTTCTTACATTATTCTCTTGTATTTTCACTTGTGAGTTATGTTAGTAGTGCTTTTTCGTAAAATGCAATGACTTAAGAGGTTTTTTTATGAGTTTTTTAAGAGTGTTTTCTTTTCTTTCGCGACCACACTCTTTCTTTGAATTCCGGAAATACATTTTATTTTCAACGGGAGCTCAACAGAATTTGGACAAATAGTGCTGTGGAGTGCTTGTAACGTCCACTGTAGATTCTAAACGGTAAATGCTTTTTAGTGGGACCAAACAGGCAGCTAATCCTTACATGATATAACACATGATAGGTTTCATCAAAGGAACAAACCATAACGATGGTATGACTGTATATCGCCTCATATCCTATCATGCAGTAAAGGTTTTTTTTTTATTTTTCAAGACATGATTTGAGCACATTATGGAAATTCTGTGTGGACTAGGTGAAACGGGCTTAAACACTTTGAAAATTCAAGACCCTGTCTGCAAAAGCATGATGGCATTGGTCAGCATCTTTTCACGCACATTACAGAGAAGAAAAAAATCACATTTTCACATTCATTCACATCTTCTTGGCAGTCTTATGTTAAGCTTTGTAAGAAAAGTCATACTTGTCAAACGACGTCTCTGTCCATTGATTCGCATTTTGCAGATATACTGTACATAAAGCATGCCATATTTAGACCTAAAATAACTGTAATATCGTCGGCTTTCAATTGCATGCTTCTACTATTTAAAAAAAAAAATCGTTTTGGGGAAGTTGAATTGTAATAATAGCTTTTATAAATAGAAAGTCTGAAGAATCACTGTCGATTTTCATTTTACATGGCGCATACTAATTTTTTGTAAAGGAGTGTAATTTTCGCAGTATGGGCACAATGATTTCCAGGCTAGGCTATGACTGATGTAATCTTAAGCTTGAGGGTGACATTGAATGAGTTAGGATTCATTCCTATGTCGCTGTCAGACGAAACTAGCGACGATTTCAGGCATAGTTTTGTATGTAACTTTCTTACGTTGTAAGTTGTACTTCAAGTTTTTGAACATTTTGTTTGCCATGATAGACACATATGGACCTAGGCTGTCATGCCTTGTCATGAGAAGTGTTGCTAAAAATACACTTTCAGTTTCAAACTAGTTCTGTGAGTAGTGATTGAACCTCCATTATTTGCATGTCAAATTGTTGCCTATATTAGTTATCCTGAGGTCAAAATGATGAAATAAATTATTAACCAAAACACTGTAAAACTATGTGTTCAAGTTCCAGTGAGCTTGTTACCTCACATTATGACCAATGAATCAAGTCAATTAAACTCACTGAATGCTTTTACTTTTCATATTTGAAGGAGTACATATGTGGCATTATATGGTAACAATGCTTTATTCAGAATCCATTCTATCCTCCAACCCCAATGACGTACCTTGTACTCTTTGGTGTATACAACTGGCTCAGCTCCCTACCTGACAGAAATTATACGTGACAATAATATCACCCTATTCAATAATAGATCAGTCCAACAGCTTCTGTGAAAAGCTTTGGTCATCCTATGGTCACCCGCACAGGAAGTTCAGTTTGGTGCAGGCCGGCCTCTTCACATGTGCTCTTGGTAAATGTATTCCATTATGTCACATATGTGTGGGGGGAAAAAAAGAAACACACTCACACACATCGTTTTCGTTATGATTATTTATTTAAAAATACACTATTTGTTGTTTTGTGCTTACGTATCCAACCATTATACCAATGCATCGTGGTTATGTGTTGTGGTTATAAGAATAACTTACACATAACAGTGATTCTGCAATACCATATTAAAATACAGCTTAAAAAACGCAATTCATCTCTCTGTGATATGAAGATCCCTTTACCAAAACTTCAAGGAGTAACACTAATTTGCATTTAAACAGCAGGTGAGATACATATTGGACTTCAGACGAAGTGCTTTCATTATTGGTAAATGTATGCTAAAACAGAATTAGCATAACGAGTTTCATAAACCGTCAAAAGTCGCTGCTTCCAGTTAATATCTGGATTGTTGTTATTGGCTGTAGTTAATTACAATTAATTATTTAAGTTAACTATATTGATACTTTATTAATGAGTAGATTCTTTGATGAAGTCTCGTAGTTATGCATTATTTGCCATATTATACAAACCAAAAAAAATCACATATTGAGAAAGATCTGAAAGGCATATTAAACACCGCCATTGTTTATGTTTATGAGCAAACACATTTTCACGGGGAAGTTAAACCTGAAGATGTCAGTTTATAACGGCATTGCTCTTAACTACTAGAACATGTATTTGATGTTTATACAGTTCTTGCTCGAAGGTCACAAATATGTCAGTACTTAAACGTTTGTGTTGATACAAAATTTACAGTAACATATATAATAAACTTTTTTTCATATTATACCTTTTATCTTTTCCATATTCCTTCGGTTTCCTGTTTGCTAGCTTTCCACATTTATAACATTTATCCTGACGTTACTTCAATGCATTACACACTAATTATATTTCTGTGCAAAATAGAGTAAAAGATACTTGAACCTAGCACTATTACAAAACAAAATCAGTTCTCACACTGTGATTCCTAAGCCCACGTGAGAATGGATCCCCTTGTGATGTCGATAAAATCACTAGCATACAACTTTCCTTCACTTTCTCACATCGACGCTGAATGCATTTACCTAGTGATTTTCAAGAAAGTAATAGTCCAGAAGGTTAACTCGACCTAGCGTGCGGGTCTTACGTATAAGAACCCATGAAGCGATTCAAGACGCCAATGTAATTCATATTTACAGAAGCCCTCAAATTCCCTGAAATTTGATAACATATACTTACACCATGTATACTCACCAAAGTAATGAAATGCAAGTGATTGAAAGTAACACCAACATTAGCTAACAGCATTGACTATCGTTACACTATACCATGACTAAGTTTTGATCATAGGTCATTGTAAGTTAAACATACCTTTGCTTAATTGTTTGGGTTTTCTTGTTTCGAATCGGGTAAAAGTCGCGTATAAGCATCTTCTTACCATATTTTTGAGAAAAAATAAATGATCTATTACATGCGAATGCAGTAAAAAACGACCATTGTGACAGAAAAAAAAATCTTTTTCCGGTTTAAGGTGGAAAGTGCAAACGAAAGATGTGCAAGTAAAACATGTGTAAGATGTATATTTATACAACAACAATGAACAAGATTTATATCTATTTTTGAACTTATTTCAACTTTTAATCTAATTTCACCTATAAACAGAATCAGTGCTTCATCATTTGATATTTAATAAGGAAGACTGTAGTGGTAATTACGTTTTCATCTTAACTAATACATCTGTCGTGTGTCACCTACAGTAAAATTTAAAAGAAAATCAAATTACTTAAGGGACTACAAGTTTGTTCAGTGTATCGGTATTCATTTCAAAAATGTAACGTTAAACCCAGTAATGTCTATAATTGGCATTGACATATACCACAGTTCACAGAAATGAGGATAGCTTTTATCCTACGTGGATTAATCAGTCCTTTAAACACATATTATTGATTACTGAAATAAAAGGTCATAATAATCAAGTAAAGTTACATTACTTATCAAAAGGAAACTGTGGTGGATACGTGACTCTCGAGTGATACGTTTCATGATACTCGTACGTAAATGTTGTTAGTATGTTTTATATCTCGTTTATTCACACTGTACATATACAGTACAACGCGCAGTTAAATGTATCGAATTACAATTTATATGAACAACAATAAACATTTGCAGAATATTGTGTCTTTAGAATCATGCATGCAATAGATTATTGGTGAAGTAAGCAAAACCTGGTTTCGTAGCATAAAACTCTTCATGGGTATGTGTTTGCAGTTTTGAAAACTGATTCCTTTTAACCACAATACTACAGATTGAAGTTGAGTACGGTTTCGGTCTTTGTTTTTTTATTTCATTTTTATCTAACAAAAATGTGCCAGTATAATTTGCCGTCATTTGAAGCTTGTTGAAGTGAGCTACTATTACACTGTTAACAAACCTCTTAATATCGATCGAGGTATCACCAATTGCTCGGAAGAGGTCTAGTTTCGCTATATATACATATATATATATATATATATATATATATATATATATATATATATATATATATATATATATATATATATATATATATATATATATATATATATATATATATATATATAAACGCCACCAATTTTGTGGTTTGAAGAGACCTTCTGTAGTGGCTATTTTACGTAACTCCTGGCTACGTCGGCAATACTACATGCATTCTTGGGTGCCGTGGCGGTACCATGAATTTGTATGAAGTTGTTACCTTTGAAACTAGAATTGTTATGTTTATGACAGATCGAGACTGCCTCCAAAATACACTCAATACAGGGTCATTTGACGTCCTGTTCCTCAAAGCTTCTGACACGGCTTTTAAACTTAACTTATTATCTATGTTAGGAAACATAGTTGAAATGTCCCAAGAAACCAGTAGGGGGAAGGGGCTTAAGCGGTACGAGTATAATTCTGACGTTTGTTAAGAATATCAGTAGTGTCTTTAATGTAAGCGGGGCTTTTTTGGGTAATGGGCTTAAGAAAAATTCTAGCAAAAGCGGAGAGATTCTCAATCGCTGTGTTACAACACGAAGTAATATTTTGTATTTGTATTTTGTTCTACCTCTGAGATATGAATTAACAGATTCACAGAGTGTAAGAATTATTTAATAGCCAGAGGTTATGACACCCGGCTCTTAGAGGAGCAATTTGAAAAGGTTAAGAAACTACCTAGACATGTCCTTCTCAACCACGGAGAATGATTTAGTTATCTAGAGGGCCGACTTCACGAAATTGCTGTGACACTATGGAGACACGTCGCCATAATGAAGAGGTCGAAAAACTGATATTGTCAAAGGCCAACGCCCGTATAGCAAGACGTCGGGTATTTTATCAAGATGCCGCAATCTTGCCTGTCGTATGGTTGTGCTACCAGACGAACGAAAGGCAGTGGGATCTCCTTTCATAAGTAAGTAAATTACCGAGGTCATAAATATTAGGTTAAATGAAAAACACATTGTTTTACGATAGTCTAACTTAGGCTTAAATGTGGAATAACATGTAGACTGCTGAATATTATTTTTATGGATCACCAGAGGAAAGCTTTACCGTACCAATTTTAGATTCATTTCCCTTTGAAAGACAATTTTCTCTAGACGATACACTGCCAGTGACCAACATTTTAAACCAAGAAGAGCGATTGTTGTTCTTACTATTATGAAGGTAAGAAATGACAGTTACATATTTGTCGTATATCGCTTTCTCAGAGAGACCCGCCATGAAATTGTTATCAGTGTGACCAACAAAATTTTCACACTTAGTTGAAGCCTATTCAGTGGAACAGATACAAGGGGTACTGGGGGAGGGGGTCATGGAAATCTTGTGCACCCAGACACCACCACACTGGAATACAGGCTCTTGAGAAAATGCGCTGTGCCGTGCTTACAACCGCTAGGATTAGTGGTGTAACTTCTGGGGGCAGGGTCGGCGGAAAAACCACATTGGGAAAATTTTTTGGAAAATAAGTACAAACTAAAAGTGGCAAAAAATGAATGTCTTCGCTCTTTAGCATCGTGCATGGGAAAAATTTTATATTGCTGCTAAACGCTGGACCCCTCCCCATAGAAAACATTCCCACAATATAGCCGGGGTATGTCACTGGCTGGGATTGCTGTCGACTATTTCCTACAAAACCATCCGATTAGGCTAACCTGGATGAACGTAGCTAGTTAGTACCCCCTCCCCCAGCCCCAACGAAAATTTTCAAGTTCGTAGCTACACTACCAGCCAAATTTGTTTTTCTGAACCTTTGCTTACACTATATTAGGCCACGCAGGTCGGAAAAACACGCATTGAACCTAGGATACACTATATGGCCTAACTTAGGCATGGGGCCTAGGCTAGGCTAAGCGTTAGGATTTCACGGTTGTTAGAAAAAAAACTCCTTTGTTACCAGCGAATTTTCAGTATTTTATTTTCAGTTGCTGTGACTTCCATTCTATAATTTCACAGCACATTAATATAATTTAAGCTAAAGGCAAAATTTGTTGACTTTTTCGGAACTCATAGGTGCGCGATATCTCACTGGTGAATTTACAACACACACACAATGCACACATAGCATAAACTTTTTGCACTCTTCGTATATGGCGGACCTCTGTCCATGGTGCCACAGCCGTTTAGTTTTAGCGGTATTGGAAGTCTGTCGTCTAGATTACTATATCATTCTCTGAGTTCTCAGCCCTTGCATAAAGAAACAGTCTAGTTGGAAATACCCACTAGTCCTGGATTTCAATCCAGTGTTGACCAATATCCATTCTATCTGACAAAAACATATTTACATTCTTCATAGATCGCATCGTATTGAAGAGGTTAGTCCCTTAAGAGGAGGTTGAATACCCCTCATCGTAACCAAACAGGGGCACTGATGTTCCAGCAGGTTGTTTCAAATGCGAGCAGAAGAAATGTGACCTTTGTACTGACTTTTTGTTGCAGAGTTCCACCTTTTCTGGTTGTGCCACGAAGAAAACTTACCCCATCAAGACTTTTGTCTCTTGTACTATAGTGCTTCCATCATCTACCTAGCAACTTGTTTAAAATGTAACTGGCAGTATCTTGGGTTTACTTCAACTGAATTCAAAGTAAGATTTAGAAATGACAAATCCGATCTCCTTAATAATCGAGGCAGATGTGAATTAGTAGTCCATTACAATGATCCGTCTCCTCATCAGCTGTCGGATATAAAGTTTAGTATTATAGAGCAGACTTTTAGCAAGTCTAATATTGACATAGTCCTTCCGAAAAGAGAGGGTTACTGGTAAGCTCAGTTGAATACCTTATTTCCTTAAGGCCTAAATAATAGGAAGGAATTCAATTTTAATAAAAGAGTAAGCTGAGGGGTACATTTTTTATGCCTTTCCTTTTCTTTTATATGGTTAGCTTTTTCAAATGTTCTAGCTCGTTTTCTCCTCCTGTTCCATTTAAGCCACAGTTAGTTTTACCTGTTTTGTTATTAACTACATTGCTACATATTTACAGCTGGTTTTTAGCATTCATTCTTCTTTTTGTCTGACTGCGCCCTCAAAGGGACTTGTAGAGTCACTTTTCTACGGTACAGTTTAAGGATATATCTTTACGGTGGTTTCTATTGTAGAATGTTTTGTCAGATGTCATTTCCAGGTGCCTTTTAGCTACTGTACTGTTAAGCATTTCTTATTGAGGGTTAGACCTATCTTAATTTCAATGCTACGCACTTACAGCTGGGTTTAAATATCTTGCTTTTTAGCTGTTTATCCACCCAATGATTTTAAGCCTGATCTTTTACTTTTCAAACTTTGTGTTGGCTGCTTTGATTCTTTATCCTTATATTGGCATGTCTTTTAGAAATTTTATAGGTGGACATTTTAACGCATTTTATCTTCTTTCATTGGAGCTGAAGAAGACTGCATAAAGAACCGAAAGCTTTTCGACTCAGTGTGTCTTTTTATCTTTGTATGTTATCTTCGTACGTTAAAATGGGATTCACTCTTCTTTTGTTCTAGTGAGGCTCAACTTGTTGCAAATTTTCATCGCCGTAGGTCAGTTTATCACCTCATACTGTGATAACCCACATGGTCAATTAAACATTGTACTCGTAAATTATTACAGGTGTTTCAGTCCAATGTCTAGGCTTTCTTGAGCTACCTGGCAAGGGGTATTTGGTGTCATGTTTATAGGTGATACATGTGCAATCGGGCATTAAAGAGGGTCTGTTGAACATTTATATACAAAACATGCACAGAAATTACTGTCCAGTACGAGTGCTCGATGCAAAGCAGAGCTATAACACATATAGCCTATATTTGAGAACACGACTTTACATGACGTCGCTACACAGTGTTTCACGCATGTGCTTGTTTAATGCACGGTGATCATCAGGCAACTGGTGATATGGAGTCATTTCTTTTTAGCCCTATTTGGAAGTCGGATACCGTGACGGCAGGTCGATATGAGCTCTGTGCGTCTATTGACTTTATTTTTTTTTTTGCAGTAGGATTTCGATCTTTTCATCCAAACATAGGTTGCACAGCCCTGAAGCACGTCTATAGGTATTAGACTGCCTTAAAAGGATAGTCCAGCCAGAAATTTAGCTTTGACATGTTTATGAATAAGTAATTGTGACCCTAATGATAAAACTTCCATTCAGTTCCCATGCATGGTTCTCGCGATTTTATCAGTTCGAGTTACCCCCTTTGCTACCAACCGGGAACTTGAAGCAAACAGGAGTGACATCATCTCTTCACATTGCTAAAGAATCTTTTGTTTTCTTCATTTTTAATTATATTATTTTGACCTTGAAATCAGCAGGTGGTCAGCCTACATGCTGGTTATGTGAAGGTCACAAAACTCTCATACACCTCATACGTTCACATTATGATATCACTATGTATTGAAGTATTAAATTTGGTGTATATTTTAAAGAAAAACATAAGATGCTTTATAAATGTGGGGTGATGACATCACTCCTGCTTGCTTCAAATTAACTTTCAGTAACAAATGTGGCAACTTCAACTGCTCATATCTCGGGGTCCACTCATGGGAATTGAATGGACGTTTCACTGTAATGGTCAGATTAACTTACTCTTCAACATATCAAAGCTATATTCGTGGCTAGACCATCCTTTTAATACTTCCCAGTGAATGGAGTAGTTGTATCCCTTGTTTTTTAGACTCTGCAGAGTCTGCTTGGGCTGGAAAGTTTCTGTAAATCTTGGTTAAACCACCTATGAACACCCACACTATACTGCTCCTCCGGATGAGTGTTTACTCCCCCCAATGATAGCTGCCTTCGCAGACTCTGGACACTCGTTTTAATTATGCACACAACTTTTAACTAAAACCATTGTTTTTCGCTACCGAATTAGGTAGAAGCCAATCAGTGATGATGGGGAAAGGACATACGACTGATTAGTTACGTAACTATCATGGTAATATTCTACTCTCATTCAACTATTTTAGGCCTCTCTTGGCGACATCCTATTTCTGCAGTAGGCAAATCTGGTGAAACGGTGAAAGTTAGCCTAGGTACCGTTATTTTCTCTCATTGTTCGATCGCTGCTATTGGCTCATTTCATGAGACCAACGCGTAGTATTTTAATATGTATTAGCCCTATCGTCAAACGTGATTATTCATTTGTACATAATTATATCGAGTGTCCAAATTCTTTCCCGCGGACGGCGATCACAGGGAAACGCTATTGCTAGATGAGTACATATCCTCGGTTGGGTATAAGTAGATTGCAGCTCAAATTGTGAGGGATGTATCAAAGGAGGAGAATTCATTCGCCGATCGCGAGAGAGACTTTGCAAAGTCTACTTGTTTTTAAGCCCCCAGACAAACTTCGATAACTCTGTCATTTGCGTAACGACGGTGTCTAAATGATTTGGTATGATTATGATATCTCATCTTAAAAGCACCACCCACAAGGTCTACATATTGTTTTTTGGGGGGCTTGGGGGCACCCGTATATATATATATATATATATATATATATATATATATATATATATATATATATATATATATATATATATATATATATATATATATATCCCGAACATATCCTGTTGTAAAGAATGTAAGGAATGAACTTTATGAAAATGGAAGACGTAAAAGTAAAACTTTGTTTAAATATTCTCTCGACAATAGCGGATATGAAAAGTATTTTAAAAATTTGAATCTCGGAATAAAGTTGCAAAGTACACCTGACTTCATATCCAAACATTATTTCACAGTTGCGTAGTATTCAATACCCTGGATTTAAGTTGAACTCTGTACAATTTGTATCGTTTACCGTGTATACAAATGCACTAACAGATCTCGCTTTGACGAGGATAAATGTTCAAATTATACAGTATATGAAAATGCAATACGTAACGATTTGTTTGAATATTATCTGCATACGAAGAGCTGATACGAAGACTTACACAGTTGCTTAGTATTTAATGCTCTGGATTTAAAGGGAAACATTCAGAGGTCAAAGGTCAAACAAACGGCGTTTGTTTTACAGAAAACATCAATATTTTCAAGGGTTGGTGGGTAACTACAAGGGGTAGCCGATCAGATGATGATTTAGCCCTGTAAGAAAGCAAATTCGATCACTTGTGGTAGTAAAAAGTAACAATTTGTATGGGAACCCTATCGAGGAAAAAAGAATTCTGTAGTCTTGTTGATAAAAAAACATATAATGTGAGCGGATAAAACAGTACCTTAGGAGTTGCCCATAGAAAATGGATGGCTTAGTGTGTCTACGATGAATATTGTTGGTATATTGTAAATAAAGCATGTCTATCAGTCGGTTCGCTGCGGACCCACGTTTGAAGAGATTGTCCTTAACGTCTCATCAAAACGTAAGTTGCAAATCCATGAAGCTTGTCTATAGGTATTAGACTGCTTTAATAGTTGTATCCCTTGCCTTTAAACCCCCATACAAACTTGGATAACTCTGTGTCGTTTGCGTAACGGATGTGTCTAAAGGATGTGGTATGTTTATAACATCTCTTTTTAAAGGCACCACCTAAAAGTCCTGCATATGGTTTTGTGGGGTTGGGGCCACTCGTTACCGTAGCTGCATAAATAGCAGAGCGTACCAAACACTTCCTGCGTAAGGGGCAATCGGCTTTAACTCTACGGTTGCATGTTTTTTTTTTTCCGGATGGGGGGTCCTGGCAAAATTTTTTCATCACGCGATTGTTATGAGACTTGACAATCCTTTCCATGTTTTTAATGCAACTATAGGACATTTTGAGGGTGTTTTTGTTAAATACTTTGTGGAGTTTGCGGCCCGGCGGGAAGTGCTTGGTGATCAGTTTGATGAATTTGGGGCTTACGTTGGTTTTTACATTTTTACCGAATGGGGGGTGGGGGGGGGGGGAATTGCGTCGCCTCTGCGTTGTCGGTCGAGGTTGGCGATTTCGGTGTAACCTATGTTGTTTCGGTGCCCTGCCCATCGGAGGGCATCTCTATAAATGGGAGTCGCCTTGTTGAACATGGCTTTATGTTAAGGCAGGGTAGATATTCTCTTTTCAACTGTTGGGGTGAAAGCTGATTTCTTTTTTGACTATAAATTATTGCTTAAGCATCCTTATAATTTTCTCATTTTGCATGCTAAGTTCTTTATTTTCCGTTGTTTGGTTAATTCGATTTGCTATATAATGACTTAAGAAGTCCTTACCTTGCAAATTGGAGTTGGCCGAATAATGACTTTTAATATGTGTTATTGTTTTTTGGGGGGTCACAGTCTTCGTATGACAACACAGAGAGAGAGAGAGAGGTGGAGAGATAGGTGGAGAGAGAGAGACGTCAGGACAGAATAATCCAGCGAAAGAGTAAGATTTAGCAATCAGAGTTCCATTTATTTGATGATTCGACTAGCCTAGAAAAAGGAGAAGGAGGAGAACTTTCCTTTTCCTCCATTTTATTTCCTCAACTGCATTTCACAATTCGTCAATTTCGTCAATTGCATTTCGGAATTCAACAAAGTAGCTAAAGGTAATTTTAAAAAGCACGAGAGGTAATGATATGCAAAGAAGGGTAATGGTAAGAAATCATAAGCTTCCGAAAGAGAAGAGTATTCGTATATTGCCTCCGTAGAAGCAATATACGAATGGACGATAAAAAATAACAGGAAGAACATGGTAGAAATTATCTAAATATCTGTTGTAATAAGAAAAGATAACCTGACAGATTCGTTACAATTTAGTTTGTCATCATGAAGTTTGGCAATAAAAATATAAGATTTGATGTGAAGAAGAAAAAAAATTACAGGATGATATTTCTGCAACAGGTAACCAAAGAAAAAGTCTTCTTTTGAGATATTAAAAGTGCACCCCAGAAAAGTTTTAGATACATCATTAATAAATATATACGAAATATTACACTAACACAAGAGATGATTCAAAGTTTCATTTTCTCTATTGCAAAATGAACACAGAATATAATCTGTGATTCCTATTGAATTAGGAAGCTTGTTGATGGGAATTATCCTGTGTAAAAATCGAAAAAGGAAAATTTTTATTTTGAAGTCGAGACAACTTCGGCATGAAGTTAAGCTGAAAAAGGGTATCACGATCTTTGCTTATAACCATTCCTAAGACTATGACTGGTCCATCTGTCCATTTAAATAAGTACAAATCAAAAGAAGCTGGTTTTTGAGAAATCAGCGGACCCAAGGAAAAAATATTACACCTGTCAAAATTAACCTTTACACCTGATGCCATCTCCAAGTTCTTCAAAAGCTTAACGATCTCTCGAAGTGAATCATGGGAATTATCCAGGAATAATACTGTATCGTCTGCATATTGACGTATCTTAAATTCGTCGTTAAGAACAGATATACCTTTAATACTTGCATGTCGTTTTACTTTCATAGCTAATAATTCAACGCAAATTATAAAATATAAGGGATCAAAGGGCAGCCCTGTTAACTCCTCTGTTGATTTTGGAAAAAAAAGAAAGAAATGTAAAACCATTATTACATATAGATGCGGAGGAACTAGCGTACAGAGTTCAAATCCACTGGCATAAATCACAAATCTAAAACACATTTCCCAATTGAGCTTGTCAAAAGCTTTTTTCAAAATCAATAAATCGTAAAAGACCAGGAATAGAGTTTGTCTTACAAAAATCAATAGTATCTAACATACTGCCAATATTTTCACCAATAAAGCGACCTTTAATATATCTTGTTTGAGTAGGAATAATAATTGAATTAAGAACTCTCTTAACTCTAGTGGGTAATAACTTAGAACAAATTTTGTAATCTGTGTTTAAAAGAGAAATCGGACGAAAATTACTAGCAAAAGTTTGACCTTTGTTTGATTTTGGTATAAGAGTAATTAGGCCAAAATCTTCTCAAGAAAGGGAAGCTTTTTGAAAAGCAAAATTAAGAGAATTAGTAACGATCCTACCAATCTATGGCCAGAAATGTTTATAAAATACTGCTGAAAGACCGTCGCTACCGGGACACTTCCCATTGCACATGGAGAAAAGAGCAGTTTTAAACGCCTCTTCTGATAACAAACTATCACATAAAGTTGAATCATCTGCATTTAGAGTTGCAGAAAATTGAAAATTAAGAAAAACTGTTGCCAGGATTATCTCTTTGTAACAGTACAAGCCATTGTAAAATAAAAAAAAGAATTGGTGAAGAATTGAATTTGTATCTATAACAATCAAACCCGATTGAGTTTTTAATTTACGAATGACATTGACAAACTTATTACGTTTTTCAAGGTTTCACAAAAATAGCTAGTGTTTTTTCTCACCGTGCTCTACCCACCTGGTTCTAGAGCGAATAATAATACCAGGTAACTTGTAATCAAACAGTTGCTCAAGCTTATTTCTTTCAAGTAACAATTTATCATATGTTTCTAAGGAACACGTAATATGGTAGTCTTTCTCTAACTGTGATAGGTTTTTTACTTCTTTTTCCTTTTTCCTCTGCTCTGTTGCCTTTCTTATTCCATATTCCAAAGAACCTTATTTGATATCTTGTAAACAGGATTTTGGTGCTAATCAATAAAGTCAGATGAGTGAATCGTATCATTCATGAGTTGGGTGTGTTCTTCGTAGTTCAAAAAGGAACAATTCAATTTTCAAAGGCCTGGACCCCTTTTTTGAGAATACAGAAGTAGGTGTAAATTCACAATAGAATGATCCGATTGTAAACTGGGAGAGAAAAAACTATAAGTAGTCGATGATTCCAAATTGCGTGAACTAAGAAAAAGTCAAGTCGGCAGAAAATACTAGATGTAATATTTGACATCCAAGTCAAATATTTTTGGATGAGTTCCTCTCCCTCCAAATTTCAATTAAATCAAAAGTCGACATTAGCTCTAGACATTTTGATCTAGGATTGAAATTTGTCCTTGAAATTCTTCCATGTTTATATAACTGAAAATTAAAAACAACGGATAATGTTTACATCCAAAGCAGGATTAAAAAGCATACAAACCCGTCTACGTGAAGTTGACCCATGGCCAAAGACAATACGACCTCCCCATTCGTTTTGCCAAACAATTCATCCTTGAGAGTGCTGTCTTTCTTGTAAAAGATATATATCTTTTAAATCCATCCGCAGATATGAAAATACGTTACGCCTTTTCTTAAAATGTCGAATAGCAAGTACATTATAGAAACACATATTTAATTCTGTCATAATGGTAGAATAATGAATCCCCTAAGTGCAGCAAATGCATAAGAACATTGCTACAAGTTCATGTTGTAAGCAATAGAAAATAAGAAAAGGTATGTTGAAATATTTGATGGCATACGGAGAGAAGCTGATTTAAAAAAGGAAAAAAAGAGAGAAAAGAGAAGAAGAGAGAGAAGAGGAAACATTACAACAGTCAGAGACAATAATTCTGTGAAGGACCTGAATTAACTGCGAAGTTTCCACTCGAACCTGTGAGAAAAACCTAAACACATCAACAATAAAAGCTTTAGGAAGACAACATCCCAATGACCAGCGGAGTGAGTGACAACTGTACGAGAAAACAAAATGGTTGAATGGTTCTCTGATATTTCACCAAGTAAATAATAAAAAAAAAAATGTTTATACTTGCGACTTTCGTACTCTTTAGAAAAGAATCTAGAAAAGTTCTTTAATTCTTCAAAGGAAAGGATTTACACAGCACTTTGGTTCTCAAAACTGAGAAGGCGTTCCCGAGACATATTTCCATTTTCTTCCAAAAAATCTCAGTTTGGTGTCCTTATCGTGAAGCTTTTTCAGCCCATTTCTTCTTTTCCTTAAGATCAATTCTGGTCAAGTCAGTCACGATAAAAAAAACGGCTTATTTTCTAGAGCTGATCTTCTGGCTTTCATAACGGCTACTTCATCCTTGTATGAGAGACATTTAACAAGAATATGAGGGGATCTAGCCCCACGACTTCTACCGTCCCTATGGCAACGTTCAATCCTTACGTCTGGGATATCCTGGAACAAAGAAAGCACCTTTGTCTTAAAAAATTTGTTTTATCAGCGACCCTGGTACTTATCGTAACAGGAGCAGACCAATGGTCCGACGGTATCACAACAGAAATTTTGCGAGCTTTATTCATTCAGTTGAATGTACTGACTATTCACACGTTTTTGCTTTTCCTGATGCTAATGATGCATACAGTGCTTTTATACCTAGAATTATTTCTTTACATGATATTTATTTTCCTAGAGTTAAATTGCCTAGAAAGCAACTTAAAAGCAAGCCATGCAAAACTACTGGTATTAAAAAGTCTATAAGCCGTAAAAACCTACTTTTCCGTAAGTACATTAACAATCCAACTCCTGAAAAACATGCTTTGTTGTCCAGTTACAGAAATATTTTAAATAAATCCATCAGGTTTTCCAAATCGTCATATTACAAGAATATGATTGCAGCTAGGCAGCAATCATAGGCGTCTTAAACGAATTACTTAATAGGAAAAAAGTCGACCCCTGTAGTAAGTGGTATCATTCATAACAACACAATCTTAAATGACAACATTGGCATTGCAAATTCTTTCAATGATTATTTTTCTACAATTGGTAACCAGCTTGGTGATAATATTTCTAGTAACACTGATCCTAGGCAGTTTTTACACGATGGTAACGCAAATACTATTTTCTTGGCACCTGTCACTGATGATGAAAACCTTGAAAGAAATTTTCTCTTTAAAAGATGACAAATCCCCTGGTTTAGATGAAATTACCCTTAAAATTTGAAAATCTATTTCGCATGTTATTGTCCCAATTTTGTGTCAGGTGTTTAACCTTGTGTTTTCCTCTGGAATATATCCTGATACCATGAAAGTTGCGAAAGTCATTCCTATTTTCAAAAAGGGAGATTGCAAGTATCCAGAGAACTATAGTCCAATAAGCTTGTTACCTTGTATTAAAAAACTTCTTGAAAAAGACTATTGAAAAGCGACTTAGATTATTCTGGGATCATAACAACACTCTCTTTGCGTACCAGTTTGGTTTCAGGAAAAATCATGATACCAGTCGTGCACTACTAGAAACTGTCAATTGCATACGTTCATATTTAGACGACGGGGAAAATGTTTTAGGTCTATACTTAGATCTAAGGAAAGCGTTCGATACCGTCGACCATAGAATTCTCCTTGCTAAGTTGTACGGTTATGGTGTTCCTGGTAAAGCGTATGATGTCATGTCTAGTTACCTTTCTAACAGAAAACAGCTATGCAGATATTAATATTGGTGTCCCGCAGGGTTCTGTTCTTGGAACTTTGCTTTTCCTCATATATGTTAATGATATTCACAATGTAGTCGGTAATGAGTCTTTGAGACTTTTTGCTGATGATACTAATGTTTTTGTTCACGATGATGATTGTTTCAAACTTGTTTGTAAGGCGCAGACTGTCTTAAGCCAACTCAAAACTTGGGTCGACTCCAACAAACTTACTCTACACTTAGGTAAAACCAACTTTTCTATTTTTCATTCAAGGAACCGTGGTGCTCATTCTTGTCCAAACCATTTTATTTTGAACGACACGAAAATTTGCAAGACAGCCTGTGCTAAATATTTAGGGCTTCTAATTGACGACAAGCTTTCTTTCAAAAATCACATTGATGACCTTTGTAATAACCTCGTTAAATGCAATGGCATTTTCTATCGTCTCAGAACTTCACTTCCCCCTGCCGTTGCTATTCAGCTTTATTATTCTCTCGTCTACTCTAAGGTTTCTTATGGTGTTAAAATTTTCGGGGTAGTTAGTGCTTCTATTTTGAAGCCATTACAAGTTCTTCAAAACAGAATTCTAAAAGCCATTACCCTTTCACCTCGTCGTTATTCTACAGATAAACTTCACAGTAAACTTGGGATTCTTAAGGTCTGTGATATTCACATCCTTAAGATTTTTACCTTTATTTATAAATATATTAACAAAAAATTAACACATGTCTTTTGTAACATTGCTAACCCTATGCCCAACCATATTAGAAGTAACGCACTCTTTTCAATTACCAGGCATAATACTAAACACGGAAAGCTTCTCTTGAATAATTATTGTTCCAAAACTTGGAGTGATCTTCCGAATGATATAAAGCTCCGCAAGTCGTATAAAACTTTCAAATGTAAAATGAAATCTCGTCTCATTGGTAATTACGTGTTTTGAACTGTATTCTTTTTCTGACTCGAGCCTTTTCCTCTTTTCTCCTTGTTTTTGTGGGTTTTTTTGTGAGTGTTTTCTGATTCCTTTAAGGTCGCTAGCTGCGATAAACATATTCATGTTTTTTTTTTTTTTTTTTCTAGCGTCCTGTTCATATTCCACTCCATTGTACGACTGCATCTCCTTATGCGCGTGTGTATATATGTATGTACAGTATGAACGCATGAAATGAAAATGAAATTGACTAGCAGTCTTCGTCATGCGTTGAAGGAATTCCGACTATCATGAAGTTGTTGCGTCTTGACATTCTTTCTTGTTTGTTAACATCATCCATAGTATATTGTAATGCTCGTGCCAAAGCCGCAATTTTCCGGGAGAAATCTTCATTCTCCCTTTCCTTGGTCGCCATTTTGGATTCGAGATCATCGATACGTTTGGCCTGAAATTCGACGGCTTTACCCAGCTGTCTTTCTAATTTGGATATGGAAGTCTGGAGATTCTTCAAAGAACGTTCCACAACCTGTTGAAACCCTTGTATTGCAGATTTCCAGCCCTCGTCTACATCGGTATCACTTTGGTCGTTCAAGTTCTCGGGATCCTCTGTGGGGTAACGTAAGAGGCCCTTTACTTCAGAACGAGAGTGAGACAATGTGGATTGACTCGATAGTGGTGGTCGGCCTCTTTGTTTTTTTTTTTTTGTTAAGTCTCCATGACCCACAACTGAATTGAATGCACTGTGCAAGATGGAACCAAACAACTCTCTTTTTTAGAGGTGAGAAACTTGGAAACTTTCATTCACTCACTCCTCAAAGCAACCTGTCTAGCCTTCCACGGTTTAGGCTGGTCCAACACCAACATGACGCTACCAATGTATCGGGATACCTTGAGTAATGCCAAAGTAAATAGTAAAAGGGATATTATAAAGATGAAAATTCTCTTTAAAGGAAATAAAAGTACCAAATAACTTGGCTGCATTGATCTTAGTTGTAGTCCGATGTACTGAGGATGGTCTGCAAACAAGAACGTGCAACTATTTACAAAACGTGCTACGCTGTGTTGCGTCGATCGTTGAACGACGTCGAATGCGCACAACACGTTCGGAACCTGAGCTGCGACGGGGCAGGCAACGTATGCAGACTGTTCCACTGTGATCGTTTTGCGATGTACTGCTACTATCGGCGCATGATTGCAGTCAGACATACCCACAAGTGTGTAAAAACGTGACGTGTATGGCAAGCCAAATGCCCACTAATTCGAGAAACCTGGTTTATCAACATCATTAACCTGGAATTTCGAATAACGGAGTATTTGGCCTTGATACACCTGGTTAACCGACTGATAAACCTGGTTTATCACTTTGTGGGTGATGAACTCGGATTATTCAGTTGATGAATCTGGTTTATGGAATTGATAAACCAGGTTTATCAAAAGAAAAAAAAAATATATATATATATATATATATATATATATATATATATATATATATATATATATATATATATATATATATATATATATATATATATATATATATATATATATATATATATATATATATGAATTAGACTTGATATAGCGCACGATGTGACAAGTCATTCACGTGCACTTTACAAAAAATTATAGTTTAAACTAATATCAAATTCAAAAATACAAAATTGAGAATGACTAAAGATTAAAAAAGTAAGTCTTTAGTCTAGCTTTAAATAATGAAAAATCTGTGGCACTTCTAAGAGAAAATGGAAGGGAATTCCAAAGTCTGGGCCCAGCTACCATAAACGTCCGGTCACCATATGACTTGGTGATGGTGCGTGGAACTACCAATCGTAATGTGTCACTGTTAGATCTGAGATTGTGGATAGTATTAAAGTCTTTCATCAGAATGTCATTGAGATATATTGGTCCTTGATTATGTTAGCATTTGTATATTATCAATATCAATTTCAACTTTATCCTTTTGTCAACTGTGAGCCAATGCTCAGATGAAATATAGGAGGTAATATGATCATATTTACTAAGGTTGTGCAAGCAACGAATGGCCATATTTTGTATCATCTGTAATTTACTCATGTGGACTTTAGGAACACCAATTAGAAGACTATTTCCATAGTCGAGACATGACGTCACAAAAGCGTGCAGTAGGCTCCGAGTGGCTTCAGTAGTGAGACACTTCCTAATAGATCGAATAGCTTGTAGGTGCATCATCGCCTTTTGACATTGCTTGGTGATGTGTTGCTGCATGTCTAAGTGTTCATCAAGCCACACCCGTAAATTTTGCACATACGGGCCTTTTTGCACCACACACTCTCCTACTCGAAATGAATTTACACGCACTTTATCAACCGATAAACCAGGTTTCTCGAATTATTTGGCATTTAGCTTGCCATAGAAACGTATTGGGACTTGTTTACAGCTGGTTTCAATCAGGCGTGGTAGAGAATACGTTGGGGAAAAGAGCGAATACTAGCTTGCAGTAGCTGCTGCGTCGTGTTGCGCATGTTCGCAGTACTTTGCAGTATATTCGCAGGCATTCGGCGTTTGGACCAGTTTTTAGGGAGGTAAATGATGTTCTCGGTACTGCGCTTGTTGGCGAATGTTCGAAGTGCAGCGCCGTACGACGCAGCATGGTGCTGCATAGTATGAAACTGTTGCAGTCTGTCGTATAGTTGCTAGTTTAGACCCAAATCGTGTTGGGAATATTCGGCGATTAGCGCAGTTAATCGCAGCATTGTTGCAGCATATCGGCAAACAGATTGAAACCAATTGCAAAGTATTTCTAGTTGCAAGCAGTTGCTTCATGTGTTCCGTTGCGCAGGTGTGTTTTCCTGTAGGTCAAAGGTCATAAGGGGAAATGACTCCAGTCTTGTACAGTCGATATGTATCTGAAGTAAAAAGAAATATATTTTGGGGTAATTTGGTATGGACAAATGTGGAACGAGGTCATTACGGTTTGAATATGTTAAAACCTTATATAATACTGTTTTTTATTGCTTCTCGTCAGCAGGAAAGACCAGAACGATCGACCGTGTGATAGAGTGTTTTCGTGGATTTTGGTACATGTTTGGTTATATGCGACAGTTGAACGTGTTTGGTTTGGAGAAAACAAATAAAACTAATGATATCACCCAACATTGTAGAACATCAACTCTGAATAACAAAGATTAGCAAATACTCCACCTCCTAATATCTACGTTGCCGTGAATGTAAACTGCAAATCAAATAAAAAAAGAAGAAGAAGAAGAAGAAAAAAAAAACAAGCCTTTCTTAATAAAGTACTGTAGCAATTGAGATGAGTCTTCAATCGTTTAAAACTGTAAGTTGGTTTGTAATTGAAAGCACTTGGGAAACACTGGATCTCATCTAGTTACACATTTTATACCCCTCTAAAACTCTATAGTTGCGTTTTCTTTTTACTCTAATGGATAATATCAATGGCTATGTGATTTATCTATGTTTGTGTATTTACAGATAAACATTTGGCAACATTATTTCCACATTAGGAACACATGGACTGAAAGGAAGAAAGCTTGTGTAAAGTTTAATTTTATAAAGATAAATTTCGTCACTGTTTCGCTGATCGTATCCAATTACACATTTTATACCATTTAAACCCTACAATATTGCTACTTGATTTGAAATGAGTCTAAAAATTGTGTCCTTGTGTTTGTCTTTCGCTCACCGTACCTCACGTTTTGATTTCCAATTGACAGTTTTCTATATCTTGCAAGTGAATGACTGTCACGGTTTGTGTGACTTGTCCATCTTTTGCGTATATACAGCCAAAACGTTGGTAGCATGCTTCAAATGGTCTGAAGTTTACATAACGGATGCTACTGTATTTCTCAGAGTTTTACATAACTTTCCAACATCTTTAATGGAACAAACTGTTGAAACTCATTAGTTTTCAAAGTTTGTGGTCAAGTTCTCTAGCCCTCTACATAGTCGAACATTACAATGTAAATGTTGAAGACGATATTTTCTATTAAATTCTGTTACACGTTTTTTCAACACGTAGATAAAATACGATCATTGTGCACATGTTTCATGTATTTAACCACATATGGCTTATTTCTTAGGGGTTTCTATTTCTATTTCGAAAGTCGAGGGACCAAAGACACTGACTTGAGTATCATGCATTATGACTTAGTATCATGATGGTTTTCTTAATTAAGATTTGAAGAAACTTGAATTAGTCAAGAAGACAAGAAAGGAGCCCGTGATACCACAATGGTGAAGAGATCGGTTGTCATAAATATAACACCATGACATGAGATAGATGAATATACCAGAAAGGTATATTCAATAATATTTAATACGTCTGAGTACCTATAGTGTATGGAAACGCTTGTTTAGACTGTAATACATGTACGTATTAATCCAGTAAATGCAGAAACTGCATGCCTTGTTTGGATAAACCCGATAGCAAAAAATAAGTACCGTAACTATCATGAGTTTGTTTAATTAATTTAATGATTACAGATCCTTCATGGACTAACTTCGCGCGTACATAAGTTTCCATGCGTACATAAGTTTTCATGCGTACATAAGGCTTCGTGAGGGAAAAAAAATCCCTGATTTAGTTCCATTTGCTACTACTCCAGGTACACGTACAGGTTCTGTTAAGTAGTTTGAAGGAACATCTTTATAATGTCTCGTTTCTAACTATCATAAAGGTGTTTGTTACAGCAGGGAGGTGTTACCACCTCCCTGGTTACAGGTTTCTAACAGGTCTAATATGTGGACAAGGCATGTATAGGCGAAAGATACTACTCAGATCATTAACGATAACATACGTCATACTGTTATTCATCCGAAAATGAGATTAATTGCAAACAATGTTTCTCCATGAAAACCTTGTAATATGTAGGCAAGAAACATTAAAAATTGAATATATAGGAGAAACCCTGCCTTTATGCACTTCACAACATTCATTAGGCGTTGGCTATATTTTACACCTCTTGCGTATACATAGCGTATGTTTTAATAGTTATAAACATACAGTATTGTTTCAAAATTGATGCATGAACATTGATATCTCACCATTACAAATAAATTAAAAATCTTCTAAATGCGCAAATTAAAATTGAGCCATCAGTTCACAATAATTAATTACTATTGACTGTAATTACATTTTGTGAATAAAATCCAACTGCAAAAAACTTACACCATTTCTTTAAAATAAACAAAATTTACCGAGTAATGCTGTAGCGGTATTAATACAAAGTCTGCTGCGTTGATATATAAGGCTGGTTAAAAGCTTTTCTATCTCATCTTACGACATCCAATAAATGTGGGACATATACGGTAAGCGATCGCAGAACTGTTACAGTATATATCAGAGAATTAAAAAAGTACGTTTTGAAATCAACAATTTTTGGGGTTTGCATTATATGTTCATTCCAAGAAAAACTCTGAATTTTCCGGGAATCACATGACGGCCTGTTGACCTCATTTGAGGTAACAGATGCTTGGTTATCATCGTTCATTTTCCTAATAACCTAATAGCCTCACAAGTGGTTTGTTTATAATAAGAGAAAGCACTGTAGCAGTGAAGGACAACTGTCCCAATCTATTGCAAGATTTTCCACTGAAGTTGTTGACAGTCATTAATTATTTTTCTTTTCATGAACTGTGGAAATGAGAATAATCAAGAGGGAATTCCAGGGTCACTGAATATTAGTAGAAAGTGCGCCCCAGCTGTACACCTAATGGTGGCTTTGGGAATACTTTAAGGAGTTATTACCCATGTCTCATGAAGTTGTGGATGATGATCTCTGTGGAAAGACCGAAAGACTGTGATAGATACTCAACTGTGTCAGTGAACGGAAAGAAAATGTTTATACCATCCCATGACTAAAGTTTCCTCTGCAAATGGAATCATTTGAGTTATCTTAAAGTTGTATGAAAGTCACAAGTTATATATTCCATAATTTTTGCCCCCAAATTTTTATTCCCAGCATATCTTGAGAACTACTAGGACAATCACTATGAGCTTTGTAAGGATTTACTGGAGAACACATTGTTGAACATAAGGTTAATGAAACTACAGTGAAATCTCAGTGCTGATATTTGAAAAAGCTAATTTTGCCTCAAAATTTGGATGTCTACCAAAGTTTGAGAGCTAACTGAGCATTATAAAGTTTGCAAGGCCGTTCCTGTGAACACATTAATGGACCTACAGTACATCACTCGTATAGTACACTGGCGAAATTGTTTGGTACAAAATAGAGCCGGCATCCGGGTCAATAGACGCCAAAACAACTTTAGCAAAACTGACACCTGTGGGTAATGTCATTGAACAATCCTGCCAATTATGAGAACGAAATTGTTAAGTCAAACAATACTTTTAGCAGAACCAAGTCATGCACAGGTAAAGCAGAAACTATTGTGCAAATAACCCACAGTGGCATGCCGTTATGTCCTACCCCTAACTGTAATCACTACGCCTAACCTATATGGGATAACCCAATGTTATAATCGTTTTATGTACTGTAGCGTAATATGCACAGATACTTTTGAGCCGTTATTATTATCATTACTAGAACCTAAGAAGTGACACCAGGCTGTCGACTTAAGGATGCTACCTTACAATAGATATCAATATTACCATTTTAGTCTTCATTTTCTTTTTCTGCTTACGACCATTTTATGTTTGAAGAATGTTTGGCTCTAATTTACAGTCAGTGCCTGAACTAAGTCTCTGTGACATGTGGTTGCAGTAAATTATAATTACAATTCCCATGTGCAGGCCCGCCCTGCGTTGAAATCAGTGTATGTTGCTGATGAAATACGCAGCTCCGTGAATTGCCCTCCTGTTTAAATATTGTAACTACACCGGTAATCTAAGTAGGGTAGGGCAAAAAAGATGTGAAAATCTGGTCAATTTGAAAAAAAAAATCTACTACAATCAACACCAACTCTTTCTTTGAAAAACAACGATACTGTAATATGTCTTAAGGTTTCCATCTCCATCGCTCAACTCTCCCCACAGATATGGAGAGTTGAGGCATACTTTCCAATCGATTTTAAGGATGCTGTTCAGAATACGGTCTTTGCAATATTGCTAAAGTTGTACAAGAGTACCATCACTCTGCAACGTCAAAAAGTATTTAATTCTTTCTTTTTTTTTCAGGAGGATGCATATTGTGTCATAATACTCGAGATATTGTCGTGTCACCATCTGTTACTTTGTCACAGATATTCCATACAAGTAATTGATTGCCATAGGTGAAAGGCTGTTAGAACCAAGTAGAAATATTAGTTGCAATTGAGTTTGCTACTTACGTAAATGAGTATCCCCTTGAGTGTGTGTAACAGTCCGCAAATATTACGACAGTGGGCGTGAATTATATAATTGTATGAACTCTCATCAGCTAGTCTGGATGAATGCTCATTTTAATACACTTAATGAAACAGAGCCATATCCTTTTAATTTAGGGAGGTTATGATAGGTTTTGTGAATTAATTACATTTTATGACACAACGATTAAGATTACAGTTTCGTTTTCTTTTTCGTTTTAATTGAGTTAAGTTTTCTGATGGTGAGGACGTATAATCACCATTAAGTTAAAGCTTTTCCTTTATCGACTCACTCAGTTCATTTGTCTCCCATGGTCCTTTATCAGCAAATGTCTCTGGGTAGTTTATCGTTCTTAAGTAGGTCCTACAAAGCATTGCAAACTTAATCACACCGATTTAATGGACACAACAAGTATCAAAATTTATTTTTCCCTCAACTTCATATATGTAAACGGTTACATTGTTTGTCTAAAGCAAAAGTATATGGACTTGTTTGACTCCTTGCCGAAGGCAGGCAAGGAATCTACGTGATGGTGATGGTGTGTGTGTATGTGTGCGACGCCTTGGCTTGTAAACACGATATTTCAAGAAAACAAAGTTGCTTGAACTTCAAAGTTGGTCTTTATGTAATACATACGGTGTAAATGGTTCCTATTCCTTTTGATGTGAGTCAAAGGTCATTTGATGTCACCAGGAGGGATAGTCTGAAAACCTATTCAGGAGAATATCTCAACAACTGAAATTAGCTGGAACTTCAAACTTAAACCAGTGGTAGCACTTGGTCAGTAGATGAACTCTGTCAAGTTTTGGTGAGGTCAAATGTCACACAAGGTCAGTAGAGGACATAGCTTGAAAACCTTGTAAACACATTATCTCAGTGAGGGAAAGATGCTTGAGCTTCAAAGACGTCGTGTAGGTAATCCATTGTGAGTAGATGATCTCTATTCTTTTCCAGGTAGGTCAAATGTCTTTTGAGGTCACCAGAGGAGAAACTTTGAAAACCAAAGCTAAGCTAAGCGTATCTCAGCTTCTGACAGTCGCTGGAACTTAGAGGAGGTCATAATGGTCATAGTTTAGAAACCTTGTAAACACCGTATCTCCAGAAGAAAAAGTTGGTGGAACTTCAGACTTAGGTTTTAGTTTGGCCATTGTGAGTAGATGCTGAATAGTGTTTTCATGGAGATCAAAGGTTATTTGAGTTCACTAGCGGTGGAGTTTGGAAACCTTGTAAGGAGACACACGTCAGTAACTGATTTGTTGTAGACGTGGTATCTTTAAATTTGTATGTTGGTTATCCTTTCTTCATCATAAATATTGGCAAGGAATCACAGTGAATTTCTGATTTTACAAATTAAGTATTGCGAAAGCATTGATCTTAGGACATAAAAATTTAAGGCTATGGATCTCTTTTAATCATATTTTAGCGACGTTATCAGTGGGGTTGCTTCTCATGGACTGAACGATGCAGGGAATTGTAGTTGAACAAAATCTCCAAAGGGTCTCTTACAAGTAAATATAAAACATTTCTTATGCATGATTCGTATTTTTTAATCATATATGCCACATATTTCTGAATATTTTTTGAGTCACTGCTGAGTAATGCATGCCTGACTGCAGTCCACAAAAAGGTCACAGAGTTGAAGCAGTTTGAGTGCGTATTTGATCAGTTCAGTGTAACGGGAGTATATGGGACTCTCATGCATCTTTAAAAGAGATATCTCCAAGATACGGCAAACACTGACAGGTACGTTTTGTAACCTGGAACTAAAAAGTTAGTCACTGATGATGGCAATTACAATTATCAATTGCCATTACAAATAAGCCTATCAATTCCCATTTCAATTACATTACAATCATCAACGGGATAGAGAAATGGCACCCCAAAGGAATGCTACTCTAATATAATTCAATTAACTCCGAGGTGATACATGTGTTTGTGAAGTCTGCCAGGTGTTGAAGCGATCATTGGTTTATGATGTCGGATGTCACTTTGCACTTGACAATCCAGGTTCTACACTGTCTGGTCACGAATGCCTTTTTTTTTTTCATGTTGTTTATAGAACTATCAATACTTTTTTTATATTGTGTTCTGTTTGAATTACTTGGTTAAGGTCGCAAAAAGAAATATTTCACCAAGCAAGAGAGAGAAAAAAAAATAAAATCGGTTAGTTAAAAATAGGAATTCATGGAGATATATTCAATTTAAATCCAACATTAAATGCTGTATCAATTGCATCTATTTCACCTTACATAACCAAAATTTTCAAAGGGAACGGACGTCCATCCTCTTAGACCCCCCTCCCGGACGCCGATAAGTCATTAATTCCATCGTAACAGAAGTAACATCCATTTTGCAGACTCACATCAGTTTACTAACCTTTCTTATGTCACACTTGGCTTCTTGCAAAATCACGGCGACACCCATGTACTGTCTCTTTGAACAGTTTTATTAACAGTCATGTTGTCACAGTTCTTCTGCAACAGTCTACACCACAACATGAAAGGTCATGCGAGGTAAAGTCATATGTCAAAGTTGTCACCTATGTGTACTCCAATGTTTGGGTATATACTCTGAGCAAAATGCAGAAATAATTAAGATACATCTCCATCGGACCTTAACCTACTCAAGAAACTGTTGCAGATGTTAAGACTGAAGGGGTAGCAGCTATCTATGCAGCGTGCCTGAATCCATTTGAGGCTATAACATGTACTTATTTGATTATTACAAGGAAAGTTTTACCATGCTTCGGCGTCCCCCGCACCTCTCCTCTATAAAACCTAGGCCACTTATCCGTATATAAGCAATGCGATTCACAAAGAGCGTCCATTACATTAATACTGTAATTTTCTCTTTCACGACTTTGAAGTTATTACAGCCTTGTTGCCCTGAAGGATTTAATTCTTCAACTAGGAGTTCCTAACAGAAGAGCAGTATTAACAATAAAACTCCTGTTTTTACAAAACGGTGACGGTGGAATCTTTCTGCAGTTGTATAACTCACTGCTCAAGACAACTACACTTTCCAACCAAATATACCTAATATACTAAAGACATACAGACACCTGACCAAAACAAATTTTTAAATTTTAAAGAAACTGATTATGTTGGTACTACTTTATTGAACTTTGTAGTAAACAAACTGCAAACAGTCATAAAGAACCTTTTCAAATGTACTTCGTTCACGTAGTGCGGAGATGCCTAGATTTGCAGTCCATTGCAGTCTTCACTTACAGTAACTGCGCCAGAACTACTTTTTTTTATGGAGAAAACGTGTTATTCCACTAGAAACTTGAAACATGTTCGTTCAAATTGGACCAACAGATTAGATTGATAGCTTTATATACTTTCAATATATAATTTTTATAATATATAACTTTTTGATATTTTTTTCTTTTTACTGTGTAGACTTTCTTGTCTTTCCCCGTTGTGTTTTCTTATACATACATAGATGGATTCTGGTAGCAGGCACAAGTGTGCCTATAACACCAGCTCTTCTTCTTCAAATGGGTCGCTGCCTCCAGAATTTATCAAGCTTCCTTTCAGAGCTAGGGACTGATGCGGCATTAACATTTTTATCATTTCTTGTGTTCTTATATTTATTTCAGTTCATTCACTGTGGTTGTAGCTGTTTCAGCGTCTGCAGCTCAGTTCTTATAGCATTTCGCCATGTGAACCTTATACATATTTGTTTGAGTTTGAAATATATTTTCCAACAATACTATCGATACATTTTAAGTCATAAACCTGAAGTGAATACGAAATTGAAACTAAGCTCAGTCGAAAATGCTTGAGTGGTATACTTATTTATTCAAGATTTTAAAAGGGAAATCAGGGTTTGACTGAGAAAATTCACCTTTAGTTGATTTTTCTTTCTAAACTGATTGTTCACCTAAATATAGAGACGTTTGGGAGGTGCTTGAAGGTAAAAGAAACGCTAATTATTGCGTTAATTACTGTTGGATGAGAACTCTTAATATTTGTCGGGTACAATAAACGTTTATATACAAGATAAGACAGCCTCCTCTACACGATGAATAATCACAGAGAGATGACATTATATGGATAAACATAACCGAATGTTTATGGTTCCCATGCTGTTTGTGCATTGCGTAATGCTAAGTAAACAAGAGTTTAGTGATAGTTGATACATACAACACACCTGGGCTACGTATGAAATTGTTCAGCCACACCTCCCCATACCTTGAAAAGCCGATGGTATTGAATATTCATATTTGATTCGATGAATATGAATATTACAGACTTTCGGAGTTCTTCACCGATTTTTGCGAATTTGACTCGTTTCTCGAAATCGTCCACATGTTTTGAGACAATCTTGATCATATTTGTTAGTTAAAACTCATAGTACGAATTGTAGTGAAATAAACTGTGAAAATAAACCCTGACTTCCCCTTTAACTGCAACTGAGTGTGTATATGATCGTAAGCGAACAATGTGTAGAAGAGAAAGTATGTTTCGTAGTATACTTAGTTTCTATATAAGAGCCAGGTTGAAGCGTTTTCATCAAGGGTAGTCTGACATCTGACCTGGTGACTTAATGACTTATTAACCATTGTGCATATAAGTAACATCAATGATATTTCTTCCTTTTTAGATTTTTTAAAATAGATCAGTGTCCTTATAGATTATAGAATGTGGCGATGGACAACCAAATTGCACAACCGAGAAGAATTTGGGTGCAAACGGCATCTAGATATAACCTTGCAGAATTTGCAAGAGCCGTTCCACGTTTTTTAATTACAAAAGTATAGTCGGCACACTTTACACAGTGGAATACAAAAGGACAGCATTGTCGTATCGAAGATTTCGAAGTTTCATAAGTTGTTATCATTAATTGCAATCCATATATTAACCTTGACCCTAACTGAAATGATACGAAACATTGATTGTACACTGTTCGTGATGTCTGTTGCCTGATTTCAGTCGGTTGACCATTTACTACCCAATGAATAATGCACGGTCAATTTTAGAATAAAATCACTGGCTTATGAACACGAAAAAAGGTAGATCGACAGTGCTCTCTAGTCTGCTTTCTTAGCTTACGTGCAGCAAAAAAACATGATTAAAGAGAATAACATCCGATTTAAAGTTCTTAGACATAAACCTAGTCTATGGGCTACTGAAAACTGAATATACGCCTAAAATATACCATAAATAAATATACGTAGGCCGAACAATAACACATGTCAGTGGTAATTCTTTCTACATTTATCTTACTTCTCAAAATTTAAAAATTGGATCGTGCGAATTCAGCAGATTTGATAAAGCCTATCGGAATAAGTATTTGTTCATCGTCAAGTCCAAAAACGATTCCTTATAAAATAAAATCGTATTAAGGTCTAAGGACAGTCTTAAAACTCCGACTTCCAGAGACGAGGGGGCAGTACATGCACAGGTGAGGAAGTCAAATAACATATCTCTGGATACAATTGGTCTACGTTTTCTTGAATGGTTTGCGTTAAGTTTCGTTCGTATATTATCTTACGTTTAAAAATTATAATTGCCAAATTATAAAGATAAAGAATTGATTATAGTTCTGCCAATCACAGAAAAAGCACCTTTTTGGATTGGAGAAATTTCATTTCCTGGGATACTGCCACTAAGATTGCTGGTTTGCTGAATTTGCTGACTTCCTTTGCAGTATTCATCATTAATTCTTTTGCAGTATTTATCTTTCACAAAATGCTGGAGAGTTCCAAAGGAAAGCTCTTCATAGTATATAGCAAAAGGAACTGCGACAAAAAAAAAAAAAAAAACGATATTATTTACTTATTGAGTAACACAAAAGACAATCTATCATCTATAAATGTATACAGAGAAAATCAGTCTCATTTATTTTAGACAATTATCTTTCATACATTAACATACATGACGACGCAAAGAATAAGAAATTATATCCTTAATCGTATGACAAAAATTGTGTACTTACTTGTTTGAAGCGAACTGTGGACGACTTTTATTTGCCTACAAGGCTGAATGAGTTTTCGCAAGAGCTTTTAAAAAGGAAAAGTCTGCAATTGTTGCATCATCTGAAGGCAAATTAACAAAAATGTTAACTGTACATTAAGATTGAGGAAAACGTGTGTATGATGTTTAAACTATTTATTTATCATACAGGTAAACACAAAGTGGTACAGTCACGTCATTGTTTGTTATCTGTACTTCATTAATAAGGCTACATTGCAAATTAACTTATAATATTATTTTCAAACACATAGGTCTGACCAAACTTAAAAACTCAAGTAGCAAACCTCCTTAAAGACATATAGACTCATCATCCAGGCAGTCCCAAGTCTCCCAACGAATTACGTCTAATCTCCCACAGTCTGTCTGTCTACTCCTCCACATGTATAATCAAAGCAATGGGCATCTGTGTATGCTGTGTAATATGAGTTAATCTGCATCCTTTGAATTTGTTGTCAATCAAAGGGTATTACCAACAAAGAGGTTTGCTGTCCCCTGGCCAAATATATAGCTTGGAGTGTTGAGCCATTGTCTTTAAAGTGCTTATCTTATCAATTTATACTGAAATCGTTTTCAGAGACAACACCACAGCTAAGGAATATAAGTTTTTTTAATGGCAATACCTGAGAGTTTCTTTACTAAACACGGAATTTCTTCCCCATCAAACGTTGTCAAATATGCATGCCAGTAGTGGTGGGGTAGGCTTGTTTTTGACCTCACGAGTAAAGACTGGCTTCATGATGACCGATACCTCTGAGTAAAAAGGAAACAAGAAACAAACAAATATGTTGTTATTCATATTCAGCTGACATGTCATGCTAAAGTATATGTGTATTTCACTTGCAACTGGCACTCCGTAAAATTGACCTCACCTGAAAATGAAACTGGCGGCCTTGTTCCAGAACTTTGCCTACATTTTTCGTTTTGCCGTTTCTTCACTTTAAAATTCATGAAATCAAATGTATGAATATTTTGCCTTAATGCATACTGCAGCATGTAATTATTTTCATCCACTTGATCAAAAATTAAAATGTCCCGTGATAATGGTAAAGAATTTCCACAATGCCTACATATCGTTCTATTGTTGGTTCACCTGGATTGAGAAGCACAATTATATTTCAATTTTTACATGCACTTGCATATGTACACTATTTATCCGTCTTTTGTTCATTGCAATCCAGGTCGGTAATGTATTCTGCTATGTACAGTATAAATTTGCAACTCAATATTATCAAACAATATCATGTATTGTACATCACTTTAATCAAAACAATGAGCATCTCTCTAAACCTTTTACATATTCATAAACGTGTTGTTCTGTTTGTAATAAAATTTCATTTCCTTTTAATTGGTAGCATTGTGAATGTTCTGGTCGTATCACATTTTAATTAATTTTATGTAATTCAGTCATTTGTGTGGAATAAAAGTTTTTAGAAGCGTACATGGTATAGATATGAACTTACATCATATGGACTAGATATGGAATTTTCTTGTATGTACCAGATAGTGAATCCCTCTATCTAGGACATGTACAGAATCTTTTAAAATGAGCCATTTCTGATCCCGAAAACAACAAAAACAACAGAAAATGCACCGCAGGTGCATATATGGTCCAGATATGTAACCCATATATCGTCCATACATGAAATATCATGTCACGCCAATGTCCAAATTTCGAGTAAGGGCTAGCACTCAGCAGAATAGGTGTTAGACATTATGTATGTATGCATGGGCCATTTATTTTCATTAAATAATGATTCTGAATGAGGTTGCTATTTTTCAATTTTGGTGTTGTCCCAATACTACATCTAAAATTGTTGTGTTTCACTAACATCTTAACAAACAGATGTCAGATTAATATCACATTACTAATTGGGGGCACACTAGTTGATTCCAGCATGTTGATCGTAGTGTGATAGGCTTTTTGCGAAAAACAAGTACTTAGAAAGCAAATAAAGTAGGAGACTGAGTGACGTGCACAGTGTATGTGTGGAGATGTAGATGAGCCGACTCTTGATAGAAGAAAGTATTCTTCGTACACATGTATTTGATGTTTAGTTAAACATTTGCCGACAACATTTGTGTCGTACGCTAATTTAGAGATGTAACTGAATATACAAATGCATTGGTGGGAAATTCATTCATTAGAATTGTCCTGCATGAACAAATAAGAAAAGCAAGTTGTGTATAATATCAAATGCAAACTGTGCGTACATGCGCATTTTTACTTACATCGGATACAAATGTATACCGAAAAGATGATGAAGAAACAAGTCCCAGCTATAATGACTCCTACTACAGCACCTCTGTTTTCTTAGTACATAATGTCTAAACATAACACAAAATAATATTAAATATAATAAAAAATATTTCCAGGACATGAATGATAAGTGACAACTATAGTTAGCAAATAATAGATCAAACATCGAGCTCTATTTTTTCATTCTAAATGTATGTCGGTATTCATAGTTTAACATTTTAGATATCGGTTCTCACCTTCAACAACTGATATCGTATGGCTTGTATTTTCCATATATTTTCCATATAGAAAACAGTAAGAAAACACACACACAAAACAAAACAAGACAATGTGACATACATTGGTGGCTGAAGATGCTTAGAATTTAACAATAATCAATTCTCATAAACACAGAAACACGTTTTGTCACTTTTGGGCGGTGCAACTTAGAAGGACTTACTACTTAAATTTATGCTAACCTTGTTCAATTATCTCCGGTATGATAATAAGAGTTAAAACTCAAGGTGATGCATACGGCTTACAGCGCACTGTAAAACGTGTCTGTAAATATACCGAAAATAAAACAGAGAAATTAATAAGAATTACAGAATTTGTCAGGAAACTAATTAGCAGAACATTTCTGAACTACTTTTTTTTTTATTTATCTTCTGTAAATTAATATCTTACAATTCACATATTTAAAAGTACCCTCTGACTTTTGGGTGATGTATCAAATTTCTAGTTCAAGTAACATTAATTTACACCCGCTTGTATCCTGTGAAGATAGTTGTTTACAACAATGCTTTGATGCTAAGATTGTTCTACATCCTCTACAGACTCACAAATCAAAAGGCGGACAGATTATCTCTTTCGAATCAAAATTGGCGTATAAGATTGGAGTATAAGATAATATTGGAGTGTAGGAAAAAGATATGGGGGTTTGTCATATGAAAATGATTAAATATAGCCATAATACTATATTTTAATGCTATTTTTTTATTCCTTGCCGAAGGCAGGCATGGAATCTATGCGATGGTGATGGCGTGTGTGTGCGTGTGGGTATGGGTGTGTGTGTATGTAACGCCCTGGTTTGTAAACACAATATCTCAAGAAGGGAAGAATGCTCGAACTTCAAAGTTGGTATGTTGGTAGTCAATTGTGAACAAACGATCCATGTTGTCTTTCATGTCCGTCAAAGTTCATTTGAGGTCACCAAAACATGAAATGTGAAAGCCTATTAAAGGAGATATGTCAGCAATGGAATGTCGTTAGAATTTCAATCTCATATTGCTGGTAGCACTTGATGAGTAGATGATGTCTGGCATTTTGTATGGGGGTCAAATGTCGTTGGGGTCAGTAAAGGACATACAGTAAAACCCCGTTTATCCGAACCCCGTTTATCCGAAACCCCGTTTTTCCGAACTGGCCGTTCGGTTTCTTAAAACTGGCATCGTACGCAAGCAGTGTAAAATTTCAGCCTAGATTTGACAACGTTTTGCCTGTCTATTTAACTTCTTTCTATCCTCGCAGATCTTTATTGCAATTAAACTAGCTATTGTTAATGTTTATCTCTACTACCAACTTAAACCGCCAAGCTGGAGGATGAATACATGATTCAGAAATACCCGACTAATTCTCCTGTGTTTTCTTGTCTCGTTGTGGGCGTAGAATCACAATAGCCGATACTGACAATAGCCTATCGAAGTGTATCAAACTTAGGCTTATCATGCAAAGCCCCGCGCTAGCGTTAGCGCTGCCCAACAGTTTGTTCTTGTCACACTGAACAATACAGTGATTGGAATTAATACGAGTGTGGAAGAATGTCAATCAGACTTAAATCTGGGCGCTATAGGTGAGAATAAAGTGAACTGATGGCCCCAGACGAGAAAGTTAACAAGCTTTAAAGCTTGAAATTCAAAACAAATACATCCAGTCTTCGATCATCTTTCGGCAATATCTTTGAATTCATTCATGCATTGTGGCAAGGGAACTGATAGGCCCATTTACACTTAACGAGCTTGTGAAAGATAGCAAGCTTCTAAAACCTAGTTTAACTCCGGAAACAATTAAGGCTGTACAACAAACTGTAGTCTGACAACCTTGTAAACACGATACCTCAAGAAGGGAAAGGTGCTTGAACTTCACAATAAGTGCGTTGATAGTCCATTGAAAGTAAATGATCTCTACTGTTTTTCATGGGGTCAAATGTCATTTGAGGTCACCAGAGTTCAAAGTATGAAAACCAGTCAAAGGGACAAATCTCAAATCTCTAGCACGTAATAAGTACTGTAGATATGCCTGTCTTTTCTTTCATGGAGGTCAAAGGTCATTTGAGGTTAATAGAAGACACAGTTTTTAAAACAGTATCTCAAGGAGGGAAAGGTGCTTGAACTTCAAATGTGTTGGTAGTCTTCTGTAGGTAGATGACGTTTGTCATTTTCATGGAGGCTAAAGGTCATCTGAGGTCACCAGACGTTAAAGTATTAAAACATGATGTCTCAGCAACTAAATGTAGCTAGCACTTAAAACTGTCAACATTAATTACAGTTGATGAGTAGATGATCTCTATTATTTGAGTTGCCTAAGGGAGACTGAGAAAATCGTTTTCATATTTAGTCAAATGTTAAAATCACAGAGTTAATAACGGAACAAAGGTGTATTTATAGCAAAATCCGGCAGTTGTGAACCTACTCATCTGACAATTGTGTAATATTTTTGGGAAGTCAAGTGCCACGTCTCGTTATCACTGAAATGATCATTTCCATCTCCCCCCCCCCCCTTCCGTCTTGCCAAGAAGTAGATGTTTAATAGTAGATAAATTTTGCTATGTCTCATTTCCTTTACCAAACTATTTAAAGCCCTTTTTTTGTAACCCTCTTAAATCAATCATTTAATATCACTTAACATAGCTTTGTAGACTTATCTGCTACTTATTTGCCAGTAACTCAATGTCAAAATTAGCAAAGTTCTATGATTTAGTCACCTTTTTCCAAGGAAACCACCCTTACGCAGGGATATATTTTTAGGTTGCTTTGTTCAGACTTTTAACCACACTTTCTGTAATCTTTACTACCTGGGTTTGGTAACAAGTAAATCATTAGCACAATTTTCCCACGTGGCTTACACTTGTGGTTTACATTCTTGTGTTCTGATTTTCGTTTTGCTGTGGTGGCTTTCCTTCTCCCTTAGTGGTTTTTGTTTAAAAGTGCTTGTATACATGTGTCTGTAAAAATAATGAGATGTTGGCAAGGAATCACAAAATTCTTTGACTTTATGGTTTTAACAAGTTAGGCATACTTCCCCATTTTTTTTTTACTTGTACCCTTGTTTAGCAAATTACACAACTTAAAATTGGTCTACCGTAATAAACTCCATGCAGGAAGCGCCAGAAAGGTGAAAACTAATTTTCAAGAAGATTTACTGGCAATATTAACATTTTTCTTTGTAGTGGTTGACGACGTAGTAAAGGACTTGGATCATTTCAAGTTGCTTATACCTTGTAAGTGCAGTGAATCTCCAAATGGTGAACAAAGCAGATGTCTTTGGCTGCAAATAGAAAGGGTCAAAGGAAGGAAGTACGTATCTCCTTTTAACTTGCACCTCCCTGGTCACTTTTTCTTTACTTATTTTGATGCTGCCAATACAACTTTGCAGATGTTGCTCCCCAAACACCAAGACAATATTTCATAAAATAAGGCATGTAGAACAGAGTTATTTCAACATAATTCTGACGAGCAATTGCAGCAGTAACAAGGTTTCAGCCAGACAATCCACGGTATTCCAAATCCTACTAACATCTCTTCCATAAAAAAATTTCATCTCACATATAAGTATGTTCTTATATGCCTAATCATACTAATACATTTGTTAGCAGTTGGTAATGAATGAAAAAAATGCAAGATGAATGTTCGTTTATCCCATACTTACCTTTGCAAATGTTTTGGAAGCTAGTGACGTGGATATCAACTGCAGTATATACCTGCAGATATAAACCTGTAGTATTAAGACCTCTGTACGAACGCACACAAAAGACATTTATTAAACACGATGACTTGGGTGAACGTCTGCTGCATCCCTTTATTTGTGCTGTGGTTGTGCGTGTGGTTCGATCTACTAACATATACAGCTAACATATCAAATCATAGGTTAACAAATTAACTGTGTAACGGTAGTCCATACAGATCTAGACGCGAGTTGAATAATATAATAATTGTAATAAGCTTGCAGCACATACGACACGCGTTATTCTATGCATATATAGTTCAAATAGCTCAACAATCACTTTTTTTTTCAATCAAAATCATTCTTAGCATAAATTTGATAACTAGAACCCCTTCAAGGTCACCAAAATAACCACTGCAACAGGAAATCAAGCCAAACATCATCCCTGACAATTAATTAAACCGCTGCAAAATTGAGGAATTTAAACTTACGACATTGGGCTGACAACAGAGTTAACGATTTGACCAGATGCCTACTGGTGAAGCATGAATGCACGCCACCAATGAAAATTAATAATCTGCCCTTACATGAACTTCGATAGGGTACTACCAATGGGTGGGAAGTGATGTTACCTGACATATTAAATCAGACAAATACACGTTGACATCAAATTCAAATACTGTGTCAGGTTATAAGGAAATATAGAAACGTACTAAGTATTCATACCGTTTGCTACAATATTTGCCACACTTCATGATGCAATACAGTTAACAGTGACCTTTAAACTTAACAAACTTGCGTCTAGGAGGAGCTTTATAAAATACTCCTCAAGTATCACACATCGTTGAGATCTTTTATTTAGGTCCGTTGACCTTTTGACAAGATGAAATGTATTCCTCTTATTCACTTCACACAATGTATATGATATATGCACTCTATGTATACAAGTTAAAAGGAAGGTACTGCTGATTCTTATCGGGGCCTTTAACGCTTGATGTTTGACCTATTTCGTTGAAGATTAGGTGAACTCCATGGTAAAAAAAGGTCACCTACTTACCAAGTTTGTAGTTTGTCCAACACTTTTTTCTATATTCATGGTGACAAACTTTTTCACAACGGTTTGCTAGTTTTATCTTTAACCTCATCACGTTTGAAATTCTGATGAACTTTTATGACTATTTTTAAGCAGGTTTATTTTACAAGTATGATATCCTCATCTCAATTACCGTATTATATAGTTTCTTCTTAGTTTTAAAGGTATGCGTTGCAATATGTTGCTCCAGTAGCTGAGAAGTTATAATGTCATGTTAAGTCCTGTAGGGCCACGGAATAAGGTCAAACTAGTCTTCCAAAATGAGATTTTAGATGAATTGCAATTGTTCCTATTGAATTGCCCGATGTATTTAATATTTTGCTTTCATTAACCTTAATAGAGAAACCATCCTAATTGATGTTTCTAATTTCCCGCGGTTCAGGTAGATATTGTGTCAAAATTATTAGCACTTGATGAGCCGCTGATGTCTGTCATTTGAATTGTCCTATGGGAGACTTGTCATCACTATGATGTGACAAAAAATGAATGTAATAAGTTCTATCATTCCAAAGATCTGTCCTGGGTTCAAAAGCCCAACAAGTGATACTTAAAGACTTTTACATGCCCGGAATGTGAATATATGAAGAGGTTATATCACTCATGTCATGAAAATAATACATATTTATTTCCTGTAGAGAGTTGCCGAAATGTAGATCTATGTTTTATAGTAGAGGGCGCTGCTAGATGGACTTTGGTTTCATTCTCTTTCAATTTGTGGAACGTTTTCTTTGTCATTTTCTATGCCAAACAACGACTTTACATAGCTCTTATCACTTTTTCTTAGCCTTCAGAGAATATCCCTGATACCAGAAACTCCCTGTCAAGATTTACAAAGTACTTTGTTGTTTTATAAAGTACTTTGTTGTCACACTAAACACTCCCTCTGGAAGCTTTGTTGACTTGCATAATCGCAGGCCTGTAATCGCAATTCGGTGTAACGAACTTTCCATCAACTTGTGAATTACCTTCTTCATGATCCCAATTGTCATCAATGCAGAATGAATGGCATTACTTAATTCATATTATCACTTGATAACATCAAACCCATAAGTGATATAGAATGCTATTGTCATTCTTGCATCTTGTTTTTAATTTTGATATGGTCCCTTTGTTTGTAAGTGATTGTGTGTATGAAAAATAACATATCGGCAAGGAATCACCAAGTCATTTGACTTTCTCGTTGTCATTTGTTGACACTTTTAGTATTTTGTCCAGTTAAATAAACGTATTAGAGTGAGCATTGTGTCATCATTGAGATAACATGCAAAGACCTATACACTCAACGGGTGCATCCCTCACTTACACTAAAGTATTTTCAAGAAAAACACTAATTCGTAACTTTATATTCAAAGCCCCGAACAGCATAACAAGCATTGATGTTTGACAAATTAGCATTGCACTGAGCACCCTTAGAGGAGCTTGCTTGGCAAAAAATCACCCTTTGTGAGTGTTTCATCTAGCCAAACGGTGACTAAGATTATGTAAACAGTGGAATACCAACGCACACGATTTGAAATCTCTAAAGTGTACAGCATTTGAAGTTACTGCTATTTACTTAAGCAACTAACAATGTAAATGAGTTATCACAACATATCACATGCCAATGAGAACACACAATTGACTAATTTATAAAATTGTAGCACCCTTCTAGTTTTATGAAAGAATAGATGCTATTGTTAATGTTGGCAATATGGGGGTTTCAAATGAGTTTAATATTCTACAAGGTAATAAATAATTCCATGAAATTTGTTCAGATTATCGACCAAACATCTATATCTTCCTTTCATTTAATTCATTTTTGTATACCCCAGAAATCCCTTACCCTGGTGAAGAAGGACATACGAAAGTGAAGAGGATGGCACCAAAGTTAGGTAGATTTCAAGTTGACGATTTTTGTTCTAACACAGCTTCTTTCATTTGAACTCCAAATTTCATACTACATGTTCTACAAATTTTCATGTTACACATATTTGCATGTTGCTTAAGCTATAGACTTCCAACTTCTTCTGAGAAACCTGTTATCTTTTAATGGAAGGTTTGCACTAACACTTTGCTAGCAATCTGAGAAAGACAGATAAACATCACCAAATATTGCCTCAGTAATTTGGAAGTGTGATTTATTGATGACACCACTTAAATTCCAACTTACATTTCCTCTAATTACTATAGATGAGAACAATGGAGGAAATGACTATATGAAATTCATACTGACTGGTTTCTTAATAACGGCCATTCTTGGACTGTGGAATTTTTGTTTTAAGAAAGGTAATGTAATATAATTTATATATATGGTATTCACGAAGACTTCTATTTGTTGAAGACATAATGAAATTTATGCTTTATTTTAGAGTGAGTGCATTGTTATTGACGTCATATTTTTCCATTCCTGTATTGCATTTGAATCAAGTCGGATCTCGTACATTTCACTGTACACATGTTATATTGGTATTACAGGTAGGCCTCTTAAGTGATTTGCATTTTCTTACTTTCGGAGTCTGGAGTGTCAAACAATCTGACCGTTTTGGTCACTCCCACCACTGAGTTAAACTAGATGTCTCCATCACAGAAGGAAAATAAGTTTACATTTGTAAGGTTTTGTTTTTTATAGTATCATATCAATGTATAAATGAGACAGACTTTGCAAATGACGGTCGACTAGTCCTTACCCTTCTCCCGATCTAACCCAACATTTCCTGGAAAGTTTCTGGAAATCTGGAAATATGAACGCAAGCATTCGTTATTTTGAAATTCTAGTTAATAGTTACCTTTGCATTTTGTTTCGATTTTTATCGTACTTGTGTGCTTCGGAAAGCACCACTGTTTCCAGCAATTTAACCGTGATCAACCGAGTCGGCGCAGCATTGTCCCCGGAAACATTGTACCTGCACACTCGGTATTGAAAATTTTGCATGCCATTTCAAGAAAAATAAATTTAAAATGTGTAAGCATTGAGTAGTATACCGGATAGAGGCGCAACGAAAAAAAGGTAGCGCAGACAGACAGAAGTCGATCGAGGAAACTATATTCTAAATGATTCCTAGACTCCGTGAAACTATTCAAATTCAAAGAAATACAAAATATATGAGAATACAAATGTATAAACCTTTCTGTTTATAACTTCATTTCCTACATTAATTAAAGAAACATATAAATTGCGCAGCACAAAGATTCACGAACGAATTGACACAAATTACACTATAACAAGATATACCTGCATGCAATGCACATACCTCATTGACATTATAAGTAACTCCGACACTCAAACAATTAGACTACGCACTGTTTACTGCTAATGTACTTCTCAATTGCCAGTGAAACAGCTAGGGAGTCGTGTGGGGAAAAAGGGAGTTGCCCGCCACACGCTTAAGCTTTAATAAGACCACAAATTTTTGCACAGGCATGCAACAATTACATAGGCATACAACAATTACATTACATAGAATGCAACAATTACGTAACTCACAGGTGACGTTTAATTCAAGCCGTGTAAAATACAACTACCATAGCGCTTTCACTACAAGTAGAAAGTCACTGCATTGGCCGAATCTCTGCAGTCATTTCATCTTTGTTTCGATTAGATGAGCACAACAACGATTTCGTTCATTTATCACTGATGTGCATGTACTGCATAGGATGGACATAGTACGTACAACGTGTAATGATAGCAACAGGCATATACGAGTTTCGGATTTTCGCGTGGATTGCTTTTTCCGAACGAAAATGTTGTTTTCTCGTTTTTATATTTGTGTTTGGAGTGTTTGGGTTTTTATATTGGGGGTGTTCAGTCAGTGATGGTATTATACGTATTTCTTTTCGAAGTCACTTTGGGTTAAGACTAACTTAGTGTTTTGACTACAAACGTTTCCGGCTTGGCCTAGGCCTACTGCCACTGGTTTTGTACAACTACTTAGACCCAAAGATTTCTTCGTTATCTTAAAGGCTGTAAGGCATCACCCCAGACAGTTTAAATTCTCCCAACCACCTACCTCTAGGCCCTCCCTCAGCCTGTCTTACATTCCTCCACATTTGTAATCCAAACAATGGATCCCTGTGTACGCTGTGTAATACCAGCTGCCCTGCATCTTTCGAATTTGCTGTCAATCTAAGAGTACTGTAACTTAGAACCAGTTGAGAATTTTCCTTTCCGGGAGGTAAAAATATAGCTTAGGGTGATGCAATACAGCCTTTAAGTTAGGGTTTGTCTATGCTATTACCTGTCGAAATGTTACTGAAAAGAGGTTACTTGTCAGTTACTGAAATTTGAATAGAAGTTTCAATTAGTAAAGTTAGATTTTTTCCATTGTCACTGGGCAGGCTAGACCAGTTGGCTGTATCACCTACACTGCAATGTTACATATATAGGCCTAATATTACGAATTACTGCAACATTTAGGCCTACCGTTAATTACTGAAATGTGAAAAGAAGTTAGCCTACATTTGACTTAGTCCTAGGCTAGGTTTCGGTGGAGCCGTAGTGTTTTGCTGCACAGTAACTTCAGTTACTGATCTAGAAGGAGTGTTGCGTAGCATTGGTGCTATTATAAATTATTGAACTAGAGGATAAGGCTAGACTTTGGCGAAATAATACTGCTATAAACTTAAGCTACTGTTGTTAAACTTCTCTGTTCCGCCCGACTGTAAAAAATATGACTTAAATCCGTCCAAGGATGGTGTTTTGATGGTATACGCTAGTACCGAGTTCCAAAAGCCAACTTCAATACTAGGGGTAGCCTAGTTAGCTAATTAAAATTTGAAAAGACGTTTCACTTAAAGCTGCGAAAAAAAGGCATGGCAAAAAATGCCATTGATTGTTTTTTTTTTTTTTTAAAGTGAAGCGGAACCACAGTAGATATGAAGGCACTGGAGATTAAAAACAAAAAGGTTACCGTATTAAACACTACCATCACTCAGAGCAATCCAAGGGGTAGGTTTGGCATGTCAACCTCGAAGTCCACATAAAGACACATTTCAGTTACATTGTTTGAATTCTTTGCTTAGCCTAGACAAGGTGTTATTGTTAGGAATAATTCAGCTACACTATCACCTTCCTGTAATTTTGTTACCTTTTTTTTTAAATACAGACCTACATTTCACAATTAAGGTAAGGTCAACGAAAGGTTAGGTAATTCCCATAAGATTAAAACAGTTTGACCCTTCATAATTTAAAACAAAAATGTAGCCGACAAGATTCTTTTATTTTCTATTTTATTTCAATGTGGATGACAATCAAAATGAAAACCTGTTTCTGTGAAAAGTCGCTGTTGTAGCAAAGAAGTGACATCTGGTTCTACCTTGGCAAAAACTGATTTTGCCACGGCGTTCTTAAAGGGAAATAGGGCGTTTGTTTGAGAGAAAACGTCCAAATTTTGAAACCAATGTTTGTGGACGTAGAATAATAGATTATTCAAAGTAAAGAAGGACAGTAGCCTTCTGTTCCAGAAATAAGTTTCTCAAGGATAGAAATTCAGTTATTTGTTGCTCAACACTAATTTGTTCACCCAACCTTTTCAAAATTCAAATGATGCATCTTCCGTTACTCATCACATGCATAATGTTTTGAGGAGCTGAAGCTTTGGCAGATGTTTATTGATGAGACTGAATGGTTTAACAATGATTACCGCTATTTTCTTTTGTATGTCTTGTTGGTGTATTCCAAATGCCCTATTTCCCTTTAAGAATGATTATTTTGAATGAACACTGACACTAAATGTTAGGAAGATCGCCCCTGATACTAACTCATTACTTTCTGTCATAACCATGAAAAAGCTTTTTTTTTTCTTCTTCTTTTCAACAAAATATTGAGCAGTCTTCATTCAAGTGACAATATGCAACCATCATAAGTTGAACCAAGTAGGCAGTGGACTACGGTGAGGAGGGAGGTTGATAGCGATGGGAACTCTTTAGGAGTGCCTGTGGATTCCTTAACACCCTCCTCGGTGGCTATGAGGAAATATGTCATTGAGATTGGTCCCAACTTCAGTGGGTTAGGGTCATGAGTTTGTATTGGTTTCTTGTTACATATGGTCAAATATTATCCAAACATTTCTTAGGCCTACATGTAAGTTTGGCTACATATAAAACATTTTCAAGCCATTTGGATCAACAATATAGATAATATAGAACTTATATGTTTACAGATAGACTTCTGTATTAGAATGTGTTAGAAAGCCAAAACAGGACAGAGAACCTGGCATATTATAGTAAAAGAACATGTGAAACAGCAATGAAACCTGAATAACACAGACCTCTATCAATGTCGAATACAACTAGTTCAGGTCACGATATCTTTCTTGTTCATATGCCTTAACTGGGGCATGCAAGGGACATTAAGTTACAATACATGAAGACACAAATTCACTTTCAATAGTGAAAAAAAAAAACAATACATGGGCACAATGAACCTGAGATCAATGGATATGAAAATTTTAACACCTTCGGCTGGTCTGCGAAGTATTTTGTCATATCCTGACTGATACTACATATGTGGGTACGTCGCCCTACGTCGCACCGTTTGGTCCTGGCTGATGTCAAGGTCATGACCTAGCGTCTATGGGGGTTTTACTCAGTCCCGGGCCCAAGGTAACTTACGGGTGTCTCAGTGTCTCAGTGCCCTAGGGTAAAGTTCTCAGAGCCAACCTGGCCTAACACCCAAATGGGACCCGAATAATCAAAATGATTATACAGTGAGACAAAGTGTTGAACAATTCTTTCTCAACTCGAGAGAGTCTTCCCTAATGATAATGAGAGATTACATAAAAAACAAAGACAGGAGAGGGGGAATGAAGATGAATCAGTGGAGTCAAAAGCAGGCTTTTTGTCTACATCAGTGTGTATTTTTATGAGAGTAAACATTTGTTGAGCAACTTGAGGGTCAGTATTCCACTAGTCAGGTAATTAGGAACAATTCTTTGAAAAGAGGAAAGGTGATTCACTTGTGGAGGGACAAAGGAATAAAACAGTAGAGGGACAAAAGAGCAAAATAGTAGCAAGAGCTAAAATGGCACCGTGTTACATAACCATATGGAGTATTTGTGTTATTTCACTTGCGGTTTGGTTAATGCATCTAATATGGTACACAGGAAATCCACCGAATGCTCAAGAAAGAAAATCTCTATTTGTTATTGTTGTTTATGACTGTCAAGTCTTATTGTCAAGTCTTATTAACAGCGTTGAATTCTAATCCATGGTACAATTACAGTGTTTAAGTTTCACAAAGAATTCTTTTACCACAGTGAACCAGAATAACAATGCAACTTAGTGAAGATGAGTAATTTGAACACCCATCCCAAGATGTTTATGATGATGTTTATACATTTGTTCTCTTCAAACAACTCCAGTGCCAGGAAAATTGCAATTGCAATTGTTTACTTCCTGAGTATCAGTACACCCAGAGTCGGAATGTCTACAGACCAAACCAGACAAAACCTATATCAGAAAGGACTCTCTCAATGAGGTCAACATAATTCTTTGGAATTCCAATGTAAATTGTCCCTCCATTACCGGTAATAAAGGGACAGCTCTTAACTTGTTCTTTACTTTGCTATAGAAAGTAGTAAAAGATACGATTTGACATTTGCTAGTAAGTATGTCCTTAGAACCTGTTTACTAAAAAGTTTGAATTTTTCTCTTTTTGAATTACTGTGAAATGTTGGAAAAATAATTTTTTGGTAACGGAGGGACATCCTGATAATTAGTATTGTGCTGCTAATTTACAAATAACGCATAACAATGTTACCATGGTCTGCTTGCTACTGCCTGTGAGAACCGGTGCTAAAAGGTTTTGTTTTTAAATAATTTAAAATTATGATATTTTTTGGAGAATATCCCCACATAATAGCAACCTTTGAGATAAAAAGTAGAAGGTTAGCATTAACATTGAAATGTTAAAAGTGTAATGAATTGATACTTGTTTGTTCGTTAAACAGTTTGTGAAAGTATATTGTATGTATTTCATGTTTTAACCAAAATGTGTCATTCCCCTGACCCCGTTCATTTGCAACTGACTCACTTACCTATCTCAATACTACATTTGCATTCCTGTCTACAATGCCAAGACTTCTGGTAACATTTAGTCTGATCACAACTCTTTTAGATATGTACCTGTAATAACAATAATATTTACATCACCTTTAGTTTGGATACGTGTCAGGTACATTTATTTAACACATTGAAATCTACTCGAACGCAGTAATTACATCTTGCTTAAATGTTTTGTGCTTCTAGAAAATTAAGAGTTCCCTTTTCTCTGAGTAAAAATCGGTTGGAATTTTGTTTATTTCTTTAACCGCTTTTGAGATATGATTTTTCAAGTTTGGATTAAAATGCAAAACAGATGACTTGGAGCGTTGCTTAGTGTCCGTATTTCTTTTGTGAAGCTTCTTAATGACTGAGTTTCCGTTGATAAGTAATACGGTATTTTTAAAGAAAATACATACTTCCTAAATAAAACCCTTTCGGGATATAAAATTCTCAAATGTCCTGACATAAAGGTTACATAAACAAAATTTAAAAAAAAGGTTTTCATAATTAGTAGATATAGACAGTGATGCTAGTTGTGAGCATCGTTTTTGCTTTGGTACTACCCATTTGGTCACTACTATTTATTTGGTACTGCCCATCAAAAGTCATCACAAATTTATAGATTAAGTTCCAACTTCCGCACTGGTGGTTGGCTCTAGTTTGGAATGTTATGTTTTAGCGAATTCAAATTGAGCAGTCGTACAGGTGTCTCTCGTACAATGTTGATGGTTTAATATAATGAAAAAGTTATTGTTTTAAAATGAATTGACCAATGACTTCTGTGGAAAATGGTAAGAGAGACTGATATGATTTTTTGCGTCTGAACATGTGTGTGAGATACAAAACCCCGAGTTGTTTCATTGAACTCAATTGTAACTAACTACAGTATCTCTTCAATATACAAGATATACAGGAGAGCCAAAAGGTAGTAATATAGTTTGCACCGATCACACCACTTTTGTGGTGGGCAAATGCGGCGGGTAAGTGTGGTGGGTAATTAAAAATGATGTAGCTCATCCATTTTTAATATGAACGGTCAATAACCTATTGCCGTAATATATATGGTAGTAAGAAAACATATAGTTTACCAATAGGTGCAGATATTTATATATACCTATAGAATATAATAGGACATTGTTTCCCATACATATTGACAGGTATCTGTATATCTATGAAAGTATAAATACAAACGATATAGTAGGGCATAATTTACTATGGGGTTTTATATTGATTTGTGTAAGTATAAATGCATAGTGTAAAATAAGGCATAATGTATCGACGTATATAGGTATTTATGCAAGTACATAGAACATAATAGCAGAATTTAATAGTATACGTATTTATGAAATGGGAAAGTAGGTGAAAATTGAAAATTGAGCAACTTTAGTTCGAGTCTCTGGTAAAGGAAGGCTAAAAAACCGTTAGTTCCCCGATAAAAAACAAAGCAAAACAATTGTAACCCTAGTAGTCCTTTCAAGCTATATTTATTACAGTAGATTGCTATTTATTAGGTTAATATTTAAGTAGCATTGGAACATTTGTAGATGGTGTGTATGTGCGGGCTTACCGTTGAGTATACTTGCAAAATCTATAAACTAGTGACGTATGCAGGGAGTCATCATGGAAGGGACTGACGTCATCCTATTTGTGTTCTCAGTTCCTCATTTTGGTTTCTCATTTTTCTCATTTTGTTCTCAGATTGCTCATTTCTCTCGTTTGCTTGCATTCGGTTTTTAATTTTTAGCTTTCTCTCATATTTGGTACATAGCACTCATTTTGCACTCACCCCCCCCCTCTCTCCACCTCTCTCTCTCATCCTCTTCTAAAGGTATCCCTCCTTTACACATTTCGTCCCTCCTCTTCCCTTTCTTTAATCCCCTCTCTTCTTCTTACGTAATCGTTTGCGTAAAAACCCACTAATTGTAAACCATTACAAGATGGATAATGGGAAATGGGGTGTTGCTCTGATTAGCGGATAGCTTTATTGGCTAAAGGACAACAATAAATACAAGACATAAGAGGGTGAGTTTACTAAAATTTATTCAAACGACCTCAAATTCAGCATAAAATTTGAAACGTATATATGGGAATATGAGAGATACAAATATGCGTGCAACCATTTAAACGTGGCTTAAGGAAATAGTCTCAGATAATTCCAGAAAGAGCAGTCGTCTACTAAGCTATAATAGATTTTTTTCCATTGTTCATTTTTATTTGGTCATTATCCAGTGTCTCATTTTATAGATCCACGACCTCTGCGTTTTTTTTTTTTTTTTTTTTAGCTCGCGTATTACTCTCTAGCATCTCAATTTGTTCATCTTCCTCCGTTATTGCTCTCGGTGCCGTCGTCACTCTCGCCTTCAGCATTCTCGTCTTGTTCGTCTTTTTCGTTGATCCGTGACGTAAAATGATTGACATTGCTTCATTGAGTTCAATCATAGCCTTCCAAGTCTCCAAGGCATCGTACAGTGGCTTATCATCCTCCTCCATCCTTCCATCGTCACCGTCATCACCCTCTTCTTTACGCTTTAGTCCTTTACGTAACATCTTTGCCATGGCATTATTGAATTTGGTTAGACGCATCCAAGTCTCTACCGGGTCATACACGTTTTCGTCATCATCGTCATCACCGTCATCATCAAGATCACTATCACTGACTCTAGTGGAATCACCACTGTCACTCAACTCATCGTCATCATCACCGTCATTGCTTCTCTCACTGTCCCGTGAGTCATCGTCCTCTCCACCGCTATCTGAGGGAGAATCATTTTCACCACGTAAGACGTCACTCTCACCCTCTATACCTCCTTTTTTGCTGTCAGTGACAACCGTATCCGAGTGGAAAAAAAACCTTTTTACAAACCCTACAACGAAATGTCGTGAGAGGAATATGGTCCTTCCTCTCTCAGTCAAAGAGCAGAATGAGATTCGTAAAATAAAACGTCTTGTTATATACACATGGATGACGCGTTAGGCAAATGATGACACGAGGAAAGGGGGGGGGGGGGGGTTGAGGTCAAGAGGAGCGGAGGAATGTGTAGAGGGGGATGAGAAGAGAACGTGTACAGTGGAGAATGAGAGAAATGTTTTAAATATGAAGAAATGGGGGAAAATGAGAACCGAATGAAAGCAAACGAGAAAAATAAGCAACATGAGAGTAAAGTGATAGTAAATGAAGTGAACAAAATGCGAGCAAATGAGAGGGAAATTTTAACAAAAATGATAAAATGAGAGCATAATGTGAGTAAATGAGAGGGAACGGTAGCAAATGAGAAAATGAGAACAAAAAGACGCATACACTCATTACTAGATTTTTTTTTGGACGTTTCACAATGCACCATATATAGTCTGCCCACCCTTGTTTTGGTCACACGACGTTTGTTGACACTCATGCGTACAAAGTAGGAAGAGAGCGGGAGAGAGTTATGCTCAAGGGTTAGGTTGTGCAAGAGCGGGATACGGGTAGAGCCAACCGATAAAAATATTCGAGACCCGCTAAACCCGAGCTTGGACGGAAGGATTACTCTGCCGGTTGTCTCCTACCGTGATGGCCCTGGCTGTGAACGGTTTCGGACAAAAACCCGTTGATTAAAATACCAATATTAATGTTGAAGTAAAAAATATTTGACCCATTTAACAAATTTCTTACCAAAGTTTAGCTTCAAAGAACTTTATGTAGGAACTTCCAATTCACCTTGTCGAACGCTTTTTGTTGATCGATTGGAACCGAGGCACAAGAATTCAATTTGACATGGAGAAGCTAATGATATCTTTAATCAGGTAAAGACTGTTGTAAATCTACCAGGAACGGAACTAATATGAAAATCATTAATGACGAGGGCAGAATTGTAGCAAACTTGACTTGTAAAACTTTTGCGAGAATTTTGTAAACGGTATTTCATAACGTAACATGACGTCAGTTTGAGGGTTCTTGTTTATATCCATCCTTGGGTAAGAGTTTTACAATATCAGTCTGTTGGGAAACGGACAAAGACTCGCAGTCGAGAGTGTTATTGGAAACATCAAGTATTTTTTTTGCCATTTATATCAAAAATGGTGTTTTAGAAATTATAAGGTAGTCCATCGCTTCGTGGACACTTGCTTTCAGTCGAAGCTGAGATAATATGACAAATGTCAGAAAGGGTCAAAGGTTGTTTTAAGCTTATCTCTGCTTCACGGAGGTTGCAGGGCAGGGTCTGGATAAATTTATTCTGAGCATTCTCGTCTAGAGACGCCTTCTCAGTATACAGGTCACTAAAGAACTCGTTTAATGTATCCAAGATACGTTTACTATTAGGGTAAACAGTGCAATCTTTGTTACGAAACGGGTGAATAGATCTCTGCCTAGCATGTACATTTTCCCTTTGCAAAAAGAAAGCAAATGGTTTTCAGCCTTCTTGCATATATTTTCCCCTGGCTCTAATATTAGCCCCATTAAGATCATTGCTAGTTACACTTTTGACTTCATATCAATTGGTGTTGAGCCAACGGGGGTGTATTTCCTCAATCCTAGCCCTTTTATTCGGGCAATCCTAACACTGTGACGAATAGCAAGATATTTTACTCTGAACTTAATGTTCTCTCACCATTCTCTCTTTGAAGGGAAGCCCTCTTTCAAAGTGGACAACTTGTAGATAACTTGAGGACCAAAACTTTGCCACTTTTATGAGCGTCCTGTTGCTAGTAAATCCTCAAGATAGCTTAAAACATACGTTATTATTGTCAGTGGATTAATATGTATTGTATATTCCAACACACAACGACCAAAGGCGCTCTCGTAGCGAAGTCGGTTATGCTCAAGACTGGCGATATCATGGCTGTTATCTTGATAACCTAGATTCAAGTCTAACCTCTCTCTGCAGGTTTTACTGTTCACAGAATATCCACAACTTTGAGAAAGAGAGGGAAAAATCTAAAGAAGTTGACAAACACCCTACACTACTTTTGTGACTGTAGCTTTTTTAAGCACTCTGGGGTTACCACAGGTGATCATGTCATAACACAAGCATAGGCATATACAAGCATATTACAGAGTAGAAAAAGATGCATATATATGCTACGGCAGTGTTCGGATCGGTTAAGAAGTAGAGCAATAACAAAAGGGGAAGAAAAGGAAAAAAAATAAGAGAAAGAGAAGGACCCCCCAAAAAGAACAAAGAACACACAAGAAGAGGGAACAACAAAAGACCCCGCGGCAGAGAAAAACCCGGAACAATGGGAAAGCAACTAGAAAGAAAAGAAAACCAAAGCGAGGACGAAAAAAAGGGAAGGAAAGGGGGGAAATGACGAAGAGAACCAACAGAACAAAAAGACAAAAGGAAAAAAAACAGAAAAATGCAACACAAAACCAACCAAAACAGGAGAGAAAAAAGGGAAGGCAGAAGGGGGGGGGGGGGGGGACGAAGAGAAGAAAAGCTCATTTTCTAGGTTTTCTGTTCTGACGGTTCTGACTATGGAAACCGTCATCGTCTGAGGTTTTTACGTTACATCTGCTCCCTTCTGCACATCTCTCTTTCTCTATTTAATTTATTTCCGTTTCTTTCACGCGTAGGTGACATTGCACTCTACGTCGTATTGAGCACTCTGTTATACCTTTCGTACATTGCTTATTCATATTTTTGTATAGCTCCTTTCTAGTCAAGTTGAGCACCTTGTCAACAAGAACACAACTAAAGTTGGTCGACAAAAAATTACATTACCAACGAAACACTAATATTTGAACCATCTCATTGGGAAAAAAAAAAAACAAAGAACGAGCAGTTCATAAAACGAATCAAATGTAAGATATTCTTCTTGCTTTACAGAGAAACGTTTGGATTTTAAATTCAAGCATCAACGTGGTACAGACAAAGTCATGCGGCAATCAATCTTAAAATACCAACTGATAAAACGACTTCAATCAAATGCGACCCACTAGTTAAACTTCATAAAGTTCTTACCCTACCGAAACACTATAAAATCCAGTTACCCTTGCTTGGACAACGTTAAACAAAACCTTAACGCATATAATAAAACGCATATAACGCATATCAACAATCACGTGATGTAGAAACTTACGTGGCCGTAACTGACACAAATATCAAAAACAAATGGCGGAATCACATCACAACATTTAACGATGGAAAGTACAAACACAACACTGCTTTCAGTAAATACATGTCGTCGTTAAACAAAATGCACCATTCACCGTCACACGGAGATGTCTTAAGACAGCAAACTCCTGCAGTTACTTAACAGACCTGTTGATCTTTGTCCCTGGGAAAAGTTGTTCATCATGTATATACCAGGGCATGCAATTCTTGAGAAACGTTCAGGATTTGTGTCTACTTGTAGGCTTTCAAAAAGTTCCTGTTTAACCATACATTATTGCCTTTGTTTCTCTGACATTGAATATAATTGTTTTTGTTTCTCTGTACTAAAGTGTGCATAACATGTATTCTTCCCTAAGTGCCTGTAGGTGTTCATGCTCTTTTTCAATTCACTTGACTGTCACCCGCTTGACAATCGGGCTACCCCCGCCCTCATGAATCTTAAATGTACGCTTAACTGTAATGCATATATGGTTTCAAACACTTTAGCTCTCGGTACATGGTTGCGTTTATGAATTTCATGTATGTACTGAATATTTGTTTACTACATTCATTCCAGGTGATATACAAGATGCATTGAAGAAGATCTACCGCTCCAGTCCTCTGCTCCAGTATACAAAATATTGCTCCCCCTGCACACTAATGCCCAATTCCGAGTCATTCGATTTTCTTGATGATATTGAACTTGCGAATAAAATTTTGTCCTATCCCCAAAGTATAAATGTTTTTCTGGGTAAGCCAGGTAGTGGGAAAACACGTTTTTTTCCAAAAAATTTTAGGAAAATGGGAAAATGGTAAAATTCTACAAGAATATACTTTAATATCTTTTCAACTACATTATAGGTATAAACAAGACGACTGTTCATGGGATGAATTGGCACAGAAAGTAGGTTGTTCGGTTGGCGATATTAAGTCAACATTGCATTGTAAAAGCATCCTCATATTAGATGGAGTTGAAACATCTACTTTGCAAACATGTATAAGTATGCCGAACACGTCACCATTACAAGGACTTTTACAAAATAATTTTGTCAGATCTGAAAACATGAAAATCTGGATTGGGTGTCGTGAAATTAATAATGACATATCTGACATTGGGCCTGTGGTATACTTTAAAGGGCACAAAAAAGAACAAGTCAAAAACATGTTCATGGAGATTGTGTCTCGAAAACATAGCCATATTCCTCCAAAAAGTGTATGTAAAATATACGATGAATATACGAAAGATGATCCTGCCACAGAGTTGTTATTCCCATTAATGTCTTGGTTACTTGCACTGAGTTACTTAAATAGTAATTCTGAAGATGTGATGAAACGGACAATAAAAATCATTTTCAAGTTTTGTTCTAATAATTACTCTGATAGACATGTCGATATCAATTATCTTATGGAATTTGGTTATTGGGACCTGTCGGCCTGCCTGTTAGAGGCATATACGCAAGATGAAAAAGAATACACAAAATATGTTAAAATGTTCCAAATGAGTCAGATCAAGTTCAGTCATGTTGATGAGGACTATCCCCGACAGGCAATTCGTCACTTATGTCAGACAATGAAAGAAAAGAAGGTGAGCTCTTGTGGCAATTCATGTTCTTGTTTTCTTTTCTGGTTTCAATTTTTAAATTTTTAATAAAATATCGTATCACTGACACTAGTGCAGAAAACCTGCGCAAATTGTTTAACGGTCAAAAGTTCCATTACACCAATATATTTTGTTACAGTTTTGTTCCATACTTGAAGCTTTGTCATCCGGGTTCCAAAGAAGAAGATGCACTCAAAGCCTATCATTTTGTCTTATTCATTCATATATGTCAATTATTCTCATGCTTTCCTTTTTCCTCACTTATCCACATATTTTCCTTCATAATCGTAGCTAAGTCAGTCATAAGAACGAAATCGCAGTTGATTGCGATTTATGCATTTACATTGGTCATCCATATTCCTGAGAACTGAAACAAAAATATTCATGCATTAAGTACGAAACAATTAAACGGTTGTGTTATAACAAATAAGAATTCTGTTTTGTAAAAAAAAAAAATTGTCACGTTAAAACTGTCAATTTATGGTCAACAATTTTTTGTCTTATAAATGAATGACACATGCAAATAAATCGCAAATAACTGACAAATGACTAATTTAAAAACTGTGATAATTCTATACTGATAGGTAGAGATCACATCCGTTCAATTCTGTTCGCTGAATCCGACTTTCCTCAATGGAGTCCCCAAAGCCTTTCCGAAAGTAGAAAAAGATATCACATTCTGTGAGGCCAAGTTGGAAGAGCCATATTTTTATTCTCTCATAGAAAGTATTTCAGAGAGTTGTGAAAATATACAGTAAGTTTCGTTACTATTTTGTCACATGACCCCATTGAAATTATTAATTATCGATTTATGGTGAAGCTATTTAAAGTAACTTATAGCAATGAAACATAATGCCATTTTACGTATCAAGAAACAACGAGAAGTCAAGTACTACTAATAATACAATTACACAAATGCCGAAGACTGTTGAATATCAAAATCAGGCAATACCTAGTAATTTATTGTTACTATGATTTGTTTTCTTGAACATACCATAATATTACTTGAGAATACATAGGGTTTCCTAACTTTATTTTACCACTTTTTGAGATGATTTAATCTGATAACATATGTTCGTTCTAGATACAACAAGCATTCTGAACAAATATAAAAGGAACATACGATATCCCCGATTACGTTAGTAAAGTCTGTGTCCTTAATCGGCCTCCCAAACAGATATGTGTGTGTATGTGTGTTTGCGACGCCTACATTGTAAACACGACATCTCAAGAAGTAAAGCTCGAAATATTTCATATTTACCACATAGGTGTACCAAGTAAAGTACAGGGACCCTATTGTTTATGTCGCAATTCAAAGGTCATTACGGGTCAACAGGGGCCATATTGCGAAAACCGTGTAAACACGATATCTCAAGAAGGGAAGCTTGGACATATCTCATATTTGGTATTTCGGTGTGCCATACTTAGAGAAAGAAGCTTGGGTGGATCTCACATATATAGGTGCACCGCCCTGATCACATTGAGTGAAAAACCCTATCTTTATTAGTGTAGGTTATTGTGTCAACGGGTGTCCAATTGTGAAAACCTCGTAAACATATTTTAAGTAGACAAGCCTGAACAGATCTCATATGTAATGTTTAAGTGTAACATCACCGTAGTGTGCAATCGTGCATGTTGACACCTGATCCATATCAGTCATCATATATTAGATTCATAACCGGAATGCACAAGTTCATTGTGGTTTCGATGAACTTTTTTTCTGAGTCTGACATAATTACATTAGAAAGTGTCAACGGCTACCTATGTTTTATATGAAATACGAGATCTGCACAAGCTTTCTTTCTTGAGATTTGAAGATCATGTCCACAAGGTTCTTAAAATTTGATCCTTGCTGACATCGAATGACCTTTGACCTCAATTAAGGACCACATGGTTTTGTACTCCATGGGATAAAACTACATACGGAACATGACGTTTGTCAAAGCTTCCCTTCTTGAGATATGTTGTTTACAAGAATTTCATAATGTGACCCTGTTGACCTCAAATGATCTTTGGTCTCCACCAAAAAATGTGGTTCTTTGAATCTATATGGTTCATCTAGATACCAAATATGGTATCTTTTCAAGTTTCCCTTCTTGTGATATTGTGTTCACGAGGTTGTCACAATTTGTCCGCTGTTAACCCCATGTAACCTTTGACCGCCACTAACAACGACAGGCTCTTGTGGTACACCAACATACCAAATATGAGATCTGTCCAAGTTTTCTTTCTTGAGATATCATGTTTACAATGTAGGACATCACATACTAACACATTCATATAGGTATATACCTGTATGATCAACCTTTCATTTTACCATTTAAGCTTAGACGGTTGTAGATAAACTTTGTATTAAGTTAAATAATACCCTTTGCTGCAACAAGAATTGGGAGGGGGCTAAAAAAAAATTCAATCAGTATTTATGACGGTAATAGTGTGTGTATCGGTTTGTCACTAGGGAATCGTGGACATGATTGCTAACCAACATACAAACGGGAACCGTCTCTAAGTCGAGATGGGTTCCCGATTGGTAGATATGTTTCCACCAAACGTCCACCTTTGACACAAATTCTCAAAGCACGCTCACACAAACATACACGCACTCATGCATGATTATAAATGTTTCAATTGTCATCGAAACCAAAGATGTATTACATATTTAAATTGTGCAATTGCTCTCAGGAGCTATAGTGTCGTGTGCGCTTGACTTGTTTGAATATTTGTGTAGTACAATAAGGGAATACTAATTATTTCAGTCCGACAGGTAGTATTAAAGCTAAACAAACACTAGCGATACTGTCATGCAAATGATATTTAGCACTAGGATAGTAGAAAAAAATGCTCTCAGTCACAAATAAATGTTTCAATTTTTTGTTTTATAAGGGTTGAGTTTGTCGAAAGCCATTTGCCAAAGGAGGTGTGGAGAATGCCCAAAGCAGGGAATATTACAGGTAAATGTAAATTTGGTAAAGATACATGCCCCCGACATTAAATATTAGTCACTTCAGACGTTTCGATTAATAATCTCATAGTAAAGTACATGCGAGATATGAAGTCCATATTTATGGTATACTAGTATAAACGTTTGCACCATGCAACATTTTTAAGTTAACGTATGCTTGTTACGTTTAATATATGTACTGAGTTTGGTTGAGAAAATTGAAAATGAAAATTTTCTAATAATAGAAATTCTGAAGAATCATCAAGTCGCTAAGCTGAAAGTATGCCCTGTATTTTTCTTCGGAGATTCCTTTATTGCGATACCAAATTAAGTTTTTGAAAGTTTATGTTTACTTCAGTCCCGTGCAAAATCCTCTGAGATGTAACTTAGTTAAAACAATTAAAATAGCAATAGACAAAATCTTAAGCAGTAATTCTAAAGTATGTTGATGCAGTATGTGTAGAAGATAACGCCAAAAGCATTATGTTACCTCTTGAACCAAGCATTTTGTAAATTGTGTATTTTACCGTTTTACCAAGCAAGCCAGCAATGCATAATTGTTTTTATTTCAACTACATTGATTTGAATGTGCCTGTTGTCATTGAAGAGTTTTCTTCTCTTACACTGTTTTTTTTTTTTTGCAGTTATTAAGAAAAAGAAAGACGTAGAATACTCTGTGGATTTGAACACTGGAAAGTGGAATAGATTTAACAAAGAAAACTCTCGAAATTTCTTTCAGCGTTGTTGTAGTGTCATGTAACTTGCAAATTATGTCAGTAATATCTTGCTGTGGTCTGTTATTAAGGGTGGTACAAAATGCCTATAAGTTACTCAGTTTTCAATCAGAGTTGAGGATTCTTTCCAAGTATGTATGAACTGCACCATAAAGCACGATCGGGGTTAATTCGAGCGACTGCATCCAACGATCGTTCCAGCGTTGATTAACCTTTAAATAAACTTTCATAATATACCACCCCAGTGCCAGAGCAACAGAGCTGTACATCGAAATTAAAGTATCTTGATGAGCTGAATTGACGATTTATCGAGTCATACTGATTCATAAGATTCATACGTATAAGTCAAATGTAAATTTACTGGCCTTAGATTTGAGATGTTTCGATTAAAACAGATATGTTTGTTTTTATACCGGTGCTGCTATCATTCATCTGCATTTTTTTAAATAAATAAATGCAGCCAAATGAAAAACATGAAAAGTGTACACCATCATCCCTCTGCCTGCACCTGCTTATTATTTTATCGTTTTTGGATAAGAAGTTACAACGTCATTTACAAGCAGTAAAGAACCTCCTGTATTAATAAGAATAACTGCATGAAATCCTCGTAATTAAGATCTAGTCTGATTTGTTATGATTTTCTAATGCATGTGCAACCTGTGAAAAGTATTAAGGAAATTAAAATAACGATAAGAAAGAAAATAGATTGCATAGTTAAGGTGAATGCAATCCAGTCAGTGATATTTAAGACCTTTGTTAACTACTCCTTTCACAATATATTGCATTTTCTCATGACTTCTTCTGATGTGACTATTGTTTTCATTTTTATGTTTTACGTTAGATTTGTTTGTGAAGTTAAGTTTTGCTTAGAGCACCTATTACCATCGTTTAGCTTCAAGAACACGTGAAAATGTGGGTAAACATCAAAATACAATTACCATTATTATTTGATTGAACAAATCCAGTAATCCAATTAATTTCACAGATTCATGTATTACTTGGGGACATTACACAAAATTTACTGAGTGTCAATATGACTGGTAAAGTTGCAGTCTTCACAAATGCGTGATTCAAAAAATAGGTTGATATATGCCTAGATGCAATTTGCACGAACTTACTCATCTAGTCGAGAACTAAACATTTCCGTGACGTTTACACGAAATGCAACATACCGAATTTTATCATATTATTACGATATTACGAAAAGGGTAACAAGAGAAGCAAGTTCAAATATGACTATAAAATCAAAGCTATCAGCTGTAATCTGGGGATTTCACGACATCAGTGACAATCACTTCTGACATACCTGAGGGAGAGCAAAAGTAACGTGTTCTTGAATCGGAGACCGCCGCTCATAACCACGAATGGTAGCGGTCTCATTGGTGACTTTTTTGTTTTTGATAAAAACAAGTTTTATAACTAGATATGCTGGGAGATAGCCCTACACGTAGTTTACTCGTTCGTACGCAGTTCTACATCTCCGGGCTTACTTACCGTTTTCTCTCCAGCACTCCGTTGGTATTTGTGAAGCAAGACCGAATTCGTAGGAACGGACTATAATTGTACATTCTTCATATACTGTCCTTACCATGCAGTGTCTCCTCCTCTAAAATGAGAGACTCTCCAACCTCACCTCTTAATTGTTTACTGAGGTTTAACGTGTTGCCAATCCTCATCGCCTTAGGCCAGTTTTATCACCTCATGTTATGATGACCCACGTGGTTAATTAAACATTAATATCGTAAAGTACTTAGGTGTTTTAATTCAATATCTAAGCTTTCTTGAGCTGCGTTGCAGAGGTATTAGTATCGTGTTCATTTGGGAAAACATGTGTAATCGAGCAAAGGAAGACGGTCTATGGAACAGTTCAGCACAATCACAACGCATGACAAAGATTTGAAGTCTCAGATGATTTTTCCATCTGCAGAAAAGTCCCCTAGGTGGGTGTTATATTTCACCTGGTTATAGAGGTGTTTGCCCAGGAGGGTATAGTCTGGGACTGACCTTCAAAATGCAGAGAACCTTTTTTGATCCTCAAAATTGTCCTCAATTTTGTCTGTGACATAATGTTGTATGGAGATGGTCATTCTACCTTACCGTACGCAAAAGGTCGTACAATGTTCAGTCTTCCGGTGTTTACCCTAGATTTATTAACCATTTATTCCCCTCAGACAGTCAGATCAGACAAGGCAATGCTTAATAAATAGAAAACGTAGACCCTGTTCTCAGAAAGGTTGCGAAATACTTTGCTGATTGGAAGATCACAAATGGCAACCGTCTCACATCATTACGTGGGTCGACCGTTTGCCCTGTGATTGGTCAATGTCATCATCTATCCCGTGAAACAGTTCGGCGTGGGTCGATGCATCGATTTCGCCACGCCGCCGACACTGGCTCTCTGGATGTAGAACTGTCAACATCGTCCTTGTGCACTATGTAGGCCTGTGTCACCGTTATTATGTAAACCATGGAGCTATTTGCAATAGCTCCATGTGCAAACTCTCTCCACCCTTTCGTTTCTCTCTTCCAATCATCATCGTCAACTGATTCAATTAATTTGTGTGTGCCAGTCAAATCAAGAAATAAATGGAATTCTGATCGTAAAAAAAAATCAACATCATTTACTTTCTGGATTTTTCCGTTCTGACGGTCAGCTACATATAAAGGTTGAAGTTTATCCGATATACCGTTTAGGAGGAGAACGTAACACACTGTTTGAAGTATTTTGCTCATTTGACATTTAATTACGTGACCGTTGACCTTTTGACATCATCAATATTTAAGAAAATCGTATCGTCTACTTTCCATATATTTTAGTTTTATCACTCTCGGATATTCACTCATTGAGATAATGCTAAAATGAACTGTTCGTTTTCATGTGATGTGACCTTTGATTTATGACGTCATCGGTCTGGCGAACACTACACCTCATATTCGGTCGACTTCCCGCGTAGTTTGAGATTCATCCGACGTACCGTCTAGGAGGAGATCCTGACAAAGTTCGGTTGTACATCGCACACACTCACACACACAGCTTTGTTTTCCATTCATTCCGGGACCTCTTGGTGCTTACTTTTTTTTCTTCCTCAACCCTAACGTTAACAATAGACTCTCTATTGTTAATCTTGGAAGGACTGGAAAAACATTGAATTTTCTACAGAGGACCTAAAATCTATTGTTTCGGTCTCGATCCCACCCCAAAGCAAGGGCACATACAGGCACACTAAATACAGATAAACATATTTTGAAACCCCTTTTCACCCCTAACCCCAGTGGGTAACCCCGATCCATGTCATTTGTATAGCATTCGTTTAAAAAATAATGCCGGTATTGAAGAACCAAATTCCATTCTTTTTCGTCCTTTTTATCAAATTCGAGTTGGTATGTATGGACAAGGATAATCAACCTTGGACCTGCATATTAACTGTATTATAATGCACTATCGGGGGTTAATGCAAGCGATGAAAAAGGACGCAGCCCGAAGTACGCTGAGTACCTTCTTTGTTGTAAAATTCCTGTTAGATTATAATTTTTTACGCGGTCTCGTGTGTATAAAATCTGCTTTCAATTGCAGATCCTTTATCTTTTATTCTCTTTTGTCGTTAATGTAGTAAGTCTGCCTGGGTATTAACCTTCAAGCAATTCTAAGTGGTAAGATACTAGATGTTCTTATACTGTGTTTCCCTCTTTTCAATTTATCAGACTATTTAATCTTCTGCTTACTCTTTGTTCTTTATGTTTATGACCAAATATTCAATACTATATTAAATTTTAGTGAAATATGAAAACATTTTTTTGTTGTGATAAGTAGCGCCTTTCTTTGTTTTAAAAGAATCTAGTACCGTAATCATGTAGTCATAGGCCTATAAAGCAAATGTAAACTTACAACCAATCAGACAATAAAGAATGCGGCATGTGTATATTTCGTTTCGTAATTTTTTATCAAAATTGGCATCCTGTTAGTAAACTAAAAGTAAGAGGAAATGTCACAATTAGTACAATTGAAATGGGAACTGTTCCCTAAAGTTAACAGGACTTAACTGATTGACGCTTATATAGGTGTAATGTAATTTAATTGAGTACAAAAGTAAAGACAAAAGTACAGTACATAGTAACAAAAACAACAAATACACTATTAACTATAAATTAACCAATTAGCAATTAATAACATCAACCAAAAGTAAGCAGAGTGAGAGCACTCTCAGCACACCTAAATATAAACGAAAACATTAATGGTACCCAGCTAGCAGAATATCTGGGACTCATCTGGGTTTCAACCTCGCAAAGTGATGTCCATATGTACCACGTGCGTCCCAGATGATTATCATATGGGCTACATGAGCTACGTTCGCACCGTTTCACCTATATGGGACCCAGATAGGCTTCACCTGGGCTACATGGGCAATTTAACTCCAGTCCTACATTTAGATAACTCATTTTTCTCTCTTCATGAATGTCCTCACATAACAATGGTACAAATGCTGCACTGGATTCAGCCTGTTGAGTATGTTACAGGCTTTGCATCAAGTGAAATCAGTCTGTAAAGCTATATCATGAATACTCATAATTATTCATATTTATATTTGTCACTTCATCTCGATTTATAAGGTTAAATGAAATTAATTCTTAATTACAGGGTAATTAAAAATCTTTTGGGTATAGTTAGTTGTACGTATTTTGTCAGTTTTATGCACCTGACATGTGCGTATAGAATTCTTTCAAATATCGGTGTTGTTATTGATGTTGATTAAATGGATGTGATCCACATTAATAATGTGGCAATACGTTTGCATACATACTGAGCTCAACTTATTCATTTACTTTTTCATTCTTTTACGAAAACAAGGAAGTTTTCAATAGATTGCTTATGCACAGAGAAATATTTTGTTTTGCTTGTCTTTCGTAGAATGTAATAAAAGTAGTACACAAACACGTTCTATGATACACCGATTATTAAGAATGATGGAACTACACAGACTGCTTTTATATGCATAACCCATATAGCCTTAACCCACATTGCCTACGATGCAAACGAAAGATAAGTCCCATACGGACAATTTGGTTTCCAGTTATTCCATCTGGGCTCCCTGTGGGTTATCTACCTGGATCCCACATGTCAGCCCAGTTATACCCGACCCTTTGCCCACCTGAGTCCCAGATATCTTATTTGCTCAGTGAGTACATCCAAAACATAAAATACAGAGACAATCAAAAAGTAGTAAAGTAGTAAAATCAAATTATTTCCTCAAAACGTATGTACTTAAGTTTGCTGTATAACACGATGTTCATCTCATTGGCAGAGAGCGAAATGACAAAACATTTATCCATGTTCAACAAACCACTAACTTAAAATGTCCTTGTTAGCTTTTGCGATCAGGAAACTGACCCAGGTGGTGAATATTTAATTCTGCACAATAAATAATATAAATTTTAAACCTCTATGTATAAAAATTATAGCGGTTGAAATTACAATACAGCTCCAAGTACAGATATGTTCTGAAATCCTGTCAGATCACTTAACCCAAAAAAACTTATAGAGTAGTGCATCAATCTCATGAAAAAAAAGAAGAAAGCAGCTGTGGGTGGAGGGGTGGGTGGAGGAGTTCGTTAAAAGTGCAGAGACACTTGAGGCATGTGAAAGATTTCAAATTAGTAATTTTACGAGGGGAGCAAAGATTCAAGGTTTTTAATACGAAAGAGATCTGTGAGAAGATGATACATAAATGATATCTCTATGGCTACGACTTAACTGAAAAGAAACATTATGTATATTCATATTCACCTTCAAACCAAAGACATTTTTAAACGTAATGATAACTCCAAGTAATTCATTAGTGGTACAATTTGCAAAGCTATCCGTAATGATGAAAGTGCCGTAAGCATTATTTGAAATTCTTAATGTTTGAGAGCTGCTTGTAATATCTTTGAGATTAATGTTTATCTAAAGATTAAACTCCCAAAGACTGTTAATAAGAACAAAGGACACTTTTTGAGACGATGGAATATCCGTGTGTTGCTCATCTCGTTTGTCGTTAAAGATTGCTCAAAGGAACTCGCGGTGATGAATTTAAACGATGTCTTGATATTCCGAAGAGAAGAAAGGCAACTACAAGTGGCGTTAGGCCCTTGTTGGTACACGTACCCTTCAACGGGCCAAGTGCCGTTTCCTTGACGATATTTGGGAGAGCAGGTAGTCTTCCGTCAACTAACCGACCCAGTAGGTCGTGGTATGCACGGCCGTTTCAGACGTAAATCTGCAAACCTCAATAGATGTATGAGTATATTCATTGTGAAGGTAATCTGTCAACCAGCAATGAAGTTTAAGAGATATGAATATGGAATGTTGGAGGGAATACAGGCAAGGAAAACGTGGCACTTTACTAATATATGGTATGGTCTGATTGCTACGTACATTATGGCTGCTTTATTTCATGACATGCAGTTATGTTTAAGCCACTGATGTTGACCCACAACTGCCGAGGCAATTACTAAACTGATCTTGTTATACAGCAAATATTACTTATGAGGATATAAAAATGTCTTAATAGAGCAATGATGCCTATGTTCATCACAGTTGTCTTGGGAACGGATTTTGGCTTTGGCTGCCACTATATTTGATCTACCCGAAATTCATTAGGTTCGTTTTTCAACCTGTTTTTCAAACTGTGTGTCTCGGAAATTGTTAAGGTTTCGTTATTCATATAAATAAAATAAGTATATTAGCCTGGTTTACTGGTTATTAGTTCATAAGGTCATTGTTCATAATATAAAAAAAAATAATCCACACTATTTCATAATTTAAAGTGTTCCATTTAATTTCACAAATTTCACTTTCCAATTTTCTGAGATGACGGAGCGCCAAGGGTTCCCACCTTCGATCTTGCCATGCCTTATATAGGTTGACGCTCTACTCTCTCGAGGGGGGGGGGGGGGAGACTTGGCAACCTCTTGGGCAAATCCTACCGCTTCGACCTTGAGTATCCACCTTAAATGTTGATCCATTTTTCCTGTTTTGAATTACTAACCGTATTTTTATAATGAGTGACGAACAGTTTTACTTTAAAAGGATATCGAACCTTTCTACTACTAATAACGAACCTCATGTGCGACGAACCTTTTTTTCTAAATTATAAATATCGAACCTTAAAGTCTAAGACACCTTCTGGCTAAAAATATTATGAATAGCAAGATGTTCCTACTACTACAGCAAACATATTTACATGATGAGCGTTATGAAATGAAACATTTACATTACACCAATTCATCAAAAGGGCATATTTCAAAATGGTAATTTTGTAACGGATCGATAGTTGATACAACAAAGCCTTGCCATCTTAATACTAACTTTTTCTTTCAAAGTATAAAGTTATCAATGGACATGTATACTGTGATCATGCAAAAACGTCGGGGATGGTTTCATTCTTGCTTCCACTAAAATTTACACCTTACCAAAACTGAACTACATGCACTTGCATACTGTACCAGGAAAATATTTATAAATGAAAGCAGTACATACAGAGGTTCTTTCTCACATACAAGGTAAATTAAGGAATAACAGTGCAAAAAAAAAAAAAATGGTTTGCTCTTTTTCTCATTTACATTACAGTATACTTGTAGCTCTACGCCAGTTCCTTCATAAAGAAATTTGTTTAAACTAATTATCAAACACTATCTGGATATTAACTGGGAATGGTACAGTAGATAAAGTCTGATTGTTTTTAATTTAAAAGATTGAGAAAATTAATGGAAATAAGAGTAAGGTAGTCGAACACTACCTACCAAAATGAAGAGAAGCAGAACCCAATCAAAATATTCACACATCCTGCTGTTACTCAACTCCTTCCAAATATCATTATTTTTAATCCATCCAGTGTAATGGTACTCCTGAGGACAGTACAGTATTGCATTATATGCAGTGCACTTAACAACGTACAACCAGATATTTACACGAACATGTGTAATTGAACGCGTAGCCATTGCCTGTATAAACGCCTTGCGAAGTTAAGAAAGCTCTCATTTAGCTCACTGGTGACGGTGCGGTCAGCGGTGTAGAGGGCCTACACTGCAAGATGATACACATGTGTTGTGAGTGCCTGCTGACTAGACCTACTGCTTATCATGAGCTGTGTTCACATGTGATAATGCGTCAGCCATCAAGCTACGATCAGATCACGAGCTCGTCATCAGTCTGTTGTAAAAAAAAATCATGTGAACGCGACCGTGGTGATTATCAAACTCCCATGAGTACAGTCTCTTTACATACAACCGGGCATGCCATGCAGCGAGGCCTGCCTACTGTGTATCCAATACGTTTTGCATGTTTTTCATACACAAAACATGGTCGACAATTTGTGTAAACACTTCGACGCCAGCTTGATTATGAGTTGATAACGAGCTCGAATCAGATACAGAGAGCGTCATCACACGGGAACACAAGTATCATCTGATCCTGCAGGGAAGTTGATCATGAGCGCGTTTTCACTTGTAAACACAGAGATGGTCTTGGTGTTTTGAGAGATGTTTGTGGTACCTTTTTTTTCTCTTCTTGTTTACTGTCGTTCTGAGTTTTGATTTCTGATCAATGGATCAGGTAAGAAGTAGTTGGCCTACGTATACTAAGAGAAAGAGGGTCATTATTAGTTCTCAAACAAGCTGTGGATTCAATTACATGTTCGAGGATCATTAATTACACCCTCATGCGGAGTGTAAAGAGCCAAGACCATGTAACGGAGCAGACAGCTATCCTTGAGGGCTATTTACTATAGGTTAATGTAATTTTGAGGAAGAAGAATGAAATGACAGACATTTGGATAAACAGCTTTACAATCTGTCCCTTCCATAAACAGTGGTATACGGTATCCTTAACCACTTCTGTTTCTTTCTCTTCTTTTTTCTAGTTTAACGACAGTAATACAATGCTAGTTGTTCTTGACTAAAAATCTGCAAGATCGTGTGTGTTCATCTCGGAAACAAGCCAGTCATTGTCCCACAATTTTCTTTATTCCTATACCCAGGAAGGAAAATATGTTGGGCAATTGGGCAATTAAACACTGATCCAGCATAGTGCCAACGGTGATATTATCTACAGTTTGCCAACATTACACCAACCCATAACATGATAATGTACAACGTGTTAACAATAACGTTGGACCAACTGTTACTGTATCTTCGACCCATTTTTCAACAGTATGCAACAGTAAACTGATACGAATGAGGTATTACTTTCTCTGCATTACCCACTTGATCATGTGGTTCCCAGAGCACTGAATGAACGAGTGACTTTCACATAACCGTACTCATCACACAAGGTGGTTTTAATATTACTTTTCACCAAAGCAATCTCTAGTTATAATTCATCCAACGTTGGGTCAATGTTGAGCAGTGTATGTTGGATCAATGTATTACAATCAACGGTTGGGTAGTTTACACTTTCTAATTTCGTTGTTACACCGAACTGTTTAGCGGTGAATTGGTCAAACGTTGGACCAACGTAAGAGAATTCGGACTCTTGAATATTCATAGTTGTCATTACATCTACAAAATTGAGCGGGCAAATGTACTTCATCAATTATTCATAAATTCTATTAAAAGACTCACCAGTTAGTTAATGGGATTTTTTTATTTACTGTATACTTGTCATGATTTGTGTGTACATATCATTGATTTTATTGGTAAATAATTACAGGAGCTCTGATCAAACTGTGCACATCGTGATAATGTTTATGGTCTGCCCAATGATTACTGTTCAACGGTTGGTAGTGGCATATTAGCGCGATGTTGGGCAAACGTAACCAGGCCAACGATTAGCTGTCTCACGTTGGCCCAATGTTGTGCTAATGTTCGCTAATAAACATACGACGGTGTGCTAACGGCTACCGACATTTGCCAATGTTTTCCAAAGTTTGCCCAACAATATGTGCTATAGTGGATCTAACGTCTTTTGTGTATATGCAAAATACAGTTGAACTCAGCACTTGTTCAGCTGGTGTGGTCTTTGTTTATTTTAATGTTGAGCCAAGTTTGGAATTACTAGCGTCAAATGCTGAGATTGGGCACAATTGTCAAGCCTTCATGAAAAACATTGTAAATATCAACTAAAAACGTATAACATTTCTCCAAAACAGTAGTACCTACCTTGATTATCCTATACGGGGAAGAGTTATGTCAGTTGCATATCAGAAGTCTTTCTTACACTTTCCCAAGAAAAAAAAATCACTTCAAATCATCTAATATACTTTTAGAAATAATACATAACAAATTTGACGAAATTCCTGTAAAGTGAATAATTTCTACTGCATTCATGTCTTCTATAGTGCCTGCAACATTTATTGGCCTGCATTGTTTGCCACAGTAAAATTTCTATTCTGGTAAGCCATATACGGTGTATGATACTGTGCCTTCTGAGCGTTCTTTGGTGGTCTGCATTTTATTGCACTTATAAATATATCACTTTATACATTGTCGCATTCCCTAGCAAGACACTGGAAGAAGAGCCAATGCATGGACTGAAAGTTCTTTCCTACATTTACATGCAAGAGATTAGTAATACTTGCTACTCATGAGAAAAGCATAAGACGCTGTTGAAATGCTAGAAGTAAATTGCAAAGCGTATACAATTCTGTGCCTACGGTTGACTCCTTTTTAACACAGAATCTCTGTACTGAGATTTGTATTTCAGTAGTAATTAAGTAAGTACTTAAAGCTCAAAAGTATCTGTGCGCACTTACGCTACATAAGACAATTATAAGATTGGGTTATTCCATATAGGTGAAGCTTAATGGGTAGAGTTACAGGCAGGAAATAACAGTATTACGCTTTGGGTTATTTGCACATTAGTCTCCTATTTGCCTTTGTAGAACCTGGTTTTCATAATTTGCAGGAATGTTCATAGACATTACCTACACTGGGCAGTTCTGCTAACGTTGTTTTGGCTAAAGTTAAAAGGTAGTGTCTATTGAATCGGATGCCAGTTCTATTTAATTTTTTACCAAACAATCATACAATTTCACCAATTTACAATAAGAGCTTATGGTTATGGTTATGTGAAAGTTGCAAAACTCTCAGACGCTTCATTCATTCACATCATGACATTGAAGTATTAACTTTGTATTAACTTTGTATTAACATTGACTAAACGACTACACAACACAATATGGAGAACTGATCGTATACTTGTATGGAAGACCAAATGTCAGTACTTGCTTGGTACAAAACCTGTTGCAAACTCCAAAGTTCAAAGTCTCAACTGTTTAAGTAATGCACATTAAAGAAATGTATAAAAACCTCTTGGAAGCATTGTTATAGGCAAGAGCATATAGTGGAATGTGCTGCTTTGAACTTACAGTAAGTATATTTTGGTTGGCATAATTGCACGTGCCTAGTATTTATTTACCTATATGGTATTCTCTCTCCACTTCTCTCTCTCTTTTTGAGTTGCTTTTGCTGTTCCTATAAAAGTCTTCTAGAGTCTGTGAGTATGCCCGAAATAATAAATTCAAATAAAATGTTTAGACAAATGTAATTAAATGTAATGAATAACACTGTAATTTATATTATTCAGTCGAATAATTTTACTGTACGCTGTAGAGATAATTTTCGTGACCGTTGTTTCTTATGGTTTGTATTTCGGTTTGCACATTTAGAGTTAGGCTCATCGAGTGATAATTGTAATAATGGCATGCTGATTTGGGAGAATTTTGTTAATAAAAATGGTTGCTGGTTCGACTTGCTGTGTGTAAATAAAAGTCAAAGGGTAAGATTTTCTCTATGGTGTAAATTGGCTGGGCGCTTCGTTATTGAGATATGTAAGAAAAAAATTAAAAAAAATGCTTCGATAAAATTCAACAAAAGTCAATCATCAATCGTCTGTGTTTATCATAAGAAGGAGAGATACTTCAACAATACTCATCAACAAAGTCGCAAAGTCAGTAAGAAAACTGCATAAGCCAATGGATATGTTAAGTTATTTTGATTCAAAAGAACGTTTGCATTTCAAGTTACATTACAAAATAAACTAAAATCATTTCGTGAATTATTTGAGGAATTCAGAAAAACCACGTGGCTATTTCAAGGACATTTAACATAAATGGTTATTCAATAGTGCTTAATTCATTCAGAAAGAATATTGTTGGTTTTTGTGGTGAAATTTTGTTTTAATGACCAGGAGGTCATTTCTAAAGTGGTTATTCTATTTTTTATCTCAATTCCAGATCACCTGTAGCAATAATAATGTTGCCGAAAAGGTTGCTTTTTTTCTCACTTGCGTTAGAATTGCTGATAAATGGTAAATATATTTTAACTTTTATACCATCAATTTTCATCTTTTGTGTTAAAGTATGTCGATTATAAGATCTATTTATAAATGTATACTTTAAATATAACTATTATATTGAATTAGCACAATGCAATTACATGTAGAAAAGTTCTGTACACGAAATGATCATTTGCTCATTTTATAAATAAATTTCTAATTTCTTCCTATTAACGTAAGCATAATCAGTTGTGCTCTATGTCAAGGCGTAAGCAAATAATAGAATGCCGATTTCATGCAATGATTTTTGAACATTTTCAATTTTTGTGACGTCATAATTTTTAAAATTGCCACCAAATAACGTCCCTCGTCATACGGAACCAACGCGGTTTACGTTAAATTTATAGATCCTTACAAAACCAATTCTCCTCCTCCTGTGACATATGATATGAAGCTCACAGAAAATCGTTTAGACGTGTAATATATTTGTAGTAACAAATATTAATCGTCTAAATAAAAAAATGGAATCAATCTCAGAAATTGATGATTTACGACAAAAGTAAGGGGTGTACCCAATCACAAGTCCTCAATTGGTGTGTAATAGTTTATACATAACAAATATAGTTGAGCAAGATCTTAAAACACAACCAAATGTACTTCACGCAACGAACATCGTACAGATATACCATGCGCTCACACACTGTAACGCATTAGTGAAGTCAATGATCACAACTTTGCAATATGCAAAATTGCCAAATGCAAATATTTTAACAGGTTATATAAAGAAGCTTATTTTCATACCTATCCAACATTTACGTTGATGCTTTTCTGTTCCAATTGACACAGTTTGGAAACATTACAACAACATCACATTAATATGTGTAATGTTTTATATACTAATGGTTTGTTTTTTGTACAGGTGAAGGCTTAAGAAAGTCTGCCATGAAGGGAAACTCCATTTGTAAAGTAATCGGTTAATACTCTACTCCTCAAGTTTCAACTCAATCCGGTCATATTTGACTGAATCAGATCAGTTTAAATATTGTATCCTAGGATAGCCAACCTCAATGAGTTGCAAAATCGTGTTGACATTCCATACCTCTTACTTCACCGTTGAGGTCAGTAATGTTTGTTCCCTTCTAAAACTGTAGAAAAATGCGTAACAAAGATTTGTCTATTTTTCTCGAAATTGTGCAAAAGAGATCGACACCATTTCTTTAGTAAAATAATCTTCCATTGATCATTCTGTGGTGTTGAGTAGGAAAAACTCACACAAGGTTTAGTAGGGTTAACAAAGCCATGGCAAGCTATATTTAGTCACGTAAGGCAAAATAACTGTCAATTTTATTGATTTATATGCTACAAGAGATGTTTGGGTATCATCAAACCGCTATCTAATATTACCTATTACACTGTTTCCATTGGTTTGATTGGGTTTGAAAGTGTGAAAGCGATATTCTTTTTTTTTGAGAATTTGCTTATTTTTCTCAGATTAATTGCAGGCAAATTGAAGGTATTGTGTGTACGGTATTACACAGTCATGTTTTGTCCTTCTGCCTTAAGCACATGTAGAGCAGTATGAAGTAGTTCAAACCAACGCGGGTAAGAGGAAATAGATGGGAAAGATTAATAAATGCGAATCCTATTAATGTTTTCCTGTGCAATAAATTTCAATTCATAAGAGATGAATGCGGCTTAGGGTGCCATTTACTGCGTGATCCCCATGAAAAAAAAAAAAAAAATGAGCACATTTTTGGAAGCATGGGTAGTCTTGGAATGACAATCAGTGGAACCGCCTTTGGAAGATGCTCTTGAAACAAAAGTGCTGATTTGTAGCGTCTATTGCACGACCGACGCAATAAAGCAAAGTGGAAATTGCATACACTGTAAATTTTGCTGGGATGTAAACAACAAAACTCATGCACAGTTGTTTGCATTACAGAAAACTGAGTTCTCATCTACACCCTCTTAAAGATTACATATACTTTTATATTTTACTCGATGTTAAAAAATCCTTGACGAAACGCCACTAAAATTAGCATCATTTGTTCGGTACTGGACTGCGTCGGACTGTTTCATAGCCTGCCAAATACTAAAGAACATACGCATTGAAACTGACGCAGTTTCATCTGTATCCAGGTTCGTCCAGTTTTGTTCTTGGAAATTAAAATGTTGTAGCTACTCTCCTGCCTACCATTTGTACGGAGTGGCAAACATCTAGGCATCGAAACGGTCTACCACGCATGTTTATGACTGCGTCATATATGACGTGATTCAAAACAAGAGTAATTGCTATATAGCCAGAAGACGGGTTATATGATTGTGATGATCCGCATCAAATGATATTGGAAGTAATTCTGAGACGTTCAATTGGACTTTTTAAGTAGGACGGCCTCCGTTGTATTGAAACCGCTGACCATATGCATCGCAATGCAGAAACCAGTTCCACTACATAAAGGATGATTCAATATACGTGTAGTACGTAACGTCAATCTCTTGCACAATTTTAACGTATTTTCACATGTTTTGTAATCGATGGCTAGGTCTAGGATACGATATTTAAAGTGATCTCATTCAAGTTTCTAGTTTATTGGCTGCAATCCATATAAAAAAGACCTTTGTACATAAAATAGCTATATGATAATAATCTTAAACAAAAATATAGACGATTGTATAGGCCTAATGAACCACGTAAAATTAACCTAATATAGGAGATGAGTATAAAATGGAAGTAGAAATAGAAAGAATGAAATATTTCTAGCCTGGTCTCTTATAGATTAAGAGAAAAAATCCCCACAAACTACGCACAACAACAACAACAAAAAGAAAACAGGAGACACGTACAGAAAGGAATTGAAGAAAAAGAAGAAGAGAAAATAGTGAATAAAATTAGAATGGAATGAAAATAAACTTGACGAGTAGAGTATTTAGAGGTCATTTAATAAACGAAGTTGTCTTTGATGACAGACTGTAGTGTCCCTTCAACCTGGAAATTGTGTTTTTTTTTTTCTCAGAGGTGGATTGTTCATGCGATTTCCATCAAACTGTAGAGAGAGACGGTACCGACACAATTCGTTGTTCCGTTAGTGGTTCTGCCGCAGAGCACTACTGGTATCAGGGCTCAACACTCGATTCTCAACCAATACTTCGACTGGAAAATGGTAACAAGGGTGGCACGAAGTATAACGACGAACATTTTGACATTACAACTGAAGGCTACATGAAAATCATTAATGCCCAAATTGAACACGAAGCAGTTTACACGTTTGGGGTAATTTTTACGAATGGATCAGCGTGGAGCCAACCTATTTCGGTCACAGTAACAGGTAAGGACTTTCGGCTGATAATTATTATGTCGATAAAAGCTAATGAGGATGGCTGGGCGACTTAACAGTGTCTTTAATTTAGTCTTATCTTCAAAACTGAAAAAAAAAAATGTGGCTAATGTATGCGGCTTCTTACACCTCATAATTTGTAAACAATTTTAATATAATGGATAAACAAAGAACGTTTTCAGTTCAGTTACTGAGGTCAGTCTATGAGTTTATCGACCGATAAACCTGGTTTTTTAATTACTGGGCATTTTGCGTCGACAATCAAACCAATAAATCAAGTTGCTTGATAAACATTTCTTGTCACTTCGATAAGCCACCTTTATCACCCATGAAGTGATAAACCTGGTTTATCAACTAAAAAAAAAAGTTTTATAAGTCGATAAAAGAAGAACCGGGTTCATCGACGTGGAAGGTTTGATAATTGATTTACCCGGGTTATGGTTGTAAGCCCGGGTATCAAACAGTAAACTAAGTTTATAAAATGTTAGAACATTCGGCGACGATAGACCTGTTTTTCGTTAAACAAACATGGCTTATGCTCAATAATTTTTTAAACCTGGATTATAGGTTGATCAGTCAGGTTTTCAACCTACAAATCATATTTCCTAAATTATTGAGCATTCCGCCTCGATAAACCTGCTTTTGACCCGATAATCATTGTTTATCAACCGATAAGGCAACCTATTTAATGAGGCTGGTTTGTCAAATCGGAAATCCAGCTTTATCAGCCGATAAGCCACATTGATAAGTCGATTCATTAGGTTTAGGTAATGCTCAAATGTTCAATAATTTCAAACACCAAGTTTATGGAGTTATAAACCAGAAATGACTGAACCTAGAAGTTTCTAGCTCTCTTTTACGTACACTCGCTGGCGCTCTTTGATTGATTATTCTAGAAAGGCTCTGAAATGTATAGTTTTCTTGAGCTTTATTGATGGGGCGATGTAAGGTTTCATGTCCATAAAGGAAACAAGTATTATCGAGATTGGGGCTCTATTAAGTATTAAATCACAGTTAAAACAATATGATCTGTTCTAATATTTTTTGTGTAATGTCCAGTTTAGGTCTTTGGCTAGTTCTTCGTTTTGAAAGTTTCCTGTGAAACTTTTAGTTTGGCGACATTTAATGTGTTTGTCATGTTTTTGCTTACAAGTAGCGATTTAATAACATTAATACTAACTTACATGAAAAGCAGTATAGCTCATTGTTAACGTAGGCAAAAAAAAAAAAAAAAACGCGGCGGAAAGTGTGAAAAAAAGTATTTACCTTTAAACAGATCAACGAGAAGCTGGAATTTATATGTAGTACATTGGTGTAACACACCTAGGACAGAACACATATTGTTTGTGGTGGTCAAAGGTCATTTGGGGTCAAAAGAGGTCAATTTTTGAATACATTGTAGACACGATATCTGAAGAAGGAAAATTTGGACGGAGCTCTCATTTATCTTGTAGGTGTATTTTATTAAGCATACAAGATTTCAATTATCTTTGTTAAGGGTCACATTTAAAAATTTGAGGTTAAATGGCATTTGATGTCAACAAAGGTCACATTATGAAAACCTTGTAGACATGATTTCAAGAAAGGAGGCTTGTATGGATCTCATATTTCATGTAAAGCAGGGGTAGCTTGTGACGCAAATTAATGCTATAATGTTCGATTCAAAATGCGCACAATCGGATTTGTGTATTCTGCTTTCCCTTGCAGTTACTCCAGAGCCTCCATGTCCTTTGATAACATTTTGTACTGATTGCGACGTTTGTATGCTAGGAGGATTATCAAAAACAAGAACAACGTTGACATGTAGTATTAATGAGGTCCGCCCCAAGGTTGCTTTGTATTGGAGTAATGACGATGACAGGACTCTATACAATGAGTCACGGTCGGAAGTGATCAACACGTTGACTGACACATGGAACCTTTCATCTTCAATAACGTTCGAAATGGATTCCTGCGGGGAACAAAAACGTATTTACTGCAATGTCCAGAATAATGCCGGGATGTCATCTATACTTAACAGGACTGTAATTATACACTCAGGTAAGTTTTGGAAAGAACATTATCAGATTTGTACGTATCACTGTGTTACATTTTAATGTTTCACAGTCAATAAGTGCTTCAATAGTTCTTCAAGTATTTTACAGATAAAGTTGTAGTAAAATGTGGTAAATAATCTTGATCAGAAGATCGTTCTTGTCACATTACTACATTAAAAGAAAGCTTATGTCACTTAAAATGTAAAAATGTTCGAACGAGCAACATGCAATAAGTTTATGTATACCTTTTACATTCTCTACAAAATCTCAGCACGTTCTTCCCCACATCGTTGCGTTTGATAGTGAACTAGCCCCCACCGGAACTTTCATTTGAGTTTCTTTTTATTTTGTCAAATATTGTGATAACAAATGACGTCCATTTTCTTAAGAAAAGATTTCATTAACCTAATGTTTCCCACCCCTTTCCGAATACGACATTATATTGTTACATTGTCACAGTGTATATTGTCGTTCTTTCTTACATTTATATATACCGTTTAGAAGAATGCTTTGACTGGTTAACGACTGTCTCTTTCCCGGAAACGTCGGAGGAAAGGCCAGTGATGTGGATTATCGTTATTGTTGGAGTAGGTCTTGGAATAGTTCTCACAGTCATTGCTGCCATAGTTTTAAGGAGGCACCGCATTACTACGCAAGGTATCAAACATTATCAATACCCTAAGAATATAGCTTATTATTGTTTTCGGTACGTGCTGCATTCACTGAAAGTTGAACATGCATGCATAGCACACAGTTACTAATACATTAGGATGCAAAATGCAAATATTTTATAATTTCATATATCAGTTGAACGATTAGAGTTTGGTTAGCTTAAAGAATGGTATAGGAAGATGATTAGGCCAATTAACAAATTTACAAATTGATTGGAAATTAGATTTATTACCAAAAAGTATTTTCATTCATTATGCAATTCTTGTATTTTGTTTCGTGACTGTAACAATGCGGTAATCTAGTCCAAAAGTTTAACTTTCATTTGGTACCAAAATTGTTGGGAGTTCCATAGCAAAATGGCTTAATGGTGATTTTAGTGCCTTTTGCACTATGTCTGTCAAGATCAAGGTCAATGCCGTACACGGAGAACGCGCCGTTTCTCATAATGCCTAGAAGAAAAAAGGTTACTCAAATTATAGGTAAAGAAGAATGACGTATAAAATTTAATATTCTCTGTAGCCTCCATGTTTTCAGGATACTTTTTTCTTTTTTTTTTGGGGGGGGGGGTTACTATCTGGTTTGTTGTTAGTTGACCGACGTTTTTCAAGTGCGGAGTCATTTGCCAAAAATGTTAGCGTATTTGTGTAATGAAAACAAACATTCCTCACGATTTTGTAAAACATTTTCTGCAACATACACTTAGCATTTTTAACAGATCTATATCATCCTTCTTAAAATTCTTTACAAAGTCTGTAGATTGGAAGACTTAGAAGCTTTAATTTCTTGCCAAAGGCAGTCAAGGAATCTAGGTGAATCTTGGTGATGATGACATGCCTGTGTGTGTGACGCCTTGGCTTATAAAGGCCGTATCTCAAAAGGAAAATTTGCTTGAACTTCATTCAAAGTTGGTTAAAGAGTAGTCAATTGTAAGTAGATGATCCCGTTTTTTTTTTGCATTCAAGTCAAGGGCCATTTTAGGTCCCCAGAGGGGAAGCCTGAAAACCAACTAATGAGGATATTCCAGGACCTAAAAGTTGATGAAATCTCAAGATATAACTATTGGTGTCACTTGATGAGGAGATGATCTCTGTCCAGTTTTGGGCAGCTCAAATGTACCATTAGGTCAGTGGAGGATATCAAATCCTGGCAAACATGTTATCTGGATACAGAAAAGATGCTGGAAGTTTGTACTGAATTTGTGAATGTTGTCCATTTTGAGTATATGACCCTCAGTCAAATGGTAACTCAAGAAGAGTTTACAGGTGATTGGACTTGGTATGTTGGTAATACTTTTTTATAAATATTAGCACGGAATCATAGAGTTACCTAATTTTGTTGTTTGAAATCTTATGCATATGAAGGGAGGGGGATGCAACATACCCAAAAGTATATGGAAGGATTAAAATAAGTGTCATTTTATGTATTATTCCAGTGAAAATGTTGCACTGCTATTGTGTACGACTACTGTATGTTAGAGGTTATTGACTTCTAAGGAGTGCCAAATATATCAGAAATAAGAAAAAAACAACAGGGTATCAGAGGAAGTTTTAGCATATCAGAAAACATTCAGTGTACAGGGAAAAATCAAATATTTAAAAAAAAAATCCAGTATATCACAATATAATTCACGTTAAAAACGAAAGCATATTTAAACACACCAAGACCCCCATGACATAAGTTCGATTTGTTGATTTCATTGTGTTACCGGTCATACACTGGGACCCAACTGACTTTACCTTTGCTGTTTGGGCTTAATCTTTATTGGGTGGGCTAAAAGCATCAGTTTATTAGGAGCGTTATGAGTACCTGCAAAACAAAAGTATTAAATACATTTGTTTTGTTTGACTGTCAATGGGCCTGTGTTGGCTATTCTCTTTTTATCAATTGACTTCATATATTTATTAATATCATAAGTCTAAATAACTACAAAGATAAAACTGAATGAATGTTGGTTGTAATTGGGTTTTATTTGGTCTTTGCTCTACTTTCCCTCTATTACCGATAGCTTTAAATAAGGCAAAATTAATGATTTACATTTGCAAATGTGATTAACAGTTACCTTGAAATGTATTTTTGATATCATTTATTCAATTATTTTTCAGGGGAGTGACCTTTCATTATATAGTCCTGCCTCATGGTGCACCCAAAACTGGCTGCGACTTTAGTACAGGGCCCTGAAAAACCCGGATGGCACCAGAGATGTCATACTAATGACAGTAGGCAATATGAGTCCCCAATCATTAGGCCCTGCGAGTTCACCATTTGCCTAGCCGAACAGAAGTTACTTTTTTTTCGAAAATTCCGCGTTGAGGATTTTGAACCTTCCTCCGTGTTTTTTCTATTTTTTCCTAGATTTTCCTAGGTTTTTTTAGAAATCCACTTTACGATTTATCATTTTTCGCAGAGTATTAATTAAGTCTGTGTACAAGCAGTCAAGAACGGCTTGGGACGCCGTTTTCGGTTATGGGTGGGGGGGGGGTGGGATTTGTAAAACCCAAAATTTTCTCGTATGTAAACATCTCTGTAGTTCCCCACATCCCCCAATAACAAAACAAAATCCAGGCACGCCTATGTGTTCAGCCCCAAATGTTTGACAATTACTAAAGAGAGAGTGAAACAGGATGCGTAATTTATTATCATAATTTTTGAGCCACTTCAAACATCTGGGGAAAACAAAAATATGAAAACCTACGACCACTTATGGGGTCCAGAGACAAAGTCTGTTGGGTGTACATGGAAGAAGCTCATGGAAGTTTCGGGGTTTTAGCATGTCTATGGGTGAAAAGTCTAATGGACTTCCTACAACGGGAAGGTAAATGTAAAATCATGAAACCAAACAGGAAGTTGACATACACATGTATGCATTTGTCAGTTTGTCACTGAGGGTAACTTGCGGGTAAAGTTTTTTACGTCCTCTAGTTGGACAAACTACAGAGCGCCATACACACAGTACAACAATGCACTTCACACTAAAAGTGTATGTATATATGTATGTATGTTCCATGTAATATAAATATATCAGTAAAAACATCACAAACATGACAACATTGGAAGCAAAAATACGTTTACAAAACAGTGTGTATTTCAGACACCCTTGTGTACTTCGGCAGCATTGACGATTGAATGAAGATATATTAAAAAAAAAGATCAGAAAGGCTTTGTAAACGCTTACGCACATTGCGTACTTGGAGACCTCAAGGATAAACAATTAGTGTAATATGGACGTATGCACGCAGAAACCCCAGCTAGTCCGCTTTATCTATTTGAGTCACCCCCCAGCTACACAGAGGGGAATCCCTCAACATGCAAATGTCTTTACCTAAGCTATGGGAATCAGTTAACAGTTTTATTACCCATTTACTCTTAGCTTTAATAGTCTTTAGGTAACAGAAGAGTAATAACAACCGAGTAAAACATTTTAATTTAGATACCGCATGATATTTATATGAATAAGTGATATTATGATATATACGTTGTTTTGGGTTTCGATCAAAACGGAACCTCTGTAATCATGGGGTATGTGTGTTTGTGGGTATGTTTGTAATGCCTACTTTGTAAACACAATATCTAAAGGATGGATACTTGTACAGATCTCATATTTGGTATTGTAGTGTACCGCATTGGGTTAAAAAGCCTATTTTGTTGGGGTCAAACGTCATTTGGGGTCAACAGGGATCAGATAGTAAAAAAACTTGTAAACACAATATCTGAAGAGAGGAAAAGTTTACAAATTCACTATTTGGAATGTCGGTGAACCAGTTGAAGAAGCCTATTGTTTTCGGTGGAGGTCAAAGATCATTTGGGGGTCAACGGAGTCAAATAGTAAAAATCTTGTAAGCAATATCTCATTGAGAAAACTTGCACAATTCTCATATTAGATATGTAGGTGATCCTTAAAGAGTACAAGAAACCTACAATTTTTAGTGGAGGACAAAGGTCGTTTGAAGAGGTCAAACAGTGAAGCCTTGTAAACACGATATCTGGGTATAACTCATATTTGGCATGTAGGTGTAACAAAGAAAGTTGAAGTATCCTATTGTTTCTTTTACTTGTGCAGATCTCATATCTAGTGTGTGTGTTGTGCGTGTGTGTATGAGTTCTCATTAAGTACAAGAAGACTATTTGTTTTAGGTGGAGGTAAGAGATCATTTGAGGTGCAACAAGAGTCAAAAAATGAAAACCTTGTAAACAATATCTCAAGGAGGAACTTGTACGAATCTCATATTTGGTATGTAGGTGAGCCTTATCGAGTACAAGAAACCTATTGTTGTGGTAGAGTTCAAAGGTCGTTTGGGGTCAAACAGTGAAATCCTGTAAACTCGACAGCTAAAGAAGGGAAACTTGCACATAACTCATATTTGGTATGTAGGTGTACCACGTAGAATAGAAATACCCTGTCGTTTTTGTACTTGTCCAAATCTTATATGTAATGTATTTGGGTGTGTCTCGCTAAGTACAAGACGACTTTTGATTTTGGTGAGGTCAAAGGTCATTTGGGGTCAACAGGGGTCAAATAGTGAAAACCTTTTAAACACAATATCTCCAAGAATGGAAGTTCTTACAGATCGCATTTTAGTATTTGAGTGTACCTAATTGAGCTTGTATAGATCTCATTTTTGACATGAAGACGTATCTTATTGAGTGCAATATCCTATTGTTTTTGATGGAGCTCATAAGTCATTTGAGATCATCAGGAATCAAGTCAAGACAAGCCTTTAAACGTGATATTTCAAGAAGGGAAACTTGGACAGATTTAATATTTGATATGTAGTGAAATTCTTGGATATATCTCTGAGGTATGCCGTTGTGCATGTTCAGATGTATATCTACTGTATCACTCGTCAACATATGATCAGCATATGTCTTTGTTCATCTCAGTTGGTGATACATTACTCATAATTACAATAACCATGTATGTTAAGCTTCCTCGCCTTATTTAATATGTAAGATTCATGAACAGAATTCCTCATAATCAATTTATGAAAACCACAATGCATCCGTGCATTCTGGTTCCTTACACTAAAATCCAATTTTAAATCTCATTTCGATATTACTACTCCTACATCAGATATTGATACATTAATCTATATCATTGGGTAATTGCCATGGTTTCTCCAAGATGCAGTTAATGGTGACCACCAACCAAAATCTCGTGGGGATCTGGATATCCCAAGTGACCAGATCTTAAATCAGTTGTTGCCTGCAATTAGATTCACGTCCAGGAATACAGGTAAAACCAAAGAATAATCGATTTATTTCGTAGTCAAATGATATATAAATAAACTATCAAAACATAATAAATATGGTCACCCCACACTAAGGTATTTGAAGAGGATGGTATAAATGATACAAACGAAACAAACGTATTCAAGCATGTCTAGTGTTTGACTACACTGCTATACCATTAACTACACCGTGAATGGCTTATAAAACATATTATTAACAATCCGACAAAGCACATGCAATTTCAAAAAAATATAAAAAATATATATTGACGAACATTTATGACATAGCTACATGCATTGGCTTTGCACAATGCACAGCCTACTCAACAATGGCTTACATAGTCCATGTGCGTTACAATGATTTAGTCGCCAGAGGGTAAAGATGTGATGTATATCTGTAATGTTTACTGCTTCTTTACATTTTGTAATATATTTTCTTGTATTTTTCTCATTACGCAATGTTTTTGCAAGATTCGCTTGTTTGGCACTACTCGGAAATGTTTCTGTTCTCATTCATTCATATGTGAGCTTACCAGGTAAGTATCTATGGAAAGATAAGTTGTTATGGATTACAGAGGTATCTTTCCTTTTTCTTTTCGTAGATACAGTTTTGAAGGAGCTTTATCGGAAAGATCAATTGTTTGGCAATGCAGAAGAGTGGTATAATAGTAGCCGTAAATATCGTGTTACGTACTATCCTGAATCAAAAGATAAGACCAGTGAACTTAATGATGATAACTCGCTCTTAGACGCTCTGGAAAGATGCCCTAACAACTACCGTGTATTGTTTGAAGGCAAAGCTGGAATTGGCAAAACATATTTATTTCGACGCATATTAAGGAGGTGGAGCAAAGACGAAATTCTAAAAGATCATGTTTTAATGTATTTAAAACTAGATAAAATAACTGGCCAGATGTGTTTGGTAGAGGAACTGGAACGAATGTTATCCGCAAGAGAACTAACTAATGCAAATATTAAGGAGACATTGCACCATCAGTCAACAATTATATTGCTGGATGGTATTAAGAAGTTGTGTATATCGGAACCTTCGAAGGAAGTAGGGCACGATAGATTCAACATATGGAAACTCTTGACCGAAAAAAATGAAAAGTTCCCAACAATGACAATATGTGTCACATTTCGTGAGATGGACACACCAACCAATAGCATGTATAAACCTAGCATGAAAATAGTTATGCAAGACTTTAACAGAAAAGAAATTGGTGAAAATCTGAAAACGTTTGTTAAGTGTTTAAAACTAAGTGAGACAGCTAAATTGTGTCAAATGCGGGAGAAAGATAAAATATGTCTTGAACATCAAGAAACCGACAAGCTCATTGAAAATACTCCTTCTGTGGGTGAAGATAAACTTGTTTCAAGTAAACCTTATCCTCTCGAGAACACTATTTTATCGAAGGTTTTTGAACACTTTAAAGACATCGCTGCAGGTGAAAAAGAAACTTTTACAGGCTCTTTAATGAGTAGACTGTTAGTTTTAATTTATTTATACTCTAACAGCGAAGACGAATTTCAAAAGAAGGCAAAGGCAATGTTTAACATTTCATCTGTGGAGAAACATGGCGCTATTGTTCAATGTATCAAAGACAACAATTGGGAAATCGTAGCTTGCCTTCTAGAAGCATGGACAGAAAATGAAGAAGAGTTCACACGTTATGCTAAAATGCTTCAAATGAAGGATATCGTGTTCCCTTTAATGAACATTGGCTATCATCAGCAAGCTGTTCTGCATTTGTTCGATACCTTAATTAACGCCGAAGTAAGTGATTTATGTTCTGCCATCTCTTTCTTACCTTTGTATATTGTTAGTGTATAACAAGTCATGTACATGGTCATGTGACAATATACATATATACATATATCTTTCATCTCATTTTCAAAAATCTCAATACTGTAATATCAGAAGGACATACATGATAGTTTTACTGAAAATGGAAGTGTATTAGAAACAACAGACAGCATATAACTCTATGGTAAACGGAAGAACTGGTTATGTTCTGAGATGTAATACACGTTGGCAATCAACCCAGCTGAAGAAACACACTGTCCTCTTCTGTGGCTGAACTAAGTCAATGCCTACCTTTCTGAAATGTACGTACATAAATTCTTTAAAATAGGCAAATATCAGTATAAGTAACGGGTGGCATCACTATAAATGTTACAAACTCATGTCATGGTAGGAAAGGGACATGTAAGTTATGTTTCCCAAGTTCTGTAGGTTTCTTGTATATTTTCAAGGAGTTGATCTCCTTTTGACCGACCATGAAAGATTTTTTCTGTGTTTTTGTCAACAGATTACGCTTTCGTCACTGAATATATGTATGGATAACCCATTGTACCTTTTGGGCCATCTACCTTTAATTGAGAACTCTCTGGTTTTCCACTCTGCTCACTTATCACAAAATGATTGTGGAACTTTTGTCGAAGCGGCCTTAAAACAATCAAAACGTATAAAGTAAGCTCTTCATTACAGTTGACAACATATTTTGTAGCGTCACTGTCTTTCACGTATATAAAATTACATACTGGAGATTCGAAGATCTGACACTAGTACTGCAAAATATCAACATCAACTCGTAGAGGATATGAATGTTTCCACTTTTGTTGTTTTAGATGATAATCGTGACCTTTGTAATCATGCGCGTGTGTTTGTGACGCCTTACATTCCAAACACGGTATCTCAAGAAGAAAAGTTTGGACAGATCTCATGTTCAGTATGGAGGTGTACCACGTTGAGTAGAAGAACCTTATTGTTTTTGTTGCATGTCAAAGGTCATTTGGGGGCAACAGGAGGGAAACTGCAATTTTTTTGAGGTCAACATGGGTCAAAACAGGGGTGAAAACCTTGTAAACTCGAGATCGCAAAATGAGATGCTAGGACAGATCTCATATTTGGTGTGTAGATGTCCCACATCAGGTAGACAGCTCTGTTTTTTTGGTGTAGGTCAAAAATCATTGGGGTCAACAGGGGTCAAATTGTGAAAACCTTGTGAACATGATATCTTAAGATGGGACGCTTTGACAGATCTGATATTGGGTACGTAGATAAACCACATTGAGTGAAAGACCCTGATTTTTGTTTTTGAGGTTAAAGGTCATTTAGGGTCAACAGGGGTCGAATTTTTAAGACCTTGTGAACACGATATCTGAAGAATGGAAACTTGGACAGATCTCATATTTGATCTTTTAGTGTACCGCATGAGGTAGAAGTACTTTATTGTTTTAAATGGAGGTTAAACGTCATATGAGGTCAGAATGGATCAGATTGTGAAAACCTTGTAAACACGATATCGCAAGAAGTGAAGCTTGGACCGATCACAAATTTGGTATGTACGAGAAGACGTAACCTATTGGTTTTTGTGGGGTCAAATATAATTTTGGGTTAGCAGGGGTCATGTTGTGAAGATCTTGTAAACGCGATACCTCAAAAAAAAAAAAAAGCTTGGACGAATCTCATACTTATTGTGCAGGGGGAACCACGTTTAGTAAAATGAAGGTCTTGGTTTTGGTGTACATCAAAGGTGATTTGCGGTCAACAGGGGTTAAATTGTGAAAACCTCGTAAACGCGATATTTCAAGAAGAAAAACTTGGGGATATCTCATACTTGCTATGTAGGTGTACCCTATTGAGTAAAAAAACCTGAAAATTTTAATTGGGGTCAAATGTCATTTGGGGTAACAGGGGTCAAATTTGAAAACATTGTGAACACGATATTTTAAGAAATATAGACATATCTTATATTTCGTATGTAGGTGCACTATATAGACTAAAAGTACACTCTTATTTTCCGTGTAGGTCAAAGAACTTTTTGGGGGTCAAGAGTGGTAAGAAATCTTGTAAGCACAATATCTCAATATAGGAAGCTTGGACAAATCTTATCTCAAGTCATTTGAGTAAACGTAGTACTCTCTTATTTTCCGTGAAGGGCAAATAGCATTTGGGGATCAAGATATATCAGATTGTGAATACCTTGTCAACACGATATCTGAAAAAAAAGCTTGGATGTTAGATGTATCACATTAAGTAGTAAAAACAATGTTGTTTTAGTGGATGTCAAATGTTATTTGGGGTCAACAAGCGTCGATTTTTAAACACTTTGTAAATACGAAATCTTTAAGGAAAGACGCTTGGAAAATCCCATATATAATGTATAGGTGCATCATATGGAGAAAAAGAAGAAGCACATTTTTGGCGGAGGTCAAAGGTCCTTTTGGGCCAAATCGGGTCACATTGTCAAAAGCTTGTAAACACGATATTTACAAAATGGACAGATCTCATATTTGGTAGGTAGGTGCACAAAATTAATGAGTTGAACCCTGATGTTTTTGTTGGAGTTAAAGGGTCATGCAGTGTCAGTAGAGGTCGAATTGTGGGAACCTTGCAAGGACGATATCTCACAAAGAGGAGCTTGGACAGTTATCATATGTAATGTGTAGGGGCATCACTATGAGTAGAAGACCCCCATTGATATTGGTGGATGTCATTTGGTGTCAACAGGAGTCAAAATGTGAAAACCTTGTAAACATGATATTTCAAGGAGGAAAGCGTGGAGAGATCTCACATATAATGTGGTTGATGTTTCATCACCGTAATATGCATTTGTGCAATTTGATACATGATAAATATCAGTCATCATATATCAGAGTCATAAAAATCCACAATATGAAGTCATAGAAACCACAAAGTATTGTGCATTCTGGTTTTACAAAATATCGGGTTTCAATTTTTTTCGTCCATGACAGCTGAATACTCAAGTTTTCGAAGTTACATATATGGATGTAATTGTAACCTGAGGCCGTAAATTGTTGAAAAATCTTGTAGCATTTCGTTTATATTGAATTTTGAATGACGATTACTCTTCGAATGTGTTCTAAATAGGCCAATACTTAATGAGATCATGATGTGGTAATTCTTAGACATATTTCAGTATGCAATAAAGGTGTTTTGTGGTAGTCCATTATGTCAACAACTCCTAAGGGTGATGTATTAAAGACTGAAGTGAAAATGATATTGCAAGTCGACGAATGCAGTCGATTAGCTACTAAGTCATTTTACATTATTATTCCGTTTTTTTTTTTCTCTCTTAAGAATCATGTTGCAGTCAATTTCATATATCTGTCCTTCATTATAAACCACGCATTGATTATTAATACCATGAACACTGAACAGATTAAGGAGATCTTTATGATATGTTCAAGGACGTATTCAATTGTTTGGTATCTTAAAGATTAACAGGTGTGTTTTCCCAATTCCAATACTTCTATCTAGCCGAATCAACACGTGTTGAGCCCTCAGGCCAGTATCCCGTACCTCCAATCGTCTTCGCTACTCTTAACGTCTAATGTGTTGTGAACTAACGTTTTGTATTTGATAGAGCGGTAACGTAGCTATTCAAACAAAACATATCATGGTAACGTACTTCTAACATGATAGTGATTATTGCGTCATGCAAGCTATGCTCTAAACAAATACATTCGTAACCTGCAGTCCATATATTTGATCCATTACCAACTTGATGTGTGGCAACGTTTAGGTATCCTCACCACACACTAAAAAACACACTTTAGCTATAAAAAAAAAAACGCATTTCTTACAAACTACATAAAATGATAAAGCATTATAACCGCTAACTGATGCTACTTTGTTCATTAATTCAATCACTATAAATAACAGGTATCGTTAGCTGGTAAATTATGTGAGATTTGCAAGAAATATAGACATCATTTTTACTGCAAAACTGACAATCGTTCCGATGAAAACATTGTAGGAAACTCTTCGATGATATTTCATTTTGTAAACTCTTCGATGATATTTCATTTTGTAAACTCTTCGATGATATTTCATTTTGTAAACTCTTCGATGATATTTCATTTTGTAAACTCTTCGATGATATTTCATTTTGTAAACTCTTCGATGATATTTCATTTTGTAAACTCTTCGATGATATTTCATTTTGTTACCGAATCAGTTGCAATTTGTTATCGACTTTTGGTTTTAAGTTAACCTTTACAGAGGTATGTTTTAAATGAGCTGCATCAATGTTTCATTTCAGATTTTTTAATAGTAACGTACCTGATACGCTTGAGAAAATCCTATCCAAAAGAAAATCCAATGCAGGAGGAAATGTTGAAGGTAAGTTCTCAACAACATTCTGTATTTATATATCACGATAGCAGTATAATAACATAAATATACAACAATAACTATTTACTATTATCATTGCACAAAGAATCCAAGCAAAGTAGAGATGAGGTAACGATACGAGGACACTTAATTTGCTTTTTGTCATAATGAAGACCTGGCAACTTTCATCGTTTATCAGTCGCCTTAAAAATGTATAAACTGTTTCATTTGATGAAAATCATTTTTTTTAATGACTTGCAGTTGTTCGCAAAGGCAATGAAATCGTTATTTCCACGAAGGAAAATGGGAATCCAAGCTGAAACGATGAAAAGGATGCAAACAACAATATCTTGGATACGTGGAGATAAGGATACCAAAGACTGTATTGAAGAACTAGAGTCAGATGCAAATAGTGGTTTAGAATAATTTCAAAGCGTGACAAGTAGTTACTACGGAAATACAAACCAAAGTTAAATTTATGAACACACTATCAACGTTGTTTCTAAATCAGTAACTACGCAGAAACCTATCTAATTAGCTGACCATTACATTGATTATTTCATTCTTAATAAATCAAAACCAATCTTGATAGTTTTCACTAATTTTACATCCCAATTGTAGTATTTCTCTACTATATTCCTTTACTCGTACTTTTACTTTGTCGTTGTAGATTTTACAAAGGTTAAATACTTACTAATACATTGTAATATGTTTTAAGTTTGATGATTTAATGCATACCGACAAAAACTCAGCCGGCAAAGATAACTATGCAGATCCAGGATGGAATGATTGTGTTGATCCCGTGTTACCATACGTATATGATCCATGCACTCTATATGATCCATGCACTATTTGAGCAGACCGTCAACATCAGTTGACGAGTAGCATACGGAAGAAAATACAGCAAAAGATACTCCGTAAATAACCGAAAACGGCATTCATATTTTGGCTGGTACTAAAACCTCACCCAAATCCCTGCAAACCAATGTTGTTTAAATATGTTTTGAACTAATACTGTTTTTGGTCAAAATGTTTAGAGACTCCCCGACCTGCTGCAGGTGAAGAGAAAATATTATTATTGAACGACATATTTAAGAACTAGGCTACTGTCAATATGAAAATGCATCCGACACAGGTTATGCTTTATTGGACATTTTGCACCCAAAAGCGAGCACCTGTACCCAAATTTATATATCACCAAGATCAATTCATCAGACCGTCTCCACTAATTTGGTTTTTAATAAAATAATGTTCTGTAGGATTGATATAGTACAGTACGCCTTCGATGCTCATGTTTATGTCAATGCGCTGAAAATCTTTATTGATAAAGCATTTTTACAAGGGTGGTAGGAATACGATTCAGTGTAAAATAACTGTGCATGATTTAAGAACATTTTCCTATCGTCTTAGTTCTCATGGTAAAATGAAGAGTATATGTTGCTATCCATCACCTTAAGTCTTATAGTTGAATAGTCTTAGAATCCGCTTCGCCAGACACACATAAGAAAGACATTAACCGAGTTCCCTTGTATGCTCAAGGTTAGTGAACATAGACTACAAAGTAGAATATCAACACCACAAATTTAAAAGCAAACAAAAGTACAACGTACTCGATACATTTGAGATACATTTATGAAAGAGATTAATAGGAGTTTAATTAAGAAAGATTTATTGAGGGGCCCCTCAGGACTTCATGTTACAGAGTTGATCTGCAAAGAGAGTAAATAAAAATTGTGAAGAAACTAAACAGACAGAATGCAAATATTATAGCAATTACGTGTTGAACAATGCACGGTGCAAAAGAGCTAACACAACAAAGAACTCTAAGAACAATAAATAATAATTTGGCCACTGCAAATAAATAAATGTTTTTTTCCCCCCTAAAATCTGTATGTAGTGTTGTAATGAAAACAAGATGTTCTTTCTTACATGTGGCAGCAATACATTAACAACTGAAAGGATTGTCTTGTAGGCTGTTTCACGTTTACGTATCTCTAACAGTTAATTAGAAAACGTTATTTCTCATTGCACAATATGCTCTTTTGTCATAACATTAAAAATTTGGAATGTAAGGTAATATAGTCGTAAAGTTGGTGTTGTTTCATCACAGTCAGTGTTTATGAAATCTTACTTAGACGTTGAAAGACAGTTGGTAATGTGTTTTGTACCTTTGTGTAACAAAAATAATGTATATACTTTGCACATGCCTGCATGTACATTCTGGTGTTTATTTCTGATGATAATAGTCCTCCTGACAAGCTATAAAGGTTATATTTTTTAAGTTACATTACCTTTATTGATTACCTATTGTAACATTATGTATGCACATATGAAATGTAAATATTGTTACTAATTCATGTTGCGAGAAAAATAATATTTCATAGTTTGAAAAATAATCCGAACGGATTTATTTAAGCAATAAGTTAAGACCACTTGCTGATCAATTAGCTCAAACTAAATTCATTTTGTGACCCTTATTAAAGAATTGCAGTTGCATTATTGAAATTGGAAGAATGTTCGAAAGTGATAAAACGGAGCCATATCTCTTGAACGTAATATCTAAAGAGGCGTAGTAGATTCCAGTCCTTGTAACAAGTTTGGTCAGAAATTTAAGTAGCCTTCACGGACAAGTAGCATCAGTTCATTTTTTCTATATCTATAATGAATATACGATGGTAGAAGAGAGTTTGAAAGAAAAGAAAGAAGAAAAAAACAAGAGGGCAATCCACGGTTTTGCGTATCTCATCGCCAACGTACATTGATTTCAATACAGGGAAGGCACATGAGATTTGTAACAGTTAATAGTTGCAACCACATGTCACAGAGCTCCTGGGACGGGTTCCAAATTAAGTCCAACTATTCTTTAAACATAAAATGGTGGTAAGCATAACCTAACGCAAAATGGCAATATTGGTATCTACTGTAAGGTAGCAAGCTAAAGCCTATAGCGGGGTACCACTACTTACCCTAAAGTAAAGATAACAATAACGGCTCAAAAGTATTTGCATATTATGCTACGTAACAAAATTATAACATAGGGTTATTCCGTATAGGTTAGGCTTAGTGGTTACAGTTAGGGGCAGGATGTAAGATCATCCTGACATGGGTTATTTGCACATTAGTCTCCTGTTGAACTGAACAGGACCTGGTTCTCCCACAATTATTGTTTTACTTAAGGTAGCACATACTTTTGGGTCACTATGGTGGTTGTACAGAAAATATGCATGCTACATATAACAGTGCATGCAATGAGAGTACTACCATACTACCATAAAGTGGATTTTTAGTGTCATATGATCCTCTCCCTACAACTGGTTGGCATCAGGAGCATGCCAGAGTTGTTGCATGTTCAAATCTGGAACAGGTGGTTGGGTCCAGTTTTTTTTTTTTTTTTTTGGCCTTTGACATTATGTAAGTAGTTGGGTCCCTTTCTTTAAACAGCTTAAGTCTTGCCAGCAACCTGCATGTGTCATCTTTTCTCAACTTCTGCCCCTGCAATGAAGGAGAGAATGTGGTCATCTGTTATCTTCAGCATGTTAGAAGTATTCTCTTTCGAATTTGAGCCCAAAATTTCCTGGACAGCTATGAAAAGGGCCTTAACAATAAACAGAGGGCACCCTTCAAGTAGCTTTGTAAGCCAACATTTAGGTCCCAATTTCAAAGTGTGCTGCATTGTCAGTGGTGTTTCATGCTGTGATATATCATTGTTGACACAAGTAACAGAACTTGGGTAGAAAGAAAGGAATGTATACCACGCGTGCAGCAGGCCTTAAGAAAGGAAACTTGGTAGGATCTACAAGGTGGAGGTTGTTGAGTCATGTGGCTCACTAGAACAGGCCAGTGAGGAACCTACTCAACCATCTCCCAAACCAGAATATGATCGACAATATAACAATCCTCTGAGAAATGTCCCCACTTTGTTCCAGCCACTCAATGCAGGGATGTTTGTCGTGGAGAACGTAACAACAGACAAGTTTGTAATTGGGTATCATCATAGTAACAAGTTGTGCCTGGTGGGTCATGCAAGGAGAAGAAAGGGTAAGGACATGAATCAATTGTCCAGGTCATGAGGACTGAACGGCAAATTTGACAGAAACTGCCAACATTGCAGATGAAAAGCAAGGCAGAGAACGGTGTGCTTCAGACCTACTGTCAGGCAAAAGTCCAGTTAAGATTAAAATCCTGTCAACTGATGGCAAGGCTTGTAAGGGGTTGAGCAGTGTTATGGCAGAACATGGCGGAGTGGATACTGAGAATCTGTTGGACCAAGTGCATCTGAACAGATTATTACGCAAGGCCCTCACTAATGCTACCTTTTACCTAGATATGTTTCCAGCCAAGAGCAGGGAAGAGCAAAAGCTTATACGGAAGTGTTTTGCCCAGAAAATACTTTGGGCCACCAGTCAGGAGACTTCCACTCAGAAAGCTGAAGCAGTCAACAGTGCATTCAAAGCTAAAAATCCTAAGCATAGTGCTGCCTTCTCCCGAAACAGCAAGTACAGAGATCACAGCCCCATGCACCTCGCAAAAAATGGGCATGGGGAGTCCATAGCATGGAGGCTCTGGGCTTACAGTTGACATCAAATAGTCCATGTGTGCTTGCTCTGAAACAAATGCAAAGGAAGAAAAAGTATGATCAGCTTCGACTTAGATGCCAAGTATACCCAATTAGAAGGGCGAGGCCTAGAAAGAGAAAGTACAAGCTACTGTACATAGCCAAATGACGTGTTCTTTTCAACCTAGTGAGTACAGGAAGGACCTGCTACTTAACACTGATCATAATAACTATTGCAGAAGGAGTATATGCAGCTCTTGGTAAGGAAATTCATACTCAGTAGTAGCTAATGCGTGTGATTCATTTCAAAAGTTTACCTACCACACTAAATCAGTGCAACTCATATAGTGTCATGTAATCAGGCAGTCTGGGAAATTGCCATGGCCTTGACATTCCCCTAACATTCTGCATGTGGCCCTTGTGTTGTTGACTGACCTAGATTCTGCTGAAAGATAGGTCACCTCTACGCAGTGGCGTAGCCAGGATTTTTTGAGCAGGGGGGCACTGGTGGGGCACAGACCTTTCCTGGTGGGGCACAAGTTTTGTCTATATATATATATTTTGACTTAATAAATTGACCGCAAGATAACACTGCACATTTCAAAATTTTTCATGGGGGGGGGACACCTGGGGTGACACAGCTTTGTCATGGGGGTGGGGAACGTGCCCCCCCCCCCCCGTGGCTACGCCCATGCCTCTACGCAAAGACTTTGGTGGCAAATATGTGACACATCGAATGACTTGCAGTAGTCCCTTCCTGTGAGTTATGTCAGCTACTACATAGGCCAGGATGTGTGCGCGCAGTGCTCTTCTGTTGTCAGTCATAGGAGCCTTAGTGTGGATGATGCCATAGCGTGGAGCCCCTGGCCTACTTTGTGTCCATGCTCCTGTCCACACCATGCATCCCTTACGATCCAACGACTGCTGGACAGCGCGTTCTCTCAGTTTGGCTCTGATTTTCTCCGCCCATTTAAGCCATGACTCATGCTCTAAGCTGTCTTCGGATATAGCTATTTTACTCTACGTAAGCTTACGCTGCTATAGGCCTGTTTTTGTATCAGTTACAATAATAATATTCGTTTATACGTAAGAAGTTGCCTGCTAGTCTTAAAATGATAAAAGTAGAACTCACCAACCGTCAGCGTAGTTACAGAAGCCAGGGATGTGAAACAAGACAAGAAATCCTAATTTTCGTGGATCTGTACCAGTGTCCAAGGATAGCACTTTTGGTGTCGATCACATGGGATCCAGTGCTTGGCAGGATGCAACTACACAGAGCAAGTAAATAATATGGTAGCCTTTACTGAACAAGCAAAACCATGCGACAAATGAATGATCAGTGAGTTAAGCTGTCTACAGCAAGATTTTGCATTTTTTCACAACGTCCTGCTCAAAATTAGGCTCATTTTAGATTTTTTAATATGTAATCCACAATATGGCATAATAACCCCTCCATCAGAAATGTCACAGTACCTGTTCATATGCACTGCACATGCTTTACAAATGCCTCAAGCCTTATTTCGGACAAATTCGTAGTGATTTTGCAAAGCAAATTTCAGTATTTTGACTTAAGGTAGCATACCCCTATTAATTGCCCCATTGACTTACATACTACATCGCAAAAGTGGTTTTTAAAGCCTGGTAGAAATTTTCAACAGATATAAGCTACCATTCTTTGGAAAGCTGACACATTGGCCATTCATGGCTTTCTCAAATTTTTTACCTTAGATTTTCTCAATTTTTTTCACCTGATTAGATTAGCTTTATTAATTTTCTTTACCTGATTAGGTTTTCTGCTAGAGGCCGTCGAAGTTATCACACTTTGTCACTGGAACCGAATCACACATCGCCTTTAATGATGATGCTCCTCCAGCTAAGATTCCATACCTTTACTATAATTGCTTCAATTTCCATCATTTTCACAACATGTATACTTCAACTCCCCTATTTCAATATTCAATCCACAAAAGGACCCATCTTAAAGGATAAAATACCAAAAAAGTTGCCCAAATGTTTCTGATAGGGACTTTTACCGACGTTGAACAAAATGCGCAGGAATCTCCAACGTCTATATAGGGTGTGCTACCTAACAAATAACGATCTGATAATTTGCAGCAGTGCTTAAAGACATAACCCACAGGTGACAGTTCTGCTGAAGTTGTTTTGGCTAAAGTTAAAAGGTGGTTTCTATTAACCCGGATGCCAGCCCTATAAATTTCTTACCAAACAATCATACAATTTCACCAGTTCACTATAAGAGTGATATAGAGGAAAATTTTACGTATGATGCTCTCAAGATATGCTGGAAACACAAATCTTGAGGTAAAATTAGCTTTCTCAAATATCAGCACTAGGAATTCACTGGATTTACAATTACATTACTTTTATGTTGAACAATGTGTTCTTAGGTCAGTCCTTACAAGGCTTTAAGTTAGTTGGTCTAATATCTCACAAGATATGCTGGAAATACAAAGTTTGGGCCAAAATTAGCTTTTTTTTTCTTTAAAACAAAAACAACAAATTTCACTCTCTTCAGTGCAAAAGTTATATACCTTGAATATTACATTCTCAAGTATGTATTTGCACAATTTGCAGTAAATGCTCAAATATTTCTCAAATATATTCTGGTAATAGTAATTTTGGGGCATTCCCCCCGCCCCCAAATCAGTAAATTTGACTCGATTAACTATACAACTAATACATCTTGAACCTATTGGCACCATGCACAACGTTACCTTACCAAGTTTATATTTAATCGAACATATACAGTACTTTTCAAGCTTTTCTGAAAAAAAAAAAAAACACACAATTTGGACAGGTCCGTACGCATACACACACACAAGCACACACACCTCCTTCATATCTGTCTGGCTTCACCCTGTCAACAAAGAAAGCTTAAAGGGGAAATCAGGGTTTATTTTCAAAATTTATTTCACTACAATTCCCCACCGGTATCGTACAAAGAGTTATAACTAACAAGTATTATCGAGATTATCTCAAAACATGTGGACAATTTCGAAAAACGAGTCAAATTCGCCAAAAATCGGTGAAGAACTTCGAAAGTATGTAACATCCATATTCATTGAATCAAAAATGAATAGTCAGTACTATCTTCTTTTCAAGGTATGAGGAGGTGTGGCTGAACAGTTTCACACGTAGCCTAAGTGTGCTGTATGTATCATCAACTATCACTAAACTCTTGTTTACTTAGCACTGCGCAATGCACGAATAGCATGGGAACCATAAACATTCGGTTATATTTATTCATATAACGTCATCTCAGTCTTACGCTGTGATTGGTCATTGCATAGAGGAGGCTGTCTTGTCTTGTTCATGAACGTTTATTTTTTGAACCCGACAAATGTGAAGAGTTCACATTCAACAGTAATTAACGCAATAATTACCGTTTCTTCTACATTCAAACACCTCCCCAACGTCTCTATATTTCGGTGGACAATCAATTTAGAAAGAAAAATCAACTAAAGGTGAATTTTCTCATTCAAACCCTGATTTCCCCTTTAACTGCAAATTTAGGTTGAGATGTGAAATTTAGACTGTTAGTTTTACTGCAGTAAGTTCATTGCGTTTGCATTACCTATAAGTTTATTGTCCATTGTCAAAGTATTAGGAAATCAAAGTAGCTGCCAAAAACACAGTTACTGTTAAGTTATTTTCGTCGTCGAATGAACATTTTACTACTTAGTAATATGAATTCTTTCCAACATTGGTATATATTTTACCCCGTAAATACCTCATCCCGTAATTACCATTTCCTATAAGAGATTTAAACAAAGAGTCATGAATGTATCCATACTCACGTATCGTACTTAGGCTACTTAGAAATTTCTTTTACGTAGTTAAAGCGACGAGGAAAATTGACCTTGCCATATTAATTGTCCAAAAAAGAAAATAGAGACTGACAGTAAACTGTTCCACTCTACAATCACAGAATGTCAATATTAATCCTTCCTTAGGTGGATCATTCTGGCATTCGTTTTGGACCAGTGTCAATTATAACGATTCCATTTTGAAAGAATAATGTGCCGTTGAGAAAACAGTTGCAATAAAATATCATACTCACCGAATTTAGTGTAGAGAGAAACTGATGACAAAATAATAATAAACAGCACATTTGTTTCAAAGCACATGTGCAAATGACCATTCCATAGGTATGAATGAATGTTGGCATGTTGGGAAAAGGTTTTTAAATCGGAATTGAGATAACTCCAAAAACTACACTAGCTACACTAATATTATTAATTATTATACGTGTATAAGTATTTCACAGTTAAATATTTATCAATATAAAGATCCTTCAGTAAAATTATTATGTGTAGAAGCAGGTCATGATGAAGTGGATGGTAAGAATTACAGACGGGATTACTTTAACTGTGTCTCTGTTTAATCAACGCTACAAACGAATTTTCAAATTGTAAGCTATAAATAATGCGCTATAAACTTACTGATAAGTGCTAGAAATGCCATTGCACATCAAGATTATCCCTATCATATGCATAATGTCAGGAAATCTATCACGCAACGATCAAAGAAACGTGTGTACGATATATTTACAGTGAATGCAAAAGTGATATCTTGACACAAATTGAATTTAGGAAACGTAATGTACAAATTTACGAATCAAGTGACGATAATAAATCGTTATTGTATGACGTATTCACTGTACGCCGTTAATTCTCAAATCAAGACGGTTTTGAAAACAGTCAGTGACACGATAAACTGATTGCTAACATAAACTTTATCCTCACAAAATGTGGTATACACTTTTTAAAGAGAAAACTCGAAATTAAAATGGCTTTATGTAAAACACAATTTACAGTAAATTTATTTCGACATTTGAGAGTTAATCAAAGTTACGTGCTATATGTGACAAGTTTTCGTTTTCTCTGTACAAAGTGCAATAATTAAAGGTTGATCAACGCTGAACCGCGTTTTAACTGCAGGATAATGCACGGTCGGGGTCAATGCCAGCGATGCACGAGGGCTGCCCCCTCGTGCATCGCTTTTTACATTTACCCCGGCCTTGTATTATACTGCAGTTAATACACCGGTCCAAAGTCATAACCCTTGGTCATACATACAAGTGATATTTTGATAAAGACGCGAGAAAGAAAGGAATTTGGTTCTTGAGTAATCGCATTTTTATTCAAAAGATACCACTAAAAAAGGTAAAGAAATTTACAACATGTCAGCAATATACGTGTGCGAAACACAAAGTAACAGCTAGACCAAATGAAAAACAATAACAACTGACATAGCAACACTGCCTGCTTTAGTAAGTTTGCTATGTAGTGTACTAATGTGATGATGCTGTGGTTCAGTGTACGGTTATTCACTGTTCAGTGCACGTACGAACTAACTCGGAGTACTTAGTTACTTCGTTACAAAGTGGAATTTTTGTGGAATTTACCCACTGATAAAACTGATTTTAGATCAAGACAGTGACAGATTTATTGAATATGCATTTAGAGGAAAGATTCGACATGTTTGATGTCTTGCTCTCAGTCCTAACAGCAACAGAAAGTGGAAGACTTGCTGTGTGCGGACACTACTTTCCTGTGGGTGTGAGAATTCTCAGGAGGTTATGCAAAATTTTGGAGCTATGCAAAATTTAGGCCCTAGCTCTAAGTTAGTTCAATAAAGAAGAATTATTGCACGTGGTCTACGTGACTGTCAACATTGCTTGAAGATCATTTTATGACAGGTTTGAGATAACCTATGTCAAGGCCTTTCCTGATTATTATTTTTTTTTATTGTAACCACATAGGGCCTAGGTCAATCGATAGGCCTAGATTATTTGTGTTGCGGAGTCCTCTGCTGATAAGAATATTCATCCGGTAGTTGTATGGAGACCCTTCAATATGTCGATATATTGGAGTCTTTTAGTCATCTTTACGATTTTATTTCATAAGGAATTGTTTTTGAACATCTCAGCAGAATTCGACAAAGAAGGAAAGCTAATTCCAGAAGCCTATCAAACTTTCGAAGCTCTTCAAAATATACTAAAAAAGCTTTCACCTGACACAATTCTGATATTTAGGTAAGATCACCCTACGTCAGAAGAATTACCAAGGCAGTATACTGTGCTGTTGTTACGTAGATTTACATAGATTTAGATTTTACTTTTCAGCAGGTTTAGGCTCTAGACGCGGCCTAGGTACCGTCAGATCTACGAACTTCGAACGTTATTTCACAAGTACTAGAAGGACTATTACTAGTAATACTCTATTAGCCATTTTTTGTGTAAGAAATAGCAGACTGAAAACACACTGTGGATCTACAGTTTTATTGTATTCATTCGCAGGTGATTATCCGTGGTTTAACAGAGTTGGGTTACCAGCAATAAAGCACGGTCTCCTGACTGAAATGGGCCAATAGGATTTGAGGATTTTCCTTTTCAAGTGTATATAAACATAAAATATCGAAGTTCAAGTGAGTACTGTGCTGAGGCTATAAGTGCTTTCATTTTCCTTATGGTTCAAAAAGAATAATATCATATCAAACACGCTTAACTGATACAGTGATGGCTGTTGAAAATGCAAAGATTTTTTATGAAGCCATAGATCAATGCAGGGTCCAAAGGTATGTCTATATCCTTTTGCATGTTACAATAAAAATGCTTCCAGACCAACTTAAGTACGATATTCAGTGTAGTAAGATTGTCAAGGTACAGCGAAACGTGTGTGCGAGATTATCAACCGTCGTTAACGACTCCATTTTGATAGTACTTTATAGTTAAATTTACACATCTCTGTTAGCGATTCGTTTTTGTGTCGTGTAGTTTTTCTGAGTTTTTAGACAATAAGCGTGTCCATGGAATTAGATGCATGTGAGATGATTGTCAATCATGGAAGGATTATCTTAGTGTAGCTATCATCTCAGAGAAAGTACCAATAGCTATGATAATGACCAAAACATGATGTTACCTTAAACAGTACCCGTATGGACCTCAGTGCATACGACGCAGTAAGAGATCAAGAAACTTGCCACCTGATCTGTACCTTCCAAAATAAAAGCGCCAAATCAGAAACATACATCGGAATCTGTGCGACAGAATTTAAAGCGCGCTACAACAATCATAAAAGCTCTTTCAACAACGAACACAAAAAGAACGATACCGAGCTCAGTAAGTATATTTGGTCGCTAAAGAAAAAGGACATTGAATTCCAAATCAAATGGCAAATTCTCAAACGAACTCGACCATACAACAACAAAACGAATAAATGCAATCTCTGCCTTTTTGAAAAGTTTTTCCTTATATTCAGCCCACAACAGTGCACCTTAAACAAAAAAACCGAATTCATATCCACATGCCGACATGCCAGCAAATTCCTGCTCAACAAATACAAGTAACTCAAACACCGACCAGTCGCTACACAACACCTGAAGAGTGCACCACATAGGTCTGCACGAAACAAATTTGTAGTGTTTTCGATGTATTTCTAGTTCGACTCATCAATATATAATATATATCTATATATAAATAGCAATTTGCTATTTCGCCTTGACGATGTAAGGTGTATTCTTACGAAATATTGGCGCAATATATTTGATTCATCATGAATTTCAAACTCATCGCTATTTTCAGTTTTATTATTAGTATATGGACCTCTCCAATCTTTGTATATATATATATATATATATATATATATATATATATATATATATATATATATATATATATATATATATATATATATATATATATATATATATATATATATATATATATATATATATATATATATATATATATATATATATATATATGAAGATGAAAGTAAGAAGTCACCTGACACATGACATATTAAAAACGATCCATTAAAGTTTATTAAAGCACGTTAGAAAACTGGATCATTAAAATCTTCCATGCAATAAGATATTAAAAGTGGTTAAGAGGTAAAACGGCAACTGAACATACAAATACGACGTTTCGGGAGGGTATGCTTTTCTTGTTCACGTATAAAAGCGGACTGACTCTTAGAATACATGCAACCAAATGATTAAAGAAAGGTATAAAAGCTATGAAGAAATCAACAGTCATGGGTGACTTCCTTTACATTCAGGCTGCAACTGGTGTTACCGTGGCAGTAACTTGTATTTGATTGCATGCGGTCCACTAGCAAACGTAGATGTGAATCTAGAAATTTGGAAATTTGAGTAGTAGCACAGCTGCTAGTTGAAACAATTTGACTACCGGTTATTTGGTTTTTTATTTGTATTTGTGTATTTGCTTTTTGTTTTTGTGTAGTTTGGTATTTGTATTTTGACGTGTAGATTCGGACACAAGGTGTTTTTTTGGGATGGGGATGTCCTTAACTCCGGGCTCAAGTTGCAACCATTGAATTGTCCTCTCAACTGTGCATTGGCGTGCTGTTCGTCAGTGTGCGTCTAGCTCTTATGTCACTTGTCAGGGGTTTGTCAGACCTGGTGCCAGACAATTGTCTGGATCTTTCTAATATGTAGTCTGTTCCTGACACTCCAATCACAGAGAAGCCCTTGTCTGCTGGTTTGATTATGAAGTATTTGCTGTTTCGTAGACTTCTGAGAGTATTCCTTTCTTCACGGGACAGATTATCCCTGTGGCGGTATGATGGTGAATTATATTTAAATACGAGTGGTCTATCATGTTATCAATATTATTTAGACATTTTTGAAAGTTGGTAATTTTGGATGTCCAGCTTAATTTCGGGTTTAGTTCGGGTTGTTCAAGTTGATGTTCCCATCTGTTTCGTCATCTTTGTGAAAGTGATGCCTGAGAGCCATTCGTCGTTTGAATTCCGTGATAATTTTTCTTCTTTTTCTTGTTTGTAGTGGATCCATTTGCGGTGTGGTATGACAAAAACCTAATCCTTTTGAGAGGAGGCTTAGCTTATTTTCGCTGAGAGTGTAGTCAGTCGTTTGATTATTCAGTCGTTCGATTCCCGATTTCTGGAGAATTGAGTTGAGGGGTTTCTTTACCCAATTTTCCTCGTGTTCCTCCCTTGCACATTGACTTTGATGTTTGCGGCGCTTTAAGAGGAATGGGCTCTACGTTCTTGTGGTGACGATTTGCTTTTTAACAAAAGTTCAGGCATGTATGCAATTGTAGTTGTACGTTACCCTCATCTCAATTACTGAATTTCTCTATTTCCCTTTTTGTAATGCTTTATATTTTTTTTCTTTATTGCAGAAACATTCTATGTAAACCATCAAATCGTACCTATAGAGCTTATATTTTCGTGAATGTTCTATGGGATCAAGCACTAGGAAGTCAGTTATTACTGTGGTAATTCTATGCATTCCAGATATCTTTCTAAATAACTCCTGTAGCCACATACTATCAGTAAGTTGATTCCTCATATGCTATCAACGTATCATGTGGGTAGGCCGATGAAATGTTACTTAAAAAGAAATTGACAAGATGTTATATGGTGAGACAGGTATGCTTAATTTGAAAGGGGAGAGAGAACATATATTCTATTATTTAGTGAATTTTTTTTTTTCATGTATGTTATCAGTTATATTTATTCAGCCTTAATGCCACTGTGCGATAAATGGAAAGATAAGCCTAAAAATATGTGATTTATGTTTGATACATCTTCAGATGCAATTGCACTATTATCACACAGTGGGTTTATTGAAGGGGACACTTGTGATAAAACCGTTGTCGTAGCAGAGTGTACTAAACTTCAAGACAGTAAGCCCGCAGATAAAAGAAGAATGAAAAGTCTTCAATTTTGTCAGTAACTGAAAATTTATTTAAAATTACATTTACAACAACAATTGTTTAACATTAATTAACGCATTAGTCACACATTAATGTCCTGTCATTAATACATGTAACTAATACCAGTTTATATACTATGCTTCCTTTGAAAGCAAAAATTCATTTCGTAATATTTAGTGAACCTACATTAAAAGTGTGAATTGATGTATAATGAAATTGATAGTGATAGTTAGCTAATCTTGTGTATGTCGAGTTTATAACATCATTCAAATCAATACCTTGGCACAAGGTCAGTAGTTTTGAACTATTTTCCTCTCAGCTTTCCTGATACGGTGATAAGATATGTAAAGGATGAGGTGATCAACATCCTTTCGTCATTCTGTAATCTGTAGTCAAATTAGTTTGGACAGCAAATGTTGTTTACTGGATTAGCAATTGCGACAATCCTAATAATAATGGGTTGTTGGTGTTGCTCGAGCGTTGCAGGTAATAATTTCATGAGTAATAAGCATGAATGTAATTGTAACTATTTTTCGCTAAAATTGAAACGTAAATTGCAAAAGCGCCTGTAACCTTTGATATCTTTGCCAACCATCGATTTAATGTATACTTAACTGAAATAATGTTAAGACATTCAGAGCATACACCCGGGTTTGAAAGAGTCCTTCATTGCTTAGATATAAAATTATGCTTTTGGGGCTGTGCTGATGTATTTCGTGGTTGTTGTTTTTTTTTTTTTTACTTTCGTTGGTTACATGAGAGTATAATTGACATGTTACTGTAACGCATGTTCATGGCTATATGAAATCACCTCTGAACAATAAAATAAAAATAAAACAGAATGTTATGTGATCCTCACCTATTATAATTACATTGAGATATTAATAAATCAGTCCCTTCCCATACGGTAAGTAACAATCCTGATTCCGCTGGCGTAAAAAGGACAATATGAAAGTTACTAGTCTATTACATAGCAGACAAAGGACCAGTACGTTTACTTGTTATAGGTGTTCGTCGCAATGTGCCCTTTCAGAGAACAAAACAAATTTGTATATTACTGCTCTAAATGAGATACGCTACATAAACATGCATCTATAAATTATTTCAAACTACATTTCTTTTGGCAGATCCTAAGAGGGATGAGAATGAATCTACACCTTTGAAAAAATTTTCTGACGGAATTATTAATGGCAGCAACATGTATAACACTTGTCTGATCACCAATATCAGTGAGTGGTGCAGTCAGTGTAAGTTCTTTACAAGCGATAGTGATGGGAATCTGGACGAGGTTGAAATTGATAAGATCCTTTCAGAACAATCATAACGAGGAATAAATACATCTTACTACTTGATGACTCGTTCGGAGGAAAATCTGCTTTATTCCAGCATATTTTAAATGAGCGGAATAATAGGAGGATTTTAAACAATTTTAGAGTAAAACACATAGACATCAGTGATAAAACTTGTTTGAAGGATTTGAAGAATCTATTGGAATCGATTTCTTCAATTGACACATTAAGTACCGTAGAATATGAGTCCATAGTTCTTCTCTTGTACGGATTTAGCGACGAGGAGAAAGACGAAACCGCGTTAGAAAAACTGAATATCAAACGTGAAAATTTTCTTAAAATGAATATCTGGACGACGAGAAAGATTTGGGTTCCTGAAACACATACCACTGTTCAAGTGACGAAAAAAAGAACTTTTGAACAATGAGTGATCGATTTTTTTAAAAGGTACAGGAAAACAGGAAACGACACTTTCCGCGTGTACTTGAGCTGTATGCACGAAGCCTTGAAATGTGGATATCATGCTTGCCATGCCGTCATTCATGTGAAAAGAAAGGTCTATTTACGAAAAATAGTAAAACATGTCGAGTGGGTTGAGGTGATGACAGAATCAAGAATGCAAGAGTCGTAATGAAGTACACAACCTCTTCCATTTTTTTTTTAAAACTTGACAAATATTTTGTGGCTAAGCACATAGGAACGCGACACGTCGATTTTTCTCCCCTTTTTTTTAATGAGGGTTGGGCAAAGAGTGTCTGAATCGTGGTTGTCACTTATTAGCGAGATTACTATCTAAGCGTAGAGTCACCATTAGCTTCAAAGGACACGAAACTTGTGGCCAAAACCTCCAATTGGACAGAAATGGCACTTCTCGGGTGGACTTGAGCTTAATCCTTGAAACATGGATATCATGTCTGCAATTACTCAACTCATGTGAAAAGGAAAATCAATATATTGCAAGTTGTAGGTTGTACAAAAATCATAATGAAATACGCAAAGTCGTTTATTTTTTTTACCTTTGACATACTTTTTGTGGAACGCATTTGCATATCGGTGCCTAGAATTTTTATAAGGGGGAGGTGTTTCCCTGAATTATGTGTGTGTCTTATTTTCGGGGCTACTGTCTAAATCGGAGCGCCATCATTAATTGGGGCATATAAAAGCCTCTAAATGGCAGTGAGCGGCACTCCCATGCTGTATCTGAGCTGCATGTGCTTAACCTAAATAGGACCTTATTTCTGCAATTTGTCAACTAACGATGGAAAATGGTAATAATTTGCATTGATCTTATCTATAATATTTATTGCCTTGTAATTTTCAGAAAAATTATTTCAAGAGGTTTTATTTTTCAACGATAACATTTACTCTTCGTTTCATGAGAAAGTTTCAACTACCAGGTAACCCTTAAGCAAAATCTGGTGTAATATTTTGCATGTATTGCGATCATCATTTTTTCCCGAGAAATGATTTTATTCTACGTTATTTTTATCACTCTGCTGCAACCTTCGATGATGGTATGATAAAGTATTCTGCTAGTTCTTGTGCCGATAACTTTGTAAATAATAGCCAGCTTGATGAAAAAAAAAAAAATGGTCATGCAATAAAGTACTTCGTAGGTAGAGAAAGCATGCGATGAGTGATGGTTAACATAAGAGAGGGTTGCAACGGAACCCTTTTCAACTGTAACTTTGTATACAATCTGGTGCACTATTCAATATCTTTGAAAATCATAAAATGTAACAGAGTGAGATATGAAAAAAGAATCCAACTTGTCTTACACATTTTCGTACTATCGTGACACCTAAGCTGAAATATGAAAAATTACGACTAGCGTTTCAAAGTTTTTGAGACTTTTTGCAATTTCCAGGCAACTAACACAATCTGGTGCAATATTTGACATCTTTGCATGTCATAAAACGTGCTAGATTGCATTAAAAAAAAAAAAAAATTATCTGGTAGTTCAGATATATATAGGAATTTTTCAATTACCATGTGATATAAGACAAAACATTGGTGCAAGAATGGGCATCTTTCTGTGTCATAAAAAGTGCCAGACTGAGATACAGTCTGTATTTGTTTAAATATTGTTTGAATTTGACTCTGAACTAATTCCAGAGTGTTATGAAACTTAACTTTAGTATTGTTGTATCAATAGAGGGGCTACAAGAAGTACATGCAAGAAAGAAAGCATGTATAACTTTTTCTGGCAATTTGTTATAACTTCTAAAGCACAGTATGGTATGTTTCCAACTGGCTGCCGGCATGAATGGTATGTGTAAATACACACAGCAGATGCAGCTGTTTTAGTTTGTCAACTACATCTTGCACACACATGCCTGGTACGTACGTCGAATTTATCCCATGGTTAAGCCATGAACTTCTTTATCAATCAACAGTTGCTTTTTACGTGATTAGGGTTTAACTTTTTGTCTGTTAAGGAAAGAGTCATATGTAACGTGATAAGCCATTTTGATAAACTCTTAAGGATGCTCGATTCGTGTAGGCTATCAGTCAACACATACCTTTCAAAGTGAACACAAGTAGCCGATTGACAATTGTTGTCCGCACTATTTTCTGGCACACACATGAACAGAATAAACATGAACCGAATAAACACGAATAACGTTTGCTTGTTTACTTTTGGGCGTAAACTCCAGTTTGTTACGTCCACTTCAGGTGTTACGAAACAATGCTGCCAAGTTAATTTATAATCAGAGTCGTTCCTGCCATGCTACGCCTCTCCTTCGTGAGTTACACTGGTTACCAGTGAATCAACGCATTATTTTCAAAATTCTTGTTTTTGTTTTTAACTGCTTGAATAATAGAGCCCCCACTTACCTGTCTCAACTGATCTCACCCTACAAACCGAATCGTTCTCTTCGTTGAGCCTCCACAAACTTACTTGTCACTCACAGATCATTAAATAGATATGGCGACAGAAGTTTTTACTTTGCTGCACCTCGCCTCTGGAATATTTTGCCTAACCATATACGTAATGTTGCCTCTTTAAGTTCTTTTAAACGTTCCCTTAAGACTTACCTTTTCATAGAGTGTTTTAATCTTAATAAGCCCTTTTGCTTTGATCTGCGCTCTGTTCTGTACTGTAGTTACTGTGTATTTGTTTCTTTGATTTCTAAGCTTTTATAACTTCTTTAGCTGCCTCTTTTAGTTCTAATCACTTTTCTTATCACTTTCTTATGCTGCCTCTTTAAGTCCTTTTATACGTTCTTTAGACTTACCTTTTCATAGAGTGTTTTTTCGTAATTAGTCCCTTTGCTTTGATCTGTACTCTAGTTACTGTGTATCTGTTTCCTTGTTTTCTCAGCTTTTATCACTTTTTTTGGTTGTATTTGCCTCTTGTTTTACATTATTTTATACTTTACCTTATTGTTTTCTATGCGCTCTATTTGTTGTGGGCTTTGAGCTTTTTAAGATAAAGCGCACTTACAAGTGTCTTAATAATAATAATAATAACAATAATAATAACAACAACTGTTCAACTGTTCAACACATCAAACTGTTAGGAAATGTTACCGACAGTGTCCGACACATGTTTGAACACTCTTTAAAATTTAGTCTGGTAGCATTAAAGCCATTTGTAAAATTGCCATAACCATGCTTTACAATCTTTTTATTTTAGTACTCTTTGTAGTAATATGTTATACATCATCTACGTTTATTCAAGTTTACTGCTTTACAAAGATTTTTTTTATAAATAGAAATGATTCAAAATAGAATGCGTTAGCAAATTCGAAGTAGAATGCGTCACTGTTACACATTCCTGACATATCTATCTTTCTCAATGTCATTACTTCTCGAAGTTATTACAAGAAAGTTATAAACTTATTTCTCTTTTGAATTTCAATCCAGTGGCAAAACTGATGATGAGTTTCATTTCTTGTAGCCAATCTTTCTCGTTTTCCCTACTTCACAGATAATGTTGCCACTTACTCCACATCCCTTAGCAATATGCATTGTTCTAATTTCTGGTTAAAGTCAGTCATTTGCAATGGCGTGGTTAAATCTTCAAATCTTGCGTGAAACTCAATATACATGATCTTATTAATTTCGTTTGCAAGGCGAAGAATACGTGTTGAATGGCGTGTTGCGATACGTAATGACATGTTGTACTTTTACGAGTATTTGGACCGGTAAAAGTACCTTTCCCTGCCTTTTATCATTGTCTTCTTTCATTCTACATTTTCCCAGTCTAGTCTGTTGCTGAATGTCTAAACGTCTTCTCACCTGTAGTTCACCTCTGAGGGCAACATGAAGATCCACTTATAATTTAGATAGTAGACACCTGAGAGATAAAAGAAAATATTCAAACATCTTGCATGTTAAGGAATAAGTCTAGGGTAAATTTGAAGCCATTTGAAATTATTGATTAGCCCTGGTCCGATACCAAAGACTTAAAAATTGCTACTTACTGCCATCGTATGTATTGCTGGGCATAAGCAACGGGGAAGGTCAGTAGGGAAAAAAGTCCAGTTCCCCACAACTGGAGAAGGCACGACTTGTTAAGCCGAAAAGTGTGGCCTTAACCTAAATCTCAATGAAATAAACCAAACTCATGGCAGCGTCCACTATTTATGCAATTGGTACATGTCACAAAGTATTATTGAACGGATAACAACTCAGTAGGTAACTTCCACTATATACCGGATAGAGGCGCAACGAAAAAAAAGGTAGAGCAGACAGACATAAGTCGAGGAGGAAATTGTATTCTGACTGATTCCTGGACTCCATGAAACTATTCAAATTCAAAGAAATACAAAATATATTAGGATACAAATATATAAACATTTCTCTTTAAAAGTTCTTTTCTTACATTAATTAGACAAACAAATGTAAATTGCACAAAGATTTACAAAGGAATTGACACAAATTGCACTAGAACAAGATATACCTGTATGCAATACACATACCTCTTTGACCTTACGTAACTCCAAAACCCAAAGAATTAGACTACGCACTGTATACTGCTACTGTATTTCTCTATTACCAGTGTAACAGCTAGGGAGCTGTTTGGGAAAAGGGGAGTTGCCGGCCACACGCTCATGTTTTTTATAAGACCACAAATTCTTGCATAGGCATGCAACAATTACATAAGTATGCAACAATTACGTAAGTAACAGGTGACATTTTTTTCAAGCCGTGTAAATACAACTACAATAGCACTTTCACTACATGGCCCTTCAAAAATGAAAATTATTTTTAACAACAACATCAAAACATGGCCCTTCATGACAACATCAAACATCAAAGTAAATTATGACAACATCAAATTATTTTATGGCCCTTCATGACAACCATGGGCCTTCAACAACACAATTAACTTATAAATTTGTCTCTCTAAAACACTGGCATCCCCTACACGTTTACCTGAGTCATCAATACGAGAATTCAAAACAACCTTTACCTTACGTACACATCTGTCCTTGTCCACAACTGTCTCTAAAACTCGAGCCATTGGCCACTTGTTTCTAGGAACATTATTGTCCATAACCAGAACAATATCATCAATCTAAATATTTGGCGACTGTGAAACCCACTTTTGACTTACTAGCAAATTTGGAGATATTCCTTCTTCCATCTAGAACAGAGCACATTTAACATATATTGCACTCTCCGCTATCGTTTTCTTTAATACACATCTGCAGACTCAAAATGACCAGGAGACGGAAATAGAACCTTTGACTTTAAAATGATTAGGTGTTAAAGGCTCTACTGACATTGGGTCATACAAATTCTGAGGTGTTAATGGGCGGCTATTGATTATAGAAGCCGCTTCTTGCATAAATGTTCTCAATGATTCGTCATCGAGTTGTATCCCTAAACTATCTAACATAGTAGCCAGTACACTTCTGCCCGTCCTTATCTGGCGTTCCCACATGCCTCCCATATGGCTAGCTTGCGGAGTATTAAATTTGAACTGAAAATAATCACAACCTGACTGTAATAATTTCTTCTTTACAACTGCATGTTCCATTTCCTTAAGGGCAGCCAAAAACTCATTTTTGACTCCTACAAAATTGGTACCCCGATCACAACGTAATTGCTGTATGGGCCCCCGCAGAAATCACCTTAAAGCATTGAGAAATGAATCTGTAGATAAAATGTTTACCGTTCCAATGTGTACTGCTCTAGAAGCCATGCATGTAAACAAGACGCCATATCTCTTTAACTCCTTACGCCCTTCCTTTATGAGCCAAGGGCCAAAACAATCCACTGCACAATAAGTAAATGGTGAGCAGGCCTCTACTCTATCTGCTGGTGGATCAAACGTTTTTGTTGACTTCAGGTGCTACGAAGTTTTCTACATGTAACACACTTGTTTATTACCTTACTGACTGACTGACTGACTGACTGACTGACTGACTGACTGACTGACTGACTGACTGACTGACTGACTGACTGACTGACTGACTGACTGACTGACTGACTGACTGACTGACTGACTGACTAACACATTACAACCAACAATCCAATAGCCATTTGATCTGATTTAATTAGATGTGATACCTCTACCTTGATGGGCAACAAGTCATGAAAATGTCTAACAAGCAATTCTGCAACATAACATTTTTTTTTGGAATGATTACTGGTTGTTCGACACCATGGTCTATGCTAGAACCCTTTAGTCTTCCACCAACACGAATAACGCCTTTCTGATCTAGGAAAGGATCCAAAGCATAAATACTGCTCCCTTTCCTTACGGACTTCACATTGTCGGTACCCTTAATACCCTTTAGGCTCTCGAACTCTTCTACAAATTCGTACCTTTGCACCATTTTGATAATTTCTACCTCTGCTTCTGAAAGCTCTCTCAGGCCTATAGACTGTATTGGGGAGAAATTTTTAGCTACTCTAGCATAATGCAATTGCTCTTTTTGACTTGACCCAGGTAGAAAATGATTGTAAACGGTCTGGCAGTCAAGTGATTTTACCTTTGATAGCAACATCTACGTAAAAATTCTGATTTAAGAACTTTACCGCATCTCCTCCAAATTCTGAACCGTAGTCTGAAGCAATTTGTTTTAGACCATAATTTGCACACCCAGGTGATGATACTGCCCCAAAGAGGTGGACGGTCATACTGCATTCTACGGGCTCCTTAACAAACTCACCCTCCGGCCACCAGAGAAATCTAAGCAAATCCCTTTGTTATGGATTAACCTTGAATTGATAGAATATTGATTCTATGTCCCCTGCAAAGGCGACTGTATCTTGTCTAAAGCGACATAGAACCCCGATAAGGTTGTTTGTCAAATTTGGCCCTGTAAGTAGGTGATCGTTCAAGGAAACTAGCTTAAACCTTGCACTGCAATAAAAATCAACACGAATCTTATCCTTTTGGGAGTGATACACTCCATAATGTGGGATGTAATTTACGCAATTAGACTTTGCATGTAACTCAGAAATAGGTACTAGCTCAGCATATCTCTTGTCGATAATACCTTGCATAAAATCAATGTAGTCCTTAGCGTATTTCTCGTTACCCATAAACTTTCTTTGTAAAAGGTTTACACGATGCAAGGCTAAGGCCCTGTTATTCAGAAAGCCGTTCATTGATCTCATCGGCAATGGCATTTGATAGTGGCCATCACTTAACTGACATATCCCTTGCTTTAGAATACTCATGAACCTTTGATCGTCTTGAGAGTATGCTTTATACAAATTTCTCTCATTAAATTCCAATAAATTCTAACAATTTAGTTAATTGAACTGGGGTGACCTCCTTCTCTTTGATCTTGAAACAAACCTGAGCACATGGATAACTACATCTGTTGGTGTGTGCTGAACGATCAGAACTTACTATAAAGTGACTTATGCCCAATGAATTGCCACCTTCTAAGGAAAGTCCTCTTGGGTCGATCACACCCACAATGCCCCATCCCAATTCTTTTTCCTGGGCGTAGGGGCCATCATTCTGCAACGAAATAACTTCCTTCACCATCAATGCCTTTGGACAATTATAACCAATTAATAGTCCTATTTCGCACTGCTGCATAGGCGCAAGGCTATCAGAAATTTGTTTCAGATGAGGCCATTTCAATGCAGTTTCGGGGGTCGGAATGTGGGATTTGTTAGCTGGAACACACTGCTGGGTATATACGGCTGGCAAGGGCACCTTGATGTTCTCATAATATCCTCTAACACTCAGGCCATTAACTCTTTTTCTATCTACCAGATGCCTTTGCCAGACAAAGTGGATAAACTCAACAGAGTCTTTGAACGATCTATACCCAAGGATTCACATAGCTTATCTGTTATGAATGTGTTGTCAGACTGGGTGTCTAGGAGGGCATATACTAGCACTTCCTTATGTGACAGGTTTTCATGAGAAACGTAAACTGGCGATATCAAGGAACTCATCATTATGGATTTGGAGCACAGTCATGTGACTTACACATATACTAACCCCTTCCATTTGCATCCCACCTGTCTTCCTATTACTACAACCGCACCCAGACGAAACATATCGCCATGGAGTGAAGTTGGGTGTAATTTGGTACATTTCTTACAAACAGAACGATTGCGGCAAAATTTTGATGTGTGACCAGGACGGTGACATCCAAAGCACAAATTCTGAGTTTTTACAAATTCCTTACGATCCTTGACGATCTTTGTTAGGAACTGATTGCAAACATCGAGTCTATGTTCTCCCTTCCATTGGAAACAGTTTTGCATCCTTTGCTAAACAGCCAGTATTTGTGATCAAATTACTAGTTCCATTTACAGTCCCAGCTTTCTTGGTCCATAGTGAAGTTATTAACGGGTTACATGCAATTTCAGCTTCTTTACAGATAAACTGCCTAAACTGACTAAATGGTGGGCAACCTTTACTTGCGACACATTCTGCAAAGACCCGCCCCAACGTGTGACTAGCCAATGAGGTAATTTGTTCAACAGCTTACGATTTTCCCAGCTGTCATCAAGGGGGCTAAGACTACCCTTCACAAGGTGCTTTGCAGACTCGCACTGAATCAAAAAATCTACGAATTTCCTCAATCCTTCGCTGTCATTTGGTTGAATGTTTGGCCATTGTTCTAACTTAGACCTAAATGCATCAGCAATTGCCAGGTTATTACCATATCGATCATCGAGAAGTTTTCGTGCTTCTACGTAAGTATTGGCATTTGGAACCAGGAAATATCCTTCTAATGCATCTTTGGGTGGCCCACTTATATACCCTTTCAAATAAAATAACTTTTCAGAGAGAGATATGCCTTTGTTTTCAAATAATAAATCAATAGCACTATTCCACCCAGGATATTTTAAAGGATCACCAGTGAATACCTCTGGCTCAGGAATAGGGAGCCTGTTCAGTGATATTTGATGTGAGAGATCTTTAGATAAATTCTCAAGTTTAGCAGTAGCTGGTTGGTGAAGTATGTCACCGACTACAGGAACATTAGAAGCTGCTCTAATGCACAGTTCTTTCTACTCCAGTTTGCTGATGACCATCCCCACTCCTTGGGCTAATGCCCATTTTTAGATCACCCAGGTTTTGCTTTAGCTATATGTAGCTCTGATCTCTCTAATTCTGCCTCGTATTTTGCTTTCAATTCCAACTGTTCGACCTCATATCTACAATCTTGGACAAAATACCTTGGGACACCCCACGCCCCTGTTCAATGTTGGCTATAGGATTGCTGTTCAAAGCGTACATTCACTTCTATAGCGCAACATTGGGAAGGGACGCGGGGTTTCATGTTATCCTCTCACCTAAAATTCAGTATTATATTTGCAACGTACGACAAAGTGTCCCAACAATTTTGTCCAAGATTGTCTGAGAATTTCGACGGTTTAGAGGCATGCGCGAGGCACAGGAAAAATCGTAAATTTGAAATAAGTTAAACGGCAAAATGGGGGGTGATATTCCTTGCAACAAGAAACATCAGCAGTGCATATTTGGCATGTTTTGGGCCTATATTGAAGTTGATTTACTGTAATAATATTATTGTGTGAATGTTGTCAATGTTATTACGGAGTAAAGGGAGGAATAAGTCAGTCAAATCCATGTATTTGCACTAAATGTGCTGATTAAAGTACAGTCATTGGGGAGGTAACTTCGTAACTAAAATGCATCTTGTCGACCAGGAAACTACTTTAAAACATTTTGTATGATACAAATGACGTACTATCGGCTCAAACTCTGATATTGAGACAGGTACCGAAGAAAAAAAAAACACCCCCCCAAAAAACAACTAACATGTTAGTCACTGTGGTCCGTTGAAGAAGATCGATGTATATGTGTTATTTATTCAAATTGTTTACAGTGATGACGTGGTGTCTGGTATTAAAGTAACTACACTTAATGACTTTTATGACTGTCTTGCAGGTTAATCTGGGTAAAAAAAAGTGTACTATCATTATACAAAATAAACCCCTAAAATGCAAATTTAATAAATGTGACCTTTGCTCATATTCACATAACAGTGACCTTGTGGCACTCATTCCCTTGTAGCGTACATGGTGCACTGTAATATGTCAGTCATTTTAAGCAGTTTCAACGGACTTCAGACTACATATGTGTTGTTAGAGCTATATTACCTGATGCTATATATGAACGAATGAAAAATGAGAAGTTGACAGACATTTGAGCTTATAAATGGATAATTGAGCAGTGAACAACACTATGGTCATGCCGTGAATCAAACCCCGGCCTCCCCATCCAAGCTGACTTAGACCTAACAACAGTGTCCGACAGTATAGGTTAATGAAACCCTCATTCTACCAAATGTTTTGACAGAAAAAAATAAGGAACCCGAGGGAAAATTGCGTAGGTCACAAGACTGAAGATTACATATGCTACCAGCTTCATGCAATGTAAAAATTGCAGTCACAATTCTTGATTTAGCGGCCAAAAACGTAAAAAAAAACCAGCCTTTACTAACGTTCTACCATTATTTTAATATTAAGCTGAATCTACAGTTCTGACTTTAAGGCATTTTGGTAGAGCGTGGAGCTACTTCAGAATATATTATAACCTGGATTCCTACCAGCATTCTACAATTGCAGTAACACTCCTGTTGCAACGCAATGCAACAGCTGCCCATCAATGTTATTTCTAAACGCAACTATTTCTGTCCGCATAAAAACCATGAAACAATCTATCCATTCATGATCACTCCTTTCCAACAAAACATACACAAATAAACCCCCAAAATTAAAATTAAACTTGTTATGTTCATAGTCAAAATTCAGAATACTTTCATTTGAAAAACCCCAGACCCATGGGCCCCGATAACTAATTTTTATGATGCACCTTGTCCAAAAATGTTCAATTTTCTTTCAAAATTCCGCTCCAAAATTGCTCCCAAAAACTCAGACAATCTTGGACAAAATACCTTGGGACACCCCGCGCCCCCGTTCAATGTTGGCTATAGTATTGCTGTTCAAAGGGTACATTCACTTCTATAGCGCAATATTGGGAAGGGGCGCGGGGTTTCATGTTATCCTCTCACCTAAAATTCAGTATTATATTTGCAACGTACGACAAAGTGTCCCAACAATTTTGTCCAAGATTGTAGGTATGTTACAACATGGTGATCAAGTGAGAAAATGTTGATTTTGTGGAAACCTATAAAGACTCCTTTGCTGGTTCTTCTACGACCTTAAAAGAAATCAGAGACATGGTAGAAATCCATCACTTAAATGAATTTACGAGGAAATTAAGCAAGATAGGTTTGTTTCAAAACGTATCATTAAAATAAACTCTGAGTGAAAGTGGTAAACCCTCTCAATTGCTTTCGGTCTGACCTACTAAAGACTCTTGAGACTAATGTAGGTAATAATAACATGGTGCACCCAAGGTGGTTGCTAGGGCAAGTTAAATGCCAGCTATTTAATTGAACTTGCAAAAGTGACCCACTCTTCTACTCTCACCCTCCCCCTCATGGATTCAACTCAATTGCTCAGCCATTAACTCTTTTCATTCTCATGTTCCTTCAAAAGTTGCCTGCGTTATAATTCCGATGCATTTCATAACTCAAGGATCGCAGCACTCAAAATCAAATCGCAATTTGTGGGCTTTGTTCATGGTTATCAATTACATTACATGTTGTGATACTTATATGCACTTTTTGGTTTCAATGAAAAGAGAAACCTATGAGGTCATGATTGAGAGTGTGTATGTATGTGTGCATGTGTTGTAAGTTGTGATTTTACAAGCACTTTTTTTCAGAAGTTGGCAATTCTAGGCATGGTTCTGCTGAAGTGAGCAATTTTAGAGTCTGTGTCTGTTGGCAAGGGCCAGTGATGGTTGGACCCAACCGGGATGGTGACCACCTTGGTTGTACCTACACCGTGGTTACCTACAGTACTCACACACACACATACACACACACACATAAAGGACTTCAACGCTTACATATTGTAAGCACTGCAATAGGAGTGATTGATACCTGTGGGCCTTGGGGCATTCATGTGGACCTTGGGTGCATTCATGTGTAATGCCCAAAACATAACTTTACTTCTATTAAATATTTCTATGCAATTTGCAATCCCTTCATTCTTGCCTGATATGACTCTCGCTTTACCTCAACAAGTGCCTTGATATTACAGATCTGTCGACATTGACTCCTGACGATGGTAGAGTCACAGGATCGATCATGAGGGTGTACGTCACTGGATCCATGAACTCCTCTGGAGCATCCGCAAATGCCTCTTCTTCCTTAATCTGCTCATCTGCAATCTCCTGGAAATGATAAAAAGATCAGAGTGAAAGAGCTTAGATGGGAGGATGAAATCATGTGATATCAAAAAATATAATAGTTGACGACTTTAGGAGGCCTCTGGCATAAATATTACTCCAATGGGAAATTAGGAATTTGTTTCACACAAAACAATCATATTTTTAAAAGCAATAATTGTGGACACAGAATGGTAGATCATTCAAAATAAGAAAGGACCAGCAGTCTTCTTTTCAAGAAACAAGTTCCTCACAGAAATGCAGTTATTTGTTGGTCAACAATAATTTGTTCACCTAAACTTTCCAAGATGCAAATGAGGCATCTTCCGTTACTTGTCACATACATAATGTTTCGAGGAGATGAAACTTTAGCGGGTGTTTATTGATGAGACTGAATGGTTTAACAATGATCAAAGCTATTTTCTTTGTGTGCCATCTTGGTGTATTCTAAACACTCTTTTCACTTTAATACAAGTAATGTATTCAACTTCCAGTAAAGCTGAGATGTCAACAAATATCAGTATATGCCTTGTATTCTATATGTTGACACACAGCAATTGTAACACAGTGTTATGTTAACCATGATAATATAGCACACAGAGGGATTATTTGAGTCTAGTTAGATGACATTCAACAAAAGGCAGATCTTATGATATCATGACTAAAATATATACACCCATCAATCTTATAAACAAGTAAATGCAGATTTTAGCTCATACATTATGATCAAAATTTTGCTTAATAAACTGTGACTCAAACAGGTGAATTGCATTAGAGGCAAATACTCAATAAGTTGTTCAATAATCCCTGCATTTTGGATGGAGGGAGTGTCAATAATAGTATCATGGCAGAATGAAGTCAAGGAATCCCTGAATGTTGCTTTCAGGAAAGAGGTCGTGACTTAAGTCTTATGGTATAATGAAATCAAAGAAATGCTTCATCTTGCTTTCAGGGAAGAGAAGGGTGGGTGGGGGTGACTTCAATTTCATGGCTGAATGCATTATATATATAAATGTATTATGCATGCAACGGAGACAAGGAAACCCTGCGTAACGTTGATTTTGGTAGAGGGTGGGGAAGGGGATAGTAAAGTTTAATAATAACACATACTTTGACTCATGTTGCTGAATTTTCTTAATTCTTCTGTGATTTCAAGAGGAGCTACTATTTTACACAACACATCCTCAGCTTTCTTGAAGAGAGTAGCGTTGTATGGACGGCCATCTGAGAGACCGCTCTGCAGAATTCATCTCTGTCTCCAAGATTAATGTAGACCTGACAGATACCTTGGACCAGTTGCCCCGGATTAAATTCCAGTGTACTGAAATCCCGGACCTTTAGCTGTGAGCTGTTCTTACCGACCTGGCATAGAAGGATGAATAAGTTGAACAGTTATCTACCATCGTCTACTGACAAGACATTAATTGAAAGAGATGACAATACTTGGCATAGAAAGATGAATGAGTTGAGCAATTATCTACTATCGTCTACTGACAAGGTGTTAATAAAAAGAGCTGACAATCACTGCCTACAGCTTGATCATCTTCATTTTGAAATTGATCTGTAATGGACTTGCATATTCATTTGTCTGAGCGAACTTAGATCAGAATGTGGACCAGCTGAATTCTAGTGCATTGTATGTACTGCAAGCCTGTATTGGGATTAACTGGTCAGTGGTCACTCAGCTTTAAGACCTCTCTGGGTGAACACTCAACACAACAGTTATGTTACAGGCTACACAACCGTGACTCTTTACTACTTCCGTTTTTTGCGTTACTGTTATGGGTGCGGCTTAGAGACCCCAAGGAGGTATGTTTCAGAGTTTCGTTTTTGTAAATGCTTACGCCTAGTTTCTTTATGACAACAGTAAATTCATGGGTGTACTTATATGTGAATATTATATTTATATTGGGAGTTGAAAACGGGCAATTTCCTAAGTATAATTCGTATGTCATTTTTGTATGTCATTTATGTACCATATTCTGTATATTTTGTATGTTAGTCGCTTGTTTGTATATCAGTTAAATGTTTTGGCACAGTTTCTTATGTTTTGTATAAACGTTACTTTGTAGTTATCACTCTCTTATGTATGTTTTCACAGCTTTCACGGAGGTCACCTCAATAAAGAGCACCGGCAGTAAGGAAACCCTTGGGCAGTCTTCCCTTTTTTTGCGTTTGCGAGTACTACCATTACAGTGAAAACTCCATTCTCTAGAGGGATTCCGGACTTCCATTGAGACGGCCCCCAGACTGGCTAAATTCGAATAGAGTACCATCTTCATTTCCGGCGACCAAGCTGACAGGACTGTTACCAACGCTATAAACCGAGTTTGACCGATTTTGGCGACCACGCTGACGGGATCGTCACTGACGCTATACACCTACCTGGCGGACTGTTCCTGGCAACTAAGCTGAAGAAATCTTCACAGAGACTATTTGCCACAAGTTGGATTTACCCAGACGCCAGCTGAAGTACCCGAGGAACCTTAGCAACTTCGGTGAGGCCTGATTTCTTGTCAGAAGGACAGTTCAAGTTTAAAGACATTCTTCTGTTCAAGATTTTCAGGTCATATCCAACAGCAACGGGTCAGCCCAGATTTGCCAACGTACGTGGTCAGTACCGAAATGTTATTCAAATGTATGCAAGTGCTAAGTGTAGTTACATTACTTTGGGTATATTTTAAAGAGAGACATCATAAAGGTCTCTGGTTTAAAGGTTTAAGCCCCGAAACGTATACATGGGTACTTTCAAGGAACGAAACTGCTTCAGGTTTAGACTATCCCCTTAGGCCTATCATGAGTTCTGTAAACCTAGATGTACCCCCTCCTAACCCTCCCGTAACTGTTGCTAGCTCCGCGGTAACAATTTCAACCGATGAGGCTACTGGAAGCTCGTCTGCTAGTTCCCGTGAAAGGAAATTTACTGAAAAGGGTCTAGGGTATGAAGTTGATAAAAGACAACAAAATTTTAGAAGTAAGGCATCATCATGGAGACATCTGGCAGCGCGACTAGAAGGTCTGCTAACCAAGTTTACGGACAGGTCTACTATTAAAAAAGAATGTGAATTACTGGTTCATGATATGAGTGAAGTCACAGTATCATTTGAGGAGTATAAGGAAATACTATCTTTAGCAAACAAACCTGTTGATTTTTCCAAATTTGAATTGATTGAAGAAGATAATCACTCTCTAATCAAACGAATATCTGAGTTCATGAGGGTAAATGATGGGAGTGAAACCTCAGTTAAGTCGCACAGGAGCCGAAGGTCTGTACGATCCTCTAATAGCTCATGTTCATCCCAAAAAACAATTTCAAAACAGGCTGAAGCCGCGGCTCAGGCAGCCACATTGAAGGCAAAATTAAAATACGTGGATGAAGAGGCAAGGCAAAGGGCTGATTTAGAGAGGCTTCAAACACTGAAGGAAATAGATATGGCTGAAGCCAAGGTAGAGGCTATTCTTAAGGTAGAACGAGAGACCAACGTATCAAATGACTTAGAAAACCTTTCCTAATTAAGTGCCGGTAAGGATGAATTTGAATCAGATTATGAAGCCTTGCATTCCAATATTCAAACAATTACAATTGGGCAGGCTACTATTACATGCAGTGAAGAGTCTTTTCAAACGTATTTTTGAATCCTTTCTCTACCTCTCTTCCATCAATTTATGGAGGAACTACCTCTATGGGTGAGAGTATTCCTAGACTAGACCACGTCTGTTTACCTCCTACTTCTCATGCAGAGACTAGAAGTACTTGGATGTATTCGTCTGGTTTACCAAGTACTTCTATGAAACCAAAAGTTAAATTTCGAGATCAGAAAGCAGACGGCCAAAATGATGTCTTAAAATTTGCCAAATCCTTTGCTGAGCAAATTAATCTGAATCGCCTTCCGCCCCCGGAGCCAACTATTTTTTATGGCGACCCTCTTAAGTATCCTGGGTGGAAAAGTGCATTTAACAGTCTCATCGATCAAAAGGGTATTCCCCCTTTCGATGGAACGCACTATCTCAAGAAATATTTAGGTGGTCAAGCAAGAGATTCTATTGAAGGCTATTTCCTCTTATGCACCGACGAAGCCTATGATGAAGATAAGAAATTGCTGGATCGGCGATGTGGAGATTCTTTCCTTATAGCAAATGACTTTAGAGAAAAATTAGATACCTGGCCAAAAATTCCCTCCAGGGACGGTGAAGGCCTAAGGAAATTTGCAGATTTCCTCAGGCAATGTGAAACTGCAATGGGAATCACAGGTAGTCTTCACGTTTTGAATGACGTTAGGGAAAATAGAAAGATGATCTCTAAACTACCTGATTGGTTAATTTCCAGGTGGGGAAGAACAGTATCTAAATGAAGGGCAAATTTTGGAGCTTTTCCCCCCTTCAAAGAATTCCAATTCCTACAGTACATGATAACGGAATCCGATATCACATGCGATCCAGTTATCTCTCTTCAGGCTTTAAGAAGTAATCAAACAGGCGAGAAGAGTAAAACGTTTGTGGGTAAAAATGACTGCACTAAGAAAACAGGTGCTAACTCACTTTCAACGGGAGTTACAGAAACTCCGAGCAAAAATGAAAAGGCTTCAGAAGTTTATATTCTGTGTGACCGATCCCATCGAATTGATGATTGCCAGTTATTTTCAAAATGGTCTTTGGGTGATAGGAAAGCATTCATCAGGAAAAAACAAGCTTTGTTATGGGTGCCTCAGATCGGGTCACAGAGCCAAGGAATGAAAAGACAGGAGTGTATGTACGACATGTAAGAAGCGTCATCCCACCCCATTGCATGGGGATGTAAGGGTGTCGAAGAATGAGTAAATTAAGACTGAGAATGTAGAGAGTAATGACAAGGTTAAGCCTAAAGTTACTTCAGTCACTGGTAATGTAAGTGTGACTCATCAAAATCAAGTGAATGAAATTTAGAAAAGCTCTCTTATTATGCCTGTTTGGTTGTCACATTGCAATTTTCCAGAGAAAGAGGTACTCACTTATGCCCTTTTAGATACACAATCAGACACTACCTTTGTTTTAGACAGTGTCACTGAGGCTTTAGGACTTTCTGGCAGCGAAACGAAATTATTGTTGTCAACAATCTCCTCGAAAAATCAAACTATTGACGTCAAGCGTTTCAAGGGTTGTTAATTAGGGGTTATTACAATTCGATGCAAATTCAATTGCCGGTTACCTTTTCAAGAGAAATTATTCCAGCTGATAGACTGCACATTCTCACCCCTGAAATGGCTTCTCAATGGCCTTACTTAGAAATTATTGCTTCCGAGATACCACCATTATTGAATTGCGAAATCGGTCTGTTGATAGGCTACAACTGCCAAAAGGCTTTATTGTCAAGAGAAGTTATACCCCCAGTCGACAATGGTCCCTATGGACAGAAAACGGACATTGGGTGGGGCATAGTAGGAATTGTAGGCTCTAATCAAGTCGAGGATAGTCTTTGTGACCCAATAGGTTTCAGTCACAGAATACTTTCTTATGAAATTCCAATTGTCAAGCCTAAAAGGTCCCTCGAATATTCAGGACCAAACAATGTAGCAATTTCCTTCCAGTCTACCGTAAAGGAAGTTGACCCTATTCAGGTCACGAGAATGTTTGACTTAGATTTTTCTGAGAGGGGTGCTAGTAATGATATTTATTCTCAGGAAGATTTTAAATTCCTTGATGTACTGCGGAAGGGAATCCACCAAACCTCAGACAGTCATTATGAGATGCCTTTGCCATTCAAAGCATCAGAGCCCCATTTTCCCAACAATGAGCAATTAGCACTACTTCGCTTGAAACAGCTTGAATGTCGTTTAAGATCAGATTGTAAATACAAGGATAGGTACGAAACATTTATGCAAGATCTTTTCAAAAAGGGGTATGCAGAAAGGGTACCTAAGACAGAGGTGATGCGAGATGATGGACATGTCAATTATATTCCTCATCATGGTGTATATCACCATAAAAAACCTGACAAACTCAGGGTTGTTTTTTATTGCAGTGCTAAATATAAGGGGCAGTCTCTTAATGATAACTTGTTACAAGGTCCCAATCTTACCGATACGTTAATTGGAGTTCTCTGTCGTTTTCGTCAGGAACCAGTTGCATTCATTTGTGATATCGAAGCCATGTTTCATGAATTCAGTGTAAACCCAGAACAAAGGGACTTCTTGAGATTTTTGTGGTGGGATAACGCTAATTTTCAGTCACCCCCTGCTAAGTTTAGAATGACGATTCATCTCTTCGGAGCCAGCTCGTCACCGGGTTGTGCAAATTTTGGGTTAAAACAGGCTGCTATTGATTTTGAAGGTGATTACGGGTCAGATGTAGCACATTTCATAAATCATAATTTTTATGTAGATGACGGCCTTTACTCCACACAGTCTGAAGATGAAGCAATATGTATTATACGCAGGACAAAGCTGGCTTTATGCCAGAGGGCTGGTATTAGATTGCACAAATTTGCCTCAAATTCGAAGGAAGTGATAGTGTCTCTCCCGAATGAAGATCACTCTACCGATGTAAAGACCCTAAATTTATTACATGACAACCCCCACATAGAAGGGCTCTAGGCGTAATTTGGTGTGTGGAATCAGACACACTCCATTACTGCCATTACATGATCTTTGATTCAGAAACAGGTGTAAATTTTAAACATATACAAGAGCCAACCCCATCAGCAAGGCTGATGAGATGAGTGGAAATATGTAAAAACAGGCTGTGTAGGCTTGAGCAGATGTGTGTTAATATCCTGTAGTGTAGTAATTATCACCTGTCTAGAAGGAGTCAAAGGCCATCTTGAGTTTTGTATCACATGTGATCAGTGAGGATATCACACGTGGATCACTGGGGATAGCACATATGATTACTGGGATATCTCATGTGATCACTGGGGGTTATCACATGTGGATCACTGGGGGTATCACATGTGGATCACTGGGGGAACTTGGCAGTTCTTGCACATTCCAACTTGAGTAACAAACTCCTATGCCAGATGTACTTTCTTATAGCAATTGTAACGTCTTAAGCATAATGTACCACCACCATGTTAATATTTTTCATCTCTTTTTGAGACAGAATACATTATCACTCACTTGTGGCACCAAGATAGCCAGAACTAAATCTAGTATTCCTTGAAGTCAGAGATCATGCTTAGGGTCAACAAACTAATCAAAAGCCCTGCAACTAATAGGTTATAGATTCATGGAACAAACCCCAATGGGGGGATCAAGTGGATGAAACCGAATAATAATGCAGCAAAGATTATTTTAATAGTTTTGTCAAGCTGTAATATGTTTCTATAGAGTACATTAAGGAACATGTGCCTATTAATATTTTACAGCAATGGTACGTCCATCATAAAACCAAAAAGGTGTCTCAATTGCATCTGCTGAAAGATGATATCAGATTGTTATTCAAATTAGAATCAGGGTATCCCAGTCTTTGTTTAAAATGTTCATTCTAACAGACTAGACAATGAAGATTCAGCACAAACAGAACTACACTGTAATAACAGCAAAAAAACAGGCCAAACAATATTTGCTTGCATTTATGAATGGCAAAGATAGTCATAAATGGAAACAGAAAACTTGTGTAAAAACAGGAACACTAATTCATAAGCAGAAACATCAATTCATAAACTCATTAGCAAGGATAATTCCTTGTATATGTCTAGATGTGCTTTGAAGTCTAAAATGCTGCTGGCACAATTACTTGAGCAACTTAGCAACTGAAAGAAAGCCAGGGGTATGTTGATGTTTCTCTCACACACCAATGGAACTGATTTGTGCATGTAGTCACCATAAACAATATATGTAGTAGTACAATGTATGTAATCACCATAAACAATATATGTAGTACACTGTATGTAGTCACCATAAACAATTTATGCAGACAATGTATGTAATCACCATAAACAGTATATGTAGTACAATGTATGTAGTCACCATAAACAATATATGTAGTACAATGTATGTAGTCACCATAAACAATATATGTAGTTCTATGTATGTAGTCACCATAAATAGTATGTAGTTCAATGTACGTAACCACCATAAAGAAGAAAAACATAAATCACACTTGGTACAAATACTGCTGAAGAATAACATGGCCCTTTAACATTACTACAGTAAATTATGAAATAATTCATCCCGTACTTACACGGACAACTAAGATCAATGAGGTAGAAAGTTGCAAACTTTAAGTCCTCCCACTAAATATTTTGACAATGATTCATAAGTTTACTTCATTTTCTAGGTATTGGTACGACAAATGTATTTGAATTGATGTGCTGTTTACAGTACAAATTCACAGCTGCTGCACATCATTATACTGTTTCAAATATCTTGAAGGGAGGACGTGAGCGGTGAAGAACAGATCCACAGGTGGTCATGGGCTGAGATTAATTCTACTGAAGAGATGACCTGTGTGGTTTCACTTGTCTTAAAGGGATAACATGTGAGATGAAGGCTAAATCCAGATGAGGTCATAGACTCACCAGTTTTAGGAGGAAATCATTGAACATTGCAGCTATCCTCTCCACCATTACCGGATGAGTGAAGATATCTTTGATTTCTAAAAACAAAGAGAAAGACATGAAGGGAATAAAACAGGACAATGACACACAAAGGAAAGTAAATAGTCAATAAAATTGATTTAATGTCAGTGTTGAATCTATGGTAGTATGGACAAGTCAATAGCAGTATGTATATACGCACATGGTAGGCTAAAACAAAAAGGGTGGAAGCAACACAAAATGTATGTGATTGGTATAGCCAGATTGGTAATATGTATTCAATCTACTCAATATTTAATGATTAATATCAAGTTAGAGTACAAGCAATATTTCTACTTAGATAGGCTCGATGCTGTTGTGTAGTCTCATACACTAGGAAACACTTGAAGGAATAAAAGACATGTACAAACTAACAGCAGTGAAATGGAATAATGGAAAAAATGTGAGTACCCAGGAGGTTGCTAGGGGAAGGAGATGTTCCTCAGGCTCTATTGTGACACATAATATTAATTTTAAAATTATGGAGTAGTAGCTCTGAAGCAGTGAGACAAACATTCAGTAAATGGATGGGAGTCAAAGACTCTCTGGACATGACTCTAAACAACCTGACTATAGCAGAAGACATTCTACTTTGTCTTTTCAAATTGTGCACACTGCATAAGTAGGACATACCTTTAGTAATGAATGCAAGACAGGACACAGACTCTCTAGACATGACATTAAAGAACCTAGCTACGGCAGTAGATGTCCTAATTTGCCTGATCCTGGAAGATCAGCAGTCCTAGCCTTGTATGATCAAGGAAGATCAGCAGCACTAGTCTTGTATGATCAAGGAAGATCAGCAGCACTAGTCTTGTATGATCCAGGAAGATCAGCAGTCTTAGTCTTGTATGTTATTGTACCATTGAGGTGTTTAAACTAAAAAACATTGATAAGTAAGCAGTCTCAACATTCAAATAATGCTATTAAGTAACACAGTGATGAGAATTAATACATCAAAATAAGGAAGACACTGCCCTCTATTGCGGCAACAAAGGTTGAAGACTGACGTACTGTCACAGCTTCATCTAACATGAAAACAGCATCGATGACTTACCGTCATAGCTTCATCTAACATGAAAATAGCATCATCAACTTACTGTCACAGCTTCATCTAACATGAATATAGCATCGTTGACTTACCGTCATAGCTTCATCTAACATGAAAATAGCATCATCAACTTACTGTCATAGCTTCATCTAACATGAATATAGCATCGTTGACTTACCGTCATAGCTTCATCTAACATGAATATAGCATCGTTGACTAACCGTCATAGCTTCATCTAACATGAATATAGCATCGTTGACTTACCGTCATAGCTTCATCTAACATGAATATAGCATCGCTGACTAACCGTCATAGCTTCATCTAACATGAATATCGCATCGTTGACTAACCGTCATAGCTTCATCTAACATGAATATAGCATCGTTGACTTACCGTCATAGCTTCATCTAACATGAATATAGCATCGCTGACTAACCGTCATAGCTTCATCTAACATGAATATCGCATCGTTGACTAACCGTCATAGCTTCATCTAACATGAATATAGCATCGTTGACTAACCGTCATAGCTTCATCTAACATGAATAAAGCATCGTTGACTTACCGTCATAGATTCATCTAACATGAATATAGCATCGTTGACTTACCGTCATAGCTTCATCTAACATGAATATAGCATCGTTGACTTACCGTCATAGCTTCATCTAACATGAATATAGCATCGTTGACTTACCGTCATAGATTCATCTAACATGAATATAGCATCGTTGACTTACCGTCATAGATTCATCTAACATGAATATAGCATCGTTGACTAACAGATTAATAAACTGGAAGAACAACGGTGCAGGGTGAACCTCAATCAATGCAACAGCTTCATTGGCCAGTAACTACGAGAAAGAAAACAAAATACTGATATAAATAAGCATGATTGAATAGTATGTAATGGTACACACCACACTGCTATCACCAAATGTAAGGTTACGCCCATTTCTGCATTACCCATGTCCTGATAGCAGCATTCTTGGGAGCAACTTACACATTGTTAATTTTTAAATTATAGTTCATTGGTCAACAATTCTGGGTACCAGGCTAGTAGTTGTGAAGGAAGTGCATTTACACAGTTACAGAAGGCGACATTGCTACAACAAAACTGGTATCGCTCCAAGTTAAAAGTTTATATCATTGACAAAAGATGAGTTAATCATTCACTAATGCTAGTTATAAAATGTAAAATGAAACACTGCCATGACAAAACCGAATGATGTTATGAATGAGAAGAAAATGTGAATTTATTGTCACTGGCAATGCTCACACTCCTAATTAGATGTAGATGTGCACAGTTATTCATAATACTGAAGCAGCTACGTGGGGGAAGTAAAGAGGGGGATGACAAGTCTACAATGCCACGGCAAAACTGAATGGTGTAAAGGAAAGGAAGAAAAGGGGGGTTGGTAATTCTTACATTGCTTCTTAAATCTGAAATAACCTAACAAAGTGTGGCAATGATCGATAGATGTATTGAAGGAGGTAAGAAAATAACAAACCAAAAAAAAGAAAAATAACAAACCAAAACAAAAAGAAAAATAAAACAGCAATATTAAACCAGAAAGACAAAAAGGCTTTGTGATTCCTTGCCACATGGTTATATTATAACAAGCATGAATTATCCACATGACAAGTATGAGAGTTACTGCAGTTCTTGAAACAACACATTTGCCTTTAACCTCAAATAACTTTTATTTTGGTGACCTCAAATGACATTTGATGTCCACTAAAAGCAATAGGGATCACCTACCCAGTACTGGGAACCCACACATCAAGAATGACATCAATCAACATAACCCTTCTGGAGATAATGTGTTAACAAGGTTTGACCTTGGGGTGACCTCAAACGACCTTTGACCTCCACCAAAAATGATAGCAGTCTTCTACTTAGTATATACAATCCATACATCAAGTATGACATCAGCCACAGTTATCCTTCTTGAGATATCCTGTTTACAAGTTTTTACATTTTAACCTCTGGTGACCTCCCATGACCTCTAACCTCCACCAAAAACGATAGCAGTCTTCAACTTAGTATACACAATCCATACATTGAGTATGACATCAGTCACAGTTATCCTTCTGGAGATATTGTGTTAACAAGGGTTTCACAGTTTGACCTCTGGTGACCTCAAATGACCTTTGACCTCCACCAAAAACAATATGGATCATCTACTCAATATAACCAACCCACACATTACGTATGACATCAGTCACAGTTACCCTTCTCGAGATATTGTGTTTACAAGATTTTTACAGTTTGACCTCTGGTGACCTCACATGACCTTTGACCTCCACCCAAAAACAAGGTGAACCATCTACTCAATATGACCAACCCACATACCTAGTATGACATCGGTCATAGTCATCCTTCTGGAGATATTGTGTTTACAAGGTTTTTACGGTTTGACCTCTGGTGACCTCAGATGAGCTTTATCCTCTACCAAAAACAATAGGAATCATCTACTTCATATGACCAACCCAGACACCAAGTATGACATCAGTCACAGTTACCATTCTTGAGATATTGTGTCTACAAGGTTTTCACATTTTGACCTATGGTGACCTCGAATGACCTTTGACCTCCACCAAAAACAATACGGATCATCTACTTAATATGACCAACCCATATACCAAGCATGAGATCCGTCATGGTTACCCTTTTTGAGATACCGTGTTTACAAGCAGGGCGCCACACACACACGCACACAAACACAAACACGCACACACACACACACACGACACACACCCTCGACATCACCATCGCATAGAGTCCTTGCCTGCTTTCGGCAAGGAATCAAAAATGAAAGTGCAAACTAGACAAATGGATAACAAAAAATGTTGCAAAGTTGAGAGAGTCTGCAGGCTTCCACTAAAATGATAATACATTACAGATAGATTGAAAGAAGTCAGAAATATGAAGGATATTGATAACTGGAGTGCAAGTGAAAAGAATTCTTACTTTGAAACATTGTCTATGTTTATCTAATCCCCAAAGATACTTGATGACTTTGTACATTGGTCTTCTGTAGTTGAATTTCGGTTCAAATTGATGTTCGTCTCCGGTGAACTCGATATCGACGAAGATGCTGAGGACGGCATGAGATAGTTGAACATCCAGGAGATGCTCCTTAAACATCCTGTCTTGGTGGAAGCTGAAAGATTGATGAATTTGAGAGGATGCAAAGACTGGTAAAATATGAGGTAATTCACTGATGTTTTAGGAGTATCAACAGATTGTTACAAATATGGTCTAATAAAAACAAGTCAATTGACTGAGCACTGCTATTGGCATCAGAAGATGGTCTGGTAAAAGTAAGGTATTACTCACTGCCAATTCAGAAGTATCAGGGGATGGTTATATACATGGTCTGATAAAAGTGAGTAAATTCACCAATAATAAGGTATCACTAGATGGTTATATACATGGTCGGGTTAATTTACTGATGATAAGGGTATCGCAAGGTCTGGAAAAAGAAAGGTAACTCACTGAGCTATTAGAGAAAATAAAAGAGATTGTAATGTATGTGTTCAAGTATAAATGAGATAGGAGTGATCGCTGCTGATAGTGTATTAATATAATACATATTCTGCAGTTCAAAAGAGCCACTAGCTTTTATATACGAAAGGAATAATGTAATTGACTAAAATCAAGTTCACCTTAAAATCTAATTTATGGTTGGTAGAGAAGATAACTAGTCAGAATGTTTCATATTCACATATAACTAGTTTTATTACAATATACATCACACACATATAACTAGTTTTACTGAAATATACATAAAGCATGTGCTGATAACTAGTTTTGTTACAGTCTTTTTTGAGTGTTAAAGCACAGGTAAATAGATTTATTACAGTCTTTTCTGAGTGTTAAAGCAAACGTAAATAGCCTTCTCTAAATAAATACATACACCAATGTCCACATAATTCCTTACATTGCTACTGGAGCCCTATTTCCATCATCTCGTATCGGTAGTAAACCCTCCAGAACTTCTGCAAGTTTTGCTCTGAGGTGAGGATTGTTCATAAATTTTTTATTTCCCATGAAGAGGATGACAAACGTCATGATATGTCCGAGAGTATCACCGGCATCCTCTAATTTCTGTTCGTTGAACCGTCTCAGAAACATCCAAAAGTCAATGGCATTCTCAGCAATGAGTTCTGGTATTGCGGCAAGGATCTCAGGAGCTGGCTCTGGGAGAGGTAGTTTTGGTTGGCTAAGTTTGGAATTATCCCCCTTGGATGAGATGGAATGGGTCAGGAGACGAGATGATGCTATATGGTAGAAGAGGGCGTTGTCGATGAACGCAGGCTCCAACAGTGCAGAACGGTAAGCCAAGAATTTAGACATTGCTGACAGAGACAATGTAAAAAGGGGAGCGATCGTTGAGTCAAAATGAATGAAAACAGCTACAAACATAAAGTCAGAATTTGGTTGGCTTCAATACACGGATTAAGTATTGGATGCAAAAAACAGGTGTAAAAGTGCACTACAGACAAAAATGAGTACCTCTATACACAGGAAAGAGACACTTGAATAAAAATCTTTTCAAACATTCAGGACTATTGATAAACTTCATTGTTACATAATGATTGTAAAGGATCCATTTTTAATACCAAAAGTGATATGTATCTCTGGTTTGATAAATAACTGTCACAAAGAAGTAGCCTTTCCATTTAAAATAAGATTGGATGATTTCAAAACGGCAGGAATGGAACCAACTAAGTGCACAATTAAAGATAATGAGAGATGCCGAGAACTGTGTAAACACTTGAATCAGTGAGGGACATCACAGTGTGGGGATAAAAGAGGAATTATTGCACTGTGATGTCACGGCAAAAAACTGAAACTGTAAGGACCCTCCAAGATATTTTAATTCAGATGGTGTGCAGTGATTTTACAGCTTTTTGTTGAATTTGTAATATGAACACATAATTATATGAGAAACCTAGCTGATGTTTTTAATCTAATGGAGTGCTGCTGGGTGAAGAAAGCTGACTACTGCACTGTGATGTCTGTGTAAATGCATAAATCTATGCGGCACATGACTGGTGTTGATCTGATGGGGTGCTATGGGATAAGAGGACTATTACACTGTCATGTCAGTGTAAGCCCATGAATCTATGGGGCACATCACTGATGTTAATCTGATGGGGGGGTGGGATTAGAGGACCGATTACTACCCTGTGATATTGATGTAAACACATGAAACTATACTGATCCTCACAGATTATTTTTAAATCAACCAAAGTGGAATGAGAGTGTTTTACCTTTTTCCATTCCTTCATGAAGTCTTGCAATCAATGGATTCCCCGTCGCACCTCCCCCTGTCGCGGATGCATCGCAGTATGTCTCTTGCAGCTGATGCAGTTGTCTATTGAGGACATAAAAGTCTTCTAAGATGATATGGAAGCCTAGATTCAGGCACTGCTGGGTGAGGAAGTATATATCAGTAACAAACTTAAAGGATTGACTTGGTCTGTCTGAGCTGGCCTCCTCTACCTTGATCAGTTTGGTCACTTCAGTTAATCCTACAAATAACGAACTATAAATACATACAAAATGTGAAAAATACACAAACAGGGAAAAAGAGACAATACTAACGTAAAGACAGAGACTCATTGCCAAGGACAGTTCCAATCTCACCAATACTTACTTCTATAGCCCCTATCAAAATCAGCGTAAGACTCCTCCACATGCGTCATCAAAACAAAGGGCCCCATGTGTATGCCTTGAAATATCAGCTACTATGCATCTTTTAAACTTGCTGTCAACCAAAGGGCAAGGCCAATTAAGAACATCACTTACCCCAAGCCAAAAATGTAGTTTACGGTAAAGAGTGACTACCTATATGACAATTCATGTGAAATTACTAACACTCACTTTTTAAAAACACTTTTATTATTCTGAATGCTACTAAGGTTTCATTGATAATTGGGCAGATATTGTTTTTCTTTTATTAAGATTTTATAAAATAAGGGGCATCACTGGTGGAGCTGCATTACCCTGTTCATCCTGTCCCTTTCCCTCACCCCCATATAAGCTTTAGTAATCTTGACATAGAATTTGTTAATTGGTTCAACCTGAATATAAGAACTACAGAACTACAGAAACAAAAAACAAAACAAAAAAAAAGTCTAAAATCACAACATTTATGGACATTTAGCGATGTATGTAAAGGTAAGGATAGTTTTTAGCACTTGTCTGTTGATGAGACTGTTAGCTGATAAAGATTACAATTCACATCAAGTCATTCCTGAATCTTAGCAAGCTCTGATAGGTTCAGTCAACCTGAGATTGCAAAATTCCATTTTACACTTCTCAGATTTGTTTATGATATTACCAAGAAGATATCATTACGTATGGTAGGTTCTGCAATGATGCTACCATTAATGCTGTTCAGATTGGTTCACCATGTCACCAATTGGATCCCATTACGCATGGCAGGTTTTATAATAATTTTACTGTGAAGTTTCCACACATTGTCCAACTTATTACAAAGAGTCAACAAGTTTGAACAATTGTCCAAAATTACGTAAAAGCACAGATCTTTTTTATTCTTTACAAGAAGGATAGTGTGTACTAGTTGTATTGCTACTGTGTTGCTGATATTACTTTCAAATCAAACAAATATTGAATAGCACGATATATTTTGAGGATTATGGACAACATCCACGCAAAGGAAGTGTATGCTAATTATTTAAGCAGTCTGATTCAACATCTGTATTAAGTGGTCTCTAACTCTAATCCCTCTGTGCAAATGTTAATCAGTGTGTATGGCAGTATGCCTCTAACACATAAATATTAACAACATATAGAAGCGTTCGTAAAGAGCTTGACAATCAGAATAAGATTAACAATGCAATCTATCAACAGGTAGTTTCTGTTACCAACAACATAAACAAGGTAGACTAGGTACTATTAGAGACTTCATTAATATACAAGTAACAATATGGAAATAACTCTGCTAAACTGACTGTTTCGGTGCAACATTCAGTAATGTAGCAACCCATCAGATCAGTCCACAGTGTTCTAACACAAAGCAATATTTCAGGACAGGCTAACAAAGCTCCTAGCTGTGTTGACACGATGTCTTCAGACTAGATTTATTTAAAGCCTGGTGTGCACAAATATTGCATGGTACAAATAATGTGAAATGAGCCATGTGACGAACATGGTACAAATAACATGAAACGAGCCATGTATGCAAATACTTTAAATGATTAGAAACAGAAAGTGACTCTTCAAATAAAAGTTGCACATAACTTTATTTTGACAGCTGAGAAAGTGACTGCATCAACAGAAAGGTAGTTTATAGGGGCTCAGTGGGGTGATACTACCCTTTATCAATTATGATAAGTTTAAATGACACTGTTACATCTTAATACTGATAACCAGCACCATTAGTCTTCTATCTATTCCTATAGCTACTAGAAATGTCAGCAGTTGCAGTTTCTTATGAACAGGTTGCCAATGGTTACTTCTTTCTGGTGAGATGTATCTGGTCACAGGCCTTTCTATCTGTGACATTGATCATTAATAACCCGATCGCTGTTGTTGCAGTTGTGTGTCAGATGTTCAGCATCTCTAAGGTTGACCATTTAAAATCAACATACAGTATGAGTACTACTCGACAGGAGTGACAAAATATCATAACCTTGCAACTCCGACTCAAATAATTTGATCCCTTTAATTATTGTAGTGCGCCGCACTACAATCTTGTCATTACTGGTCGACCAGCAATTTCTTTTGTTTAGCCTTGTATGGCTCATAACGCCTCACCTGCGCGTGATGTAACTTAGTTCATACAAATATGCATGCGAGACCTTTTAGTAATCGCAGTAAGTGCAAGCTATGACCGTCTTCAAACCAAAATCTACTAAGGAAAAGCAAATGCCACGACTACAAGAACTATTTAAGGAGTTAAAGGGATGAGAGAGCCCTGCGGATAAATTTCCAGAAAACGTAATGAAATGTGGTTCGGCCTTTTCCCAATGAGGTGATAAACGTGGAGTGTCAATGTTGTTTCCAAATTGGTGTGCAATACAGCGCCATTGTGTTTAAACATGATGTCACAGAATCGTGTGCTGCTTCACTGCTTTTTAGCGGTTACAACATGACGTCCTTCTATAGACTCATGTACCGCTCTTATGTTCTATTTCAGTGGTGAAACAGAAAGACAGTTTTGGCATATATACAGCTAGTACTAGAGTACTCTTTAAAACTCAGAGCAGTACAGGCTTGTACGACATACGGTATATAGTAACGATAAGCGTCGGCAACTTAACAACATATGAGAGAGATCCAATGGAATTTTTGTTTTGTCCAGCGTGATATATAAAAAAGAATGGATTGGGAAAGGGGTCGACAGGAAGCGGCACTGCCTTAACCAAAAAATGCTAACTCCTATGAGGAGTGGATCTACAGAGAATGGCTTACTCCCAACAACAAGGACTTTGCCTACCACGCACTACAATTCCGCGTATTTGTGGGCAAATGCAGTTCTAGTTTCCTTTATCTTTCCATAATGCATTGAAAGAGCGCCATCACTAGCAACAAAAACTAATTCAATGAATGACTTTCTCAGACAATTCATTCAAGGGTACTTCATGGTTCAACTATATTAATTTGACAGTTACTTCCTTCTTGCAACTCCCACTCAATCAGTCCTTTGATTTCCTTTGCATTTCCATAAAGCAATGAAAAAGCAGCATCACTAGAAACAAAAACTACACAAATTAAATTCTGAGAGACATCAAGCCCCCTCTCAGAAATTTCATCCACGAGTATTTCCTTTCACAGTTCAACTGTATTAAATTCAAAGTTACTTCCTATTTCTGGTAATGTAAGTACAACAAAATCGAGTCAACAAAACTCAATGTTGCAACTAAACTCTGCATAATTAAAGGGCTGGTATGATGTTTTACTTTGTTTGGCATTAACAATTTACATACAACATGTCTATCATTGGACTGTCAGGAAACTTAATAGAAAGTTTTACATTTTGTTACCATTCAGGAATATGAGAGCCTACAATTTAACACCATCTGAGAGAACAGAGAACCAGCTAAAATGTTTTGATTGGGTTCACTCCAATGAAAGTTTCATATTGTTTGAAATCAGACTAATGAAAGTCTCATATTTAAGTTTGTGAGAGTTTCAGACCAATAATAATATTTGAGTTTCATACATACATGATAGTCTAATGCTTGTTTGGCCAAAGATCAAGAAAGTTTCAAATTTATTAGAGATCATCTACATAACTAACGTTTGTTTGACTTAATTTAAAAGTTTTCCTTCCATTTCTCTCTATGTTTTGACTTTAGACCAATTTTAAGTCATCTCTTGGAACATCTTATCAGATTTAGTACTCTGAGATATCTAATCAGGTTTAATATTCTGAGATATCTAATCAGGTCAAATACTCTGAGATATCTAAACAGGTTTAATACTCTGAGATATCTAATCAGGTTTAATACTCTGAGATATTTAATCAGGTCTAATACTCTGAGATATCTAATCAGGTTTAATACTCTGAGATATCTAATCAGGTTAAATACTGAGATATCAGTTTGTAACTTACATTTATTAGCATTCATACAACTACCAATCCAGAATAGCAGCTTGTTTCGATTTTCTGTTGAAGACTTGAAGATTGATTTAAATATTTGATGCATTCTCTTATTCCACTCAGAGAGAAGCTGCGGCACAGAGAGAGAGAGGGGGGGGGGGGGGAGAAAAATGTTGAATGATCATCTAAAATATCATTTCATGTTGTAAACTAGCAGACATTCATGACATACTGTGTAACACCTATTTCATGACCATGTTCACAAGTTGCCCATTTTAGCATTTTTGTTTTATGATTGCTTATAGTTGAGGCATACATTTTGACATTACGCAGTATGGAATCAATCTTCGAAACAGGTTTATATCTCTTTTGGCGTACGATTGTCATCATTGGACTACTGAGAAGGAAAACATCTTCTAAAAATCAATATTTCTGGGGAGTTTTCTCCCCAATCATCAATCCATTGTCATTTACAACCTGAACAAACCAAACAATGATAGTGAAATGTTAGCAGCAAACAGCATAGTCGCTCTGATGTTGGCAGCAAACAGCATAGTCACTATGATGTTAGCAGCAAACAGCATAGTCACTCTGATGCTGGCAGCAAACAGCATAGTCACTCTGATGTTGGCACCAAACAGCATAGTCACTCTGATGTTAGCAGCAAACAGCATAGTCACTCTGATGTTGGCACCAAACAGCATAGTCACTCTGATGTTGGCAGCAAATAGCATAGTCACTCTGATGAATAGCTTCCTTGAGAGAGACTGACTTTTATATCTTGTAATGATTGGAGAATGACTAATGGATGCACTAAGCTACATCTGCCTCTTTCCCCTACAATAAAATTGAATGACCAGGGACACTAACTTTTGATTATTGTTTGATCTTGCCATTGGACAGACCATGTCATGTTAATTTGAACAGGAGGGTAAAAAGTTTGCATAGTAAATAGTAGACAGCTCTTAGATCAAACATCTTTTGATTTTAAATTTAGTAACATTTCTAGAGCTTACTTTCCACAGATATTCCATGGTTGCCTGGTGATCAGAAGGACCTTTCGAAGATGGTTTCTCAAAGAAGTTTTCAGCCCTTCCAGGAGCAGGTATACATGAGAGGAACAGAACGTAACCAAAGAGAGACAGCTCATAGCTCTTGGCTGAATGAGGATTATGAGGCTGCTCAAAGCTTAACAAAACCTGCAAATAAAGTAAAAAAAAACACTTACATAACACAACCATACTAAAGCTGCATAAATGTATCATAAAATTGCATACCCACCCCCAATAAAAAAAATAACTAGGATCAAGTGATTGTAAGTTCTATGATGACTAGTAAGTTCTGTGATAACTAAAAGTGATACATTTCATGCTATTGCAAATGGCACAATATAGTGGCCTACAGGACAAATCATTCTCTTAGATGTGTGTATGATATATTGATAGTTGCATATGTTTCAATGGATCATCAATTACATCAATTATCAATTACACCATTTCCACTAACTAAACTCAAGAAAAAGTAAAAGAAAGATCCTAATCATTGATTCAGCTCAATATCTCTGAAAGGAGTTACATCAAGGCTACTGGAATGAATCATCATACATTCCACCATGCCAATGGTAAGGTGTTAACATAAACAGGTAAATTATTCTATACTGAACCAATTAACACCGGCACAGTTCATCAACTTTATAACATCAACGCCATCAGCCCGGGGCAGGATATATCACCTTTGGCAGCAACTTGTACAATCTGCTCACTAGAGGAACAATCTGTAGTAGCAGTAAATTCCTGAATATATTTATCCTCTATCGTGATTTTGCCTACAATTACTATCAGTGTGTTTAGTTTTACGAGTTTCTTGTAGTCGAAGGGAACATTACCTTGCCACATGTGGTTGTCCTTTTTAAATAAAGTTGTCCTGCCAAAAATCATGGCATGAATTATTTTCCTTGCATTGTGTCGTTTAGCAGTCACACTTCATGACCTAGGGTTTTAAACATTGAGGTTAACTCATAATTTAACTCGTAATTTAATTAAAACTCTAACTGTCCAAAATTTGATCGTCTAGAAGACAACCTTGTACCAAAATTATGTTGTACTGAAGAAAATGCAGTACCTCGGATGCTAGGATTTCCTCTGAATGCCATCCATGAACTTGATTAAATTAACCTTAGCAATACAAAGTTTCTTCTTCCTTGAGACTCGAAAGTCACTGCTAACTGCTTATCAATAAGTTACACTAGATGATATTGACACAAACAACTTTTCCAGTAGATCTTTCAGTTTCTGTGACTATTTTCACTTTAAATTCAGGATGTCATTCTCTGAGTGTATACTGTCACACATAATAACAGGCTGTACTTTCAATGAATCTGATAGCTGTCGTTTTACCTTCTCTCTCGCTCCATAAAACACAAAGAGGAAGAACAATTGAAGAACAAACTGATTAAAGGGGGAGTGCTAAAGGGATTTGTCAGAAAAGACTAGATAATAAATAAGTGCAGCAAAGACTACAGACATAATCATATATGCTAGACTTCCTTCTATGTAGAGATAAGTATTGAATAGTTTAGAATTGATGGCATCCACACTTAACGAGATTTAAATTTTATAACTTCTCAATTGAGCAAAGTGTTCTCAATTGAACAAAGTGTTCTCAATTGAACAAAGTGTTCTCAATTGAGCAAAGTGTTCTCAATTGAACAAGGCAAACTGTTCTACCAATAAAAACAATATGGCTATGCAGACAGTGGCTGTCCACAATCTCCGTAGAAACGACTGACTGATACTTTTAGCTCTCTGTTGCAAACATCTATGCTCCTTTAAGAGTATCAAGGCTAATAAATTCTATCGTACGTCTAAGCCAGTGTGGCAACACATAGGTTTACCAAGTTTAATGATAAAACTTTTCATATTGTTAAATTTCATCTTTAGTATTTCTATACAGCGATAGAGTAGCTCGGAATAATGCTGATATGAAAATGACAATCTCATTGTTTTTGCTGGGAAAGTGAAAGTGACTTGTAAAGATAATCCAAAAAGCTGAAAGCAAAAAATTGACAGACAGCCCTCTATGCAAACAAAACCAGCTAAAAGCTGTTAACAAATTGTATTCATTGGAAATACAGCCCCCTATAGTAGATACGTCACCAGAATAATGAGTATGCTATAAGGCAAGGAAAGATTCATTCAAAAGTACTAGCAGTAAACTTCCAAACAAAGTATAATTACATGGGTACATAAAATAACAACATATCTATACTGATACAAACAAAGATGTTTGGAGTAACATCCATTGGAAATCAAACCTTAATGAATGACTTACTCCATGGCAAGGGCTCCTTTTATATGAGTTGAAGTACATAACAGTACTTGGTGCTGGGTTTGAAGACATACACATGCAGTATATCACAGTAAGCATAAAGTAATACCTCAGCTAGTGTATGATTTGAAGCATATAGCTGCAGTATGTGGCAGTAACTTCAGCTAGTGCTGGATTTGAATATACAGCTGCAGTATATCACAGTAAGCATAATGTAATACCTCAGCTAGTGTATGATTTGAAGCATATAGCTGGAGTATGTGGCAGTAACTTCAGCTAGTGCTGGATTTGAACATATAGCTGCAGTATATCACAGTAAGCATAATGTAATACCTCAGCTAGTGTATGATTTGAAGCATATAGCTGCAGTATATCGCAGTAAGCATAATTCAAGGGATCAGTCAGCGATGCCTTAGCTGGGTTCATCTTAAATTTCAGCAAGTCTAAAATTGGCATGAAAGCATCCGACACCGAGAATTCCTCGTCCAACGTCAGCGTTTCAGCCACCTTCTTGAAAAATTCTGCGATCTCACTGAAATCTGAAATAAACATAATTTGAAGAACAAATATTAGTCATGAAACAACAGTTGAGCACAACTAATATCTAGAGGTCTGCATACATATCTGAGCTCTTTCATGAGTGAATACTTGCAATGATAATATGGATAAACTTCATTTCCACCATTTTATCAAATCAAAGGAACAGTGAAGAACTAAAAACAGTGAAAAATCTTTCTTTTTTCCCTCTAATTTTGAGGTTGATTTTTACATAACATATTAACAGTAGTTATTGCATGTTGGCAGGGGGTGCTAGATGGCTAGTCAAGTTCACACACAGCAGTTACTGTATTCTGCTGGAGTGTTTGCTACATTCCCATACATACAGCGCACACCTACTCAGTTGACCTACGCAGATAGGAGGAGCAACACACCCAGTCCACACAGACTTTCCATAATGTGCTGAAAATCATGTCTCGAGTAAACCCCTTTCTGCAGAATAGAACATGTGGTGATATCCAGTCATACCATCATGGTTCGGGTTTGTTCCTTCGATGAAACATTATCATGCATGATATCATGTTAGGATTGGCTGTGCAACATCGCTGATGGTATGCATAGTACGATATGTCTCAGTACAGACCACATAGTTCATCTGCAGTATAGTAACGTACCTACCTTATGAATTTGTAAATTAGAAAATAATGTGTTCAGTCATCTGCAGGGTTTTTGTACAAACACCAATGGTACAGTATCTTTGTTTTTAATACTACAGTATGGCATCTTTGCTGCTCTGCATTGTCAAGCACTGTAAATTATTACATCACATCAAACGATATAACATGGGTTCAGAACAATGTCATATATATCAGGTTATACTTTTATTTCACCTTTCTTTATACTGTACTAATTCATCACCACCATGTACCTGACATAAAAAGAGATTTAAATCTTTATGCAACACCTTTCCTGTGCATCTTGAATAAAGACAAGAATGCAACATATATATGTTGAAATGTCATTATATATAAACAAAGATAATACATAAAGGTTTGTATTTTGCATTTGCCGGAGGAAAGGGAAGGGGAAACGTGGGTTTCCGGGACTCAGGTGTTTCTACTCACCTGTGATTTGCCAGTTAACTGCAGGCATCTCTTGTAGCTCTCAAACAGATATCTTAAGACATGAGACTGTCCGGCAGGATCATCCTCATCTGAGTTGCTCATTGATATGACATGAAAGGAAGGATCCACCAGCAACAAACACTCAAACAAGGCCTTAAAAATAATAAAAGAAAATAGGAGAAATTATTCTGATGACATTCCTGAAGTATTTATTCATGTAACATGAAAGGATGGATCAGCAAGCAACAATTCTTTTCAAAAATGCAAACTTTTCTGGCCAATCTGAAACAGGGAAGCAGAGTCCTTTGCAAGCATTTGGCTCGAGTACTGTACATTATTACAAACTACAACAACTATAAGTAAAACAATGATTATATCAGGGAGAGACAGGGAGTTACTGTCGATCAGAAATCTATGTAACTCAGAAATGTCAACCTGCTACTGTACAGTCCTGTTCAAATGTACTTACCAAAGTAGGACAACAATAGAAACAATACAAAACAAGAATGCCATGTTTCTTTGTTACAGTATCGTTTTTAAACTTTTCTTTTTGTTAATGTTGGAATCATGTTTTTTTTCTATCTGATAGTTAATGTATTTAAACTGGATAGTCAATGTAAATGAAGGGCAAACAATTCCTCTATTCATTTGCTGATTTGACAATGCTATTTATGGTACTCAATGAAACTTTGCATCCAAGCTGAGCATACATGTGTGCTTACAACAATGGCAAAATGCATGGCCAGTATTTATATCTGGCTAATTGCATTGTGGGTCAATGTAATAGCAACCTAGAACCATTGATGTTCATCAGGTATAGCAATGTCATGTCTACGACCTTCATGCAATACAGTATTATATAATCAAAATGACAATCTTTTCCTAGCAAAGGAATTGATCAACATGCACTGTGTAAGAAATAAGACCACAGGATCATGAGAACTGTAAACCCCATCACAAGCAAAATCATGGCCTCTGTAGAGCTGAGAAAAAGCTGACTGCTGCATGGAACATTCACACACACTAATCTACTGTATACATGGTGTACATACTATACTATGTTCACAGCAGTATGTGGCAAGCACAGTACCTGATGCCATTCTAATCAACACAGTATATGACTCACTGATTCAACAAGATCCCAGTCAAACCAACACCAACTATCACAATGTTTATCTTTTAGTTGTGTTGCCATGTCAACAAGATAAATGCAGTTTCTTGGCATCCCTCTCTCCTAGGTCATTCCATCTAAAAAAAAAAGAAGATTAAATAGAGTTACAAAAAACTGCTTTTAACACTGAACCAAATTAGAAAACTGTAGTTACTGGTAGTGCACCTACTGTTTATGGGAGCAATGGATTGTGTAGCTAATTTTTTCTTATGTCTGTCAGTTCCAGCAAGTTAAGTTAGCCTACATATTAACACCCCCCCCCCCCCCAGAACAGGTTTCTAGACCTAAGCACTTTACACTGCGCTTTGGGCGGAGTGAGGGACTTATGAATGTAAGGCAATGAAAAGGAACATACAGCCTCTTCGAGGGCTAAGCCTGGCGTTCCATCTCTCAGTCACTATAGACCTACTACATGATACTTTAAGTCTAGCACCGAGAAACCAAAACATCACCCCCAAATGACAATAAACGAAAGGAAAAACAAAGCACCCCGCTCACGATTAACTCCCGAGTACAATACAATGATCAGCAGGCACCTGCAGGATATGTGTTTCACCGTGCCATACCATGCCCAATATGTAACAGCTCAATGAACGTACTAAGGAGTTCTTGCACTAAACATGTAATGTGTTCTATCACACCAGTATTTGGCATTCCGTTATCAACGTTAAGTGCATGTATTCTTTACTTCACAAGTGATGTCTTTTTATTTTTCCTGTGTATATTTGGACAAATTCCATTACTGTGGGAAAATACATGATTAAATATTTACTTATCGCTTTTAAAACCTAACAGCCTCTACATTATCAGACAAAATTTCTGGATGTCTAGTCTTGCATGATGATTCACCTATAATTCCATAATCCAATCATGTTGCGAAAGGAAAACTATGGAGCCAGTATTGCAAAAGCTGATGAGCTGTGGATTGTAGAAACATCAGCACTGGAAATGATGAGGAATGGTTTCTTTGAATTATCCAAGATCTTACTTGCATCCATATATCTTACCAAGGACACAGGACAGCCAATTCTGTACTTTGAATTAGTCACAACACATGTGAGTGTACACAGAACACAGTACACAGAACACTAACTGATAAATTTTGGGTCAGTCATGGTCAGTGTTTGCACCGAGGAATTGAAGCTGTGAGGGAAATCCTGAGCTAAAGAAAATTTGGGAAGTATTTTCAAAACTAAGTAGCGAGTTGCCACTCAGTAAAGATTCCATTGCAATCTATTGTGTTGTAGCTACACCCTCAGCTCTGTGGAAAAACTGTGTGTGACTTATCTTTGTGTGGGATTCAGGAAACAAATGCAGTGTGATTCCTGTAATCCCGCATCTCAGTGCAAACACTGGTCATGAAGTCTTTTGGTATCCACCAAGACCATTGACTTAAAGAGGCCATAGTTTGAGACAATGCAGCCAGCTACCCAGTTATGGTATACTTATAGCAGTTCATCACCACCTTGCTCTGAAAACAGACAATTTCAGACCACTATAGACCATTGCTATAATGCCAATTTTATACAATGTCAGACAGTTACAGACCATTGCTATTGTACAATGCCAGTCTCATACAATTTCAAACAGCTATAGACCACTGCTATGATGCCAGTCTCAAACAATGTCCAACAGTTACACACCATTTCAAAAGTATGATGGCAATTTCCTACTATGTCAGACAGTTACAGACAGTTGCTATGATGCCAGTTTCATGTACAACTTCAGACAGTTACAGAAAATTACTATGATACCAGTCTCATACATATCATACAGGTACAGACCATTACTATGATACAAGTCTCATACAGGTACAGACCACTACTATGATGCCAGTCTCATGCAATGTCAGACAGGTACAGACCATTACTATGATGCCAGTTTAACACAACAGTACTGTAGACAGCTACAGACTGTTTAGCCAGGCTCTCATTACTGTATCAATATTGGTGTTATGTAGAAATATTGCCAAAATTTCATAAAATTGCAACTGGCAAGACAAAGGCACTTCGCAGGAAAATATCCTTAATATGGCTTTACTTTGTGTGAGGATACCGCAAAAAGAACAACTTTCCCTTTCCCATGACTGTACCAGTGGAACATCATGAACAATAGCTTAGTAAATTTTCAACACCGATATCTACTAAAATCATAAAATCCCGCATCATGTTTCAATCCCCTGTTGACTTACCAAGTTAATAGACAACATAGCTAATCTTAAAGATGCAGTGTTGGACTTACCTGAGTCAACAGTTATGAGGAATACTCTCTGTATGATTTTATCTATAGATTGAATAATTCTAGTCTTTTGATATTTCACTCTCATTTTCAATCTCTCTCCTTTGGTCTCCTTCCTCCGGGAGGTGAACTGGGATCGCTTCGTCTTCCAAGACATCTTTTTCTTGATTTGGTGGAGGTTCCTCGGTGGCAGATTTGCTCTTCACCAAATGGGCAAATGGATCTGAGGTTGCCATGGTTTTCTGGTAAGTTGACCCTCTTTCAGTAATTCTTCAGCATAGACACACTGTACAATATAAACAGATAGTCACAAGGAAAGTTTAACTTATTACCTCCCAGGAAATGGTTGGTCAGGAAAAGTGTCATTTCATTTTTATTTTTCCATTAAAAGTTTCTACAGTATATATATATATATTTAGAAAAATTTAAAACATACAGTACATTACAATGCTTGGAAAAATACTTTTAGAATCACAATGTCATGTTACAACCCACAAATGAAGTACTGTAAGAGACTTAACCATATACCATGCTAAAGGGCACGGTGCATATCAGTGACACCAAACTTTTGAGCATGTTTTCACAAGGCCAGTGAATCACTAATCTGACATGCCCATTGAATTACAATACAATACTGTACAGGTTCAGTTGACGACACACTGCTGCTTAACCTCCTCAATAACTGTAACATATTAGTTATGAGGCAACAAAATACCACTGTAAGCAGGGCAGGCTAAATTCAGAAACACGGCATGAAACTACGGTACCATCTATTCTTGAGATCTCATGTTCACAAGGTGTCAAAGTTTCACCTCTGCTGACCTCAAAATAAGTGTTGACCTCCACCAAAGCAACAGGGTTATTTTCCTGTGTAGGTTTTACAGTATAAACTTTCCAAATGTGAGATCAGTCCGAACATGTACCCATTGAGTTATTACTGTTTACTACTGTATGTTTCACTGTGTGACCTATACAATGATACCAATGGCCATATTGGCCTTCACCAACATGATAAGGTTTATGCACTCAGTGTGGTCCAATGAGAGCTTAGTTCAAACTTGCAGTCTTGAGGAAACGTGTCAAGAAATGAGCCATCACGCACTCACTAACACACACAATTTATGATTATCTTGAAACTGACAACCAATTACCACTAACGGAAAACTTCATTTTATTTTCAGCCAAAATACGTGCAACATACTTCAAGTTTCTAGCACTGGTCCTTAGAACAAGTAGCGCAACATTTGGCCCTCTGATCTAAATGTCAGTCAACTTCGAAGTGAGAGTTATCTTTTCACATGATTTAAGCCCAAGATCCTTGTACTATTACTGTACTTGCAGAGCAAAAAGTCAACTCAATCATTGAGTACCTGGTATAGTTCTTCCCACAAAAGGTAAGTTATGTCAGTGGCTGAGCTCTTTACTAGAATGAATAAATATAATACTTTGCATATTTTCATTTATTGCTTTGAATAAATGTTTTAACTGTCCTGTAAGTTTTCTGCCAACCTACAGTATGTAGTGCACTTCATCAATGCGGTGCACTCCCTTCTCACATCGCACCTGTGGGCCTGCTTTATAGCTTGGTTGATAAGATCTGTCAGTATTTAAAAAAATCGATATCGATACATTGATTTGAAAATATCGATAATATCCGTTATATCTAGATTTTACCGCAAAATTTCGCAAAAAACTGGTACATGCACAATGCGCTGGACATATGGGCCATACACGTCAGTGCTGCACAAGTACAGTGACTAAATCAGTCACAAATGCAACCCAAATATTTGAGGTTTGGTACCTAGAAATTCACTGACTAGTTGTTACTCAGTGATAAATTTAGACATGAGCTGCTACCAAAATAACAGCTTAGCAAAAAAGTTGACTTAATAATGAAAACCAGGAGTGGACTGAACCAGTCCAGGAATAGTATTTTGAGGGGACTGGTTGTAGCCTACATTTCAAAGCCTTGTTTTGATATACAATAGAAACTTTTAAAATATAAGCAAAATTTACTGTACGAGCAAGTTTTACTATCAATGTAAAATGCACAGTAATTGCTTGTTTCTAATCCTGTCTCCCTATACTTCCCATGGAATATCTTTGTCATTGTACAGAGCTTCTTGAAAAGATTTTCATAAAATGGCAGGGAAAAAGAAGATGAAATTAGATTCATTTTGTAAATTGATATCACTTCATAAGTTATACTATTCCGAGGTGCTTGTGATGCTCTCGCAGAACTTTCAAGTCAAAGGTTATGATCAGGGTATACACAATATTCTCAAGAACATTCTTATTATTGTGACACAGGATTGTATACAGGACCATGCTCTGCATACAGTTGAAGAATCACCACACTGTACATGTTGAACACTGTGTAGTGTGTTGCTGCTATAGATCTTGATTACATTCCATACAAATTGCAAAGTACTATATTTTGACCTCAACTATTGTACGCTGTCTAATTTTATTGTAGTTTCCAAAACATTATCTCAGAACATAATTGCAAGTTATGCAGTATGTACATACTTTTTGGTAAACACAACAAAAAAAGGTGATTTGTACTGTGTTGTTGGGAGAGAAAAAATGACAATCACTGGGGCAATCATATAATTTACACAGTATGCAGACTTACTCTCTAGATTTTGAAGTTGGCTATAAGCCTAAGACTGTAAATGTAATTAGGATTGGGCAAGCTGGCATACAATAGGCAATAAGCCTCGCTATCCTGCAGTAATTTACTGCAGAAATGACTTTGCAAGTTACTGAGGTAGGCCTACGGCCGAACATACAGTACTCAGTAGAACAAGCATTACTTTAGCCGGTTACTTACTGGGTTAGGCCTAACAATAAAGTTACTGTTACTGTTAGTAACAGCGGCTCCAGTAACACCAACAGTTAACTTAGGCTACATCAATTTGCAGGTCCTAATGTTGTGTCAGCCGAGTCACTGTACTGGGCAGTTTTCTCTCATGTTATGACCTATTAAGAGGGCTATCATCCCCTTCATGAAAACTGTACTGCAAGCGAAATCGTAAGATTTGACGAATTTCTCACTGATTTTCAACGAACTTCGTGCAGCCCACATCGCTTTTTTTTTCGTGAAAGTTTATGTCAGAGTTGACGATAGAAATAGATGTGAAGAAGGCGAATGGTACTGTCATACCAAAAGTCCTGTGAAGGTCAGAATATGTTGCAACGTCAGGGAGAATGTGCATGCCTTTGGCTCTTGACTGTTTATAACAACTTGAAGTTCTATAGAAACGGAAACATACTCCCACTATCAAGTATTAGACCTTCGTGATAATTCCGATACTACAGGATACATTTCATTCATCCATTTACGTTCAATTTTGAACAATACAAAGTTTACTGCAAGCCTTGCTGTCTAATAACTGAATTGAGTTACCTAGCTTTTACCATCTATAATTCATTTCTATCTAGGATGAGGTGGGTGAACCAGCTAACTTATGGAACGCCGTTAAGGAAAGGCGTTCACAAAACTTAAACGTAAAACAAAACGCTGATTAAATTTTAAACTAAGTGCACTTAAAGACAAAATTTAAAAAAAAAAATGCTACAAAACTTCAAAAATCAATAGAAAAGATACAACTCCAATTTTCATAGGACATTTTTTAGCTGACACAGAAAATGTTGAAGTTTATTCTGTCTATTTGAAAATGGAGTAGAATGAGCATTAAAGAGTTCAGTTTGTTTTCTTAGCTTTCAAATGTAGTCATTGTACGTTAGCCACGAAATATAATTACAGTTCTACTGCTATTTGTTGACGTCACTAGAAAAGCCTTCTACATGCAAAATTCCATGGAAGCAAAGCGAAGTAAACTTTCATGTTTTATAAACATTTTAATTAAAAAAAAAAAAAAAGCAGGTTATTTGCGCGGTACGTAGAAATGCGACACTGACAAATTATTGAGAAATTGATTACAGTTAATACCTGTTGACATGTTAAAGACCTATATCAGCATTGGGAAAAGTTCTTAAAATTGAACTGAGTTAAATAGCAGCTATTTTTCAGGCAATTTTTAAAGTATTTATTTTCTTGGAATTCTAGTCTCTATGCGCTTCAGGTGACGACGAGTTCCGGTCGAACTTCCTTCGAACATAGGCTAAAGTAATATTTAACTACAATTCGCAAGTTCATCTGTTCATTTTTGTTTGTAAATATTTGTTTATTGATTAGCAAAGACAGTCCATAGAAGCAGAAAATAGCAGGCTGAGAGGGTAGTATCGATTTTTCGTGCTCCCTGTCACTACTTAATAAAGTTACAGGCCGAGATAATAGTATCGCTTTTTTGTCACGAGTGTTCCCTTAATACCGTACTTAATAACAGGCCGAGATGGCAGTATAGGCTTTTGCAGTCTCTCTTTTTCCATCCTGAGTCGACTCCTCACGTGACATATACAGTGCATACACTGTTCAAATGACAATCGTTCGGGTTATCACTAGCTAGTATACATTATATGGATATTCCATATAGGGAACTTTTTAAGGCAAAACGCTTCCTCCTATATCATGAAATTCACAGTGCAACTGGCACAGCCTGTTTTGTGGTTCACATTTTATTGAAGTCCAAGGTAAGGTCTAGGAGTGGAGAGTTTAATCCCGTGTGAATTGAAGGAGGACTATTCCACTTTAAAAAAGGGGTTGGGTATGTTCTTAACTCTGGAAAGGTGCTTTGAGTTACATACAGTGGCAGCACCAGGATTTTAAAAGTGGGGGGGGGGGGCAAATGCAGGGCAAAAGAAAATGTTGGGGGCCAAAACAATTTTCGCGCGCAGCGAAAATCGAGCGCGAAACGTGAGACTTACCGGGTGGGGTCCAGGGGCCCACTTCAGGGCCCCTGGTGGGATCCAGGGGCAAATCCCCGTTGGGGTGCAGGGTGCGAAGCCCCCGGAAGCTCTGAGGTTTTAGCAAATCTCTTGGTAAAAAATTAAGTCTCAGGATAGGTGTATGTTGGTAATCTCTTGACACATTTTACACTTTTCTTAAAACAGAAAGGTGAATGCAATATGTACAGTATATTAACAGGGAATAGATATATACATATGTATCTGTTACACTTTAAGTTTATATATTGAGCATACCAGGTAGTACATGATGTATTAGAGGGATGTGTTCACAACTACCGCAAGAATTAATTACTTTGAAAAGTTTGGGGATGATTCAAACAGGGAGGAAATTTATTTGTGAATTATTTTGCCTTGAAAACTCCTGAAAGGACATATATACTTCAGGAGCTGAGTGGGGGAGGGGCTCTGACTGGGTGGCATTTGCCCCCATGCCCCCTTGGTGCCGCCCCTCGTTACATACAGTAGTGGGGGGACATTAATTAAGAGACACACTAAGAATGATTAAAAAATAGGTCTATTTCTAAACAGGTTTCAAAAAAACTCAATTTTTGGTTAACAAATGAGGGGGAAAAAAACTACACCGAATTAAAGGTAGTCATTGAGTTGATATCAGTGAAGATTGCGGTGATTTTGAAGTATACAAACACACGACAATACTCACAATCAGCATAATTAATCAAGTTTCACATCCAATAGTTATATGAAAATTGTCAATTTTTTTGAATTTTTGACCGTTACTTGCTATGATTGTGTGCATGTGAATGTACTAATGTGAAAATGTCGGAGGCTGGTCACAAAGTTTCAAAGAACAAATTTAATCGTTGGTTACTCACTCATTAGTGTTCCAACGTATGTAAAACTTTGGGATCCTTTTAGTTTGACTGTTTGTTATTAGTATATGATGGAAACTTGACCGGTTTAGAAAAATTGAGTGAATTTCACAAAACAACTCAATGAGCCTCTTTAAATTTGAAATTAAATATGTGAATAAACATAAAATTAGGATGCGTAAGTTGGCAAAGAAGAAATCCTTGTCAGACTTGTGAAATAGTATTTAAAAGTGTTTCTGACGTGTGCGCGGGCAGGTCTCACATATGCTGAACTAAAAGATTGCCAGTGCGCAAGCACGGTTTGTATGGATACTTCAACCAACGCTTCTTTAGTCGAGGGTTAGAGGTCAATGATGATGGTAACCAATCATAAGTAGAACAACCCGTATGCAAAACATTGTCACCGGCAATTAGCCAATCCAGTAATTATTATGAAATCTTTCCCTGTATCAGCATAGGTCTATACTCCACTCATTCTAAATTAGGTTTATGAATTTCATTATATCTGCTTCTGGAAGGGAAATACAATGTTGATAAATTAGCGTAAACACATGAGATCGGTCGCTTGCGCTACTGATATAGAGAAGTTTGTAATGAACCTAGTATATACAACAGAAGCATTATCACATTTACATTTTTGCAGAGAATTAATTCGAAATGTTTTTTTTAATTGTTTGTTGGAACTTGGAGGGCATTTTAATTGGTTAAGATGATTTGTCGAACAGAAGTACCACCAAGTGAAATCGATAGTTTTTCATGTCCTTGTTGACTGAAGAGAGATATATTCTCTTGTTTCTGTAAAACTTCTCGAACATAGTTCGCCAGAACATACGTATATGGGATGACATCTTTGGTCATACACACTTTTTCAAATTACTTGATCCGATCACATGCATATAAATGAAATGTACGGGATATACAAACTTCACAGTGGTCTTCAGGCTGTTAATCAGTACAATCAAATATTCCCAAAGCAAATATTACAATAACATCAGTGGCGGCGCCAAAATGTCGGACTTGGGGAGGGCAAACTGAGGGCAGAGAAAAATGTTAGGAGGGGGCAAAGATTTTCTGGCCCAGAGTGAAACCGAGCGTGAAGCGCGAGGCCGTGCTGTTGGGGTCCAGGGGCCCGCCTTAGGGCCCGTGGAGGGGTCCAGGGCAAGACCCCGGTGGGGGTCATAGGGGGCGAAGCCCCCGGGAAGCTGTGAGGTTTTAGCATATCTCTGGGTGGAAAATTAAGTCCCAAGAGAGGTATATTATTTATTTTTATATTATTTATTTTCCGGTTGACCGTACTCCAAGGTTCCCAACTTTTTTCTTTGGGAGTACCACCTCGCATTTACGTGATGCCACCGAGTACACACACACACATAGGCGACATACACTTCCACTCCAGTCACTTTATTCTATAAAAATGTGCAGTACTTACCATTATTCTTTGACAGTTCAATTCTCCTCGTAGCCACAGTTGAAGTGGCTACGGGCATTAAATAAAAACTGGCAGCCTGTGTGGCATAAATTAGGCATTTAATCAATCATGGTTCCCCGGAAGCTGTTCTTATTCAGTCCAATGCCAATACATAGCTTTGTGATTAAATTAATTTTGGATGAGTACAAGATCTGATTGGGAAGGGTGAGAGCAACTGGGGGGGGGGGGGCAACTGGGGGCAAGGAAACGATCTGGGGGGGGCAAATGTCCCCGCATGCCCCCCCCCCCCCCGGTAGCGACGCCACTGAATAACATTATTCTCCGTGAATAATTCAAATTTATAATTTTAAAGACGGTTCACACTCTACAAACTGCTGGGTAAGGTATGTATGTATGTATGTATGTATGTATGTATGTATGTATGTATGTATGTATGTATGTATGTATGTATGTATGTATGTATGTATGTATGTATGTATGTATGTATGTATGTATGTATGTATGTATGTATGTATGTATGTATGTATGTATGTATGTATGCATTCAGCATTGTTAGTGGGCACCTAAGGTTGTGACATGGTCATTGCTGGGTAACCCAACGTTCAAGTTGGGTAATTTTTGTTCAGTCAGTTGGGCAACAGTCGAGTATGAGGAATATCTAACCAAATTATGAGTAGTTAAAGATTACCAAATTGTTTTTTTTTTTTTTTCAAACGTAGGAACTCAAAGAATGTATGCGTTGCAGATCGCTGGCGTAGATGTGTTTGTACGGGTGTGTGTGGGATGGGGGGGGGGGGTGGGACGCTGGGTTGGGGAGGTGTTAAGCATTCCTTCAGTTTTGTGATTATTTGTGGTTTCATGAAAGGTATATACAACTGGTAGACGGGTAAAAAGTTGAGAGGTACCAAGGATTGGAAATAACTGTCCAACGATTGCAACAGACGTGGCTGACTTATGACCCCCCATGACTTCACTAAGTGCAAAGATGGACGACATTTCAAACCATTGACTGTTATGTGATGAGCCATTTATAACCATGAATTATTATAGGGGTGTGGTTCTTCAAATGCATAGAAGTTTCACCGAGAAATGAATCAGGGCTCAACAGTTATTGTGACATGCTAAAAGTTTACTAATTTCCCTATATTTACAATAAATTATTTAAAATTCTTAATCATCTAACATTTGCTGTTGAATATTTCTCATGTAAAAAATACTCTTCTTCGGGGGCGGGGGGTGGACTCACTACTGAAAAAGAGACGTTTATTACCATCAGTATCAATTGAAGTGAGAGAATGGGAATCTGCATCTAAGTATTCTTTACTATGATGTTGGTTCTCCTTGGAGGAACCTCCCAAAAACTGAACTGCTCCCCATCTCCGTACTTTACAGTCTTATAATTATCAGCTACCTGTACTACCTGTCGGCTCTTACCGTATTCTGCTTGCTGATCGGTATTCCCAAATTGTTTGACATTCTTGACACCGAAGTTTACGTGTTTATTGCTGAACTTTCCGAAATGAGTATACTCAGCGGCACAATCCTACATCATATAAAGACCTATCTGTTTTCACGCATGTATATCAACTCGATGGACTCTCAGTCAAACTTCTCTCGTCTAAATTAAGGAATACTCTACAAATTAGGCTATGCATTTTTAAGTATAATATCACATGTAACCTAGATTTCTTGTTTGTTCTAAATACAAGTCAACGTTAGTAAGACCTCAGTCTAAAGTTACAATCGCATGTGTACTGCTGTCACTTAAAAAAAAAGGTTTCACCAAGCAAGATGAAAAAGTTTAAATAATTATTTAAAAGTTGGTAATTCTGGATTATGGATTTTAAATGCTGCACCAACCATTTTTCATATACCGTTGATCAACCACTCGTGCGCAAAAGGGGGAGTGTGGGGGAACCACTTCCCATAAGACCCCCACCTCGGGATGAGCATCACTCATGATCAATATGGTTGACAGAGGTTTTTCTTTTGTAAGTACTGTGCACCGATTTCTAACTGTTTATTCTGATGTACCCTAGATAAGGTTAAAGGAAGGGAATACTTCACCTAGCAGGGTAAGAAGTTAAGAATTTGTTTTGGGAGAGCTATTTATAATATTTCAGTATATCTCTAGCCAGTAACATCATCATCCCTGTTAACAGTATAGAACTACAGCACACGCTAGTGCTTGCAAGAGTACATAATGTTAGGTACGATGGGGCCAGACTTGTATTCCACATGCACTGTTAAATGCCCCGCCACCAATACATACAAAGGTTGCTGGTTCATGCAGCACATTACAGTACAACGTTTTGAGCACATTAAACCATCACAATAATTGCGAACCGTGCAGGTCATGTGACTCATTTGTAAACAAACGATGCACGACAGAAACTAATAGACCTTGCTGCCCTTGCATAAATACCATTTTCTATTGTTACCAACCGGTTGATCTCTATTGCAATTTACTGTCCTACGGTCTTTGCACGTATTTGACTTTCCTTCAGCTAAGTCATTCACCGATCGTACTTAAAGAGATCATGGCACAAAAGTCAAAGGAGACTGTGTTCTTTCTTTTTACATACTGGAAAAAATTAGCATCCAAAACTGTTGATGGTTTCCTTATGACGTCACTCAATGTAATGTATAATCAAACTTTTGAATTTTCTCAGTCGGAATTTCCCAACTGAGAAACTGTTTCTTCAACTCGAGTGACGACGTCTCTTTAATCATACTCCATAGTGGCAAATTGTATGTGGCACTAACAGAGTATCATTTGAACACTGAAATCATCAACACTGTACACGCAGGGAGCTGTTATTCCTAAATGACAACTCTCCGGTACTAGAGAAGTTGGAAGAGTACTTCGTACTAGGTTTGGGGTTTTCAATGAAGAGAGTCATCGGGCCAACATTGGATTTTGAAAAAAAACCTCCAGAAAACAACATACAGATCATTAACCAAACATCATTACGGCATGAGATACACCCTATATATTTTTTTCTACGGACGGGTGATTTCAGCAAATGGACCTTGGGGGGCCAATCTTGAGTCATGTACCCCAAATTTCCGCACGTAACTTAATACGATGGAGCTAAAAGACTTTCATAAATCAAACTATCAAGGTTGCACACATGTATGAAAATCTGAAGAAGAGAAACATGGACAATTTTGTTAAGTCGGACGTTGGACCCACATTTAACCTTAGACCACAAACAGATCACTAACCAAGTATCATTATGACAGGAAATGAACAACGTTTAACTTCATTTAGAGGAAACTTAAGAGTTAAGCTTTTTAAAGTATCTGACAAGGTGACCCTGGGGTCCATCATAAACTTTGGATTCCGAATTCCTTATCCAACTGAAGGTGCAACTTGCTGAGCATTATTATAACAAATCATCAACATTGTAACAGAAAATCTGTAGGAGGAGAGGCATTTTGTCGAATTTCATAATATGGGCCAAAGGGCCGACTGGAACCTTAAACCAAAACTTCCGGTATACCATAAGCAAATCACTCATTAAATATCATTATGGCAGTCGTCAGATTTGTTCAACATTATTTAGAGGGGACATAATAGTAACCAAAATCGCCTCTACTAGAGTATGATTATAACAAATCATTAATACTGTATAGGAGAATCGGTAGGAGGAGAGTTATGTAAACGAATTTGTAAAATGGGCCATAGGGTCCACATAGGCACCTTGGGCCAAAGATTCCTAAACACACCGAAGGTACCATTAACTCTGTATCATTATGACAAACCATTAGCGGCTGATCCACTCTGTACAGACACATTGTATGGATGTTCAAACAATCTGCATTTTGAATAACTGTAGAGAGATTTTGCAATCGGGGACTCCCGATTGTGAAATTAAAACTTGGAACCCGACGTTTTTGTCTTCGTGTCATGGCCTCGTCTGGCTGTTATATCCTGTTTACATTAAAGAATGTTGATTGCCTGCCAGCGTGAAAAAGGTATTGCGTTTTCGATTTTGAAAGCACACGTACAGTGAGTAATATCAAAAGGGTAGTATTGTCCTACTGTATGTATAGCCTACTTCAAATATAAGCAGTACCATGCTCTCGAGAATACCAAATGGTGTATTAAATTTTCATTTGTTTTCAAAATGCAACTTTCTTCCCCAAGCTTAGTGGCTTGTTTTTCTTGAAACGGTGACTTTTAAGAGTAACTGCATATTGATGGGTCTTATGAGGATCAAGTAGGTTGCCCAAGGGTATGATCATGTGAATGAACACGGCATGTTACAATATTATCTAATGATTATTCTTTAATTTGGGAATACAGAACCAAATCTTTTACTCGCGATTACAGATTCGTATCAACTGATTATCATTGTAACGGGGGGGGGGGGTCAATCCAAATTGAAATGTTGAGGGAGATGGGGGTACGTTTGACTAACTGACAAGTTTGAATGACTAAAGCTGGCCCTGCAGGGTTATAAGCACTGCACGTTTTGATGGCCTTCGGTAGGGACAGGGTCAATAGGATTTCCCCCGGGGTCGAGTGTAACATCCGTTAACGGGATCAGAAGAAAAACTCAGGAATCTCTGAGGTATTTTCATAATTGTGAGCATTTGAATGAAAAATTCTGTACCTTTGAATGGTATTGAAATGGGAGCAAAAACTGCAGACATTGCATATGTTAAGACAAATGGTAATTTTGATGATTGACAGGTGGAGTCCCCAGGGTCTAGTGATTGAAGGCACAAATTGTCAAAGTCTATCAAAGGATAATTCGGGGACGCCTAGCCAGGGATTTTAACCGAGAACGGAAGCTGGCCCGAGGACATGTGTAAAAGATCTATTTAAGACGATTTAAGCGATACAAGAACATTCGTTTGCTTTTCGAACTTCCCAGATGACCGGAGTTGGCACTTTCCTGGCGTCCTACGTTGCATATAGGCCTAACCAGCCAAGTTGAAATAGGGATATCATGTCTGCAATTACTAATTTCATGTTTCCATAACAACCTATCAACAATTGTACTGTAAATACATATTAGGTGGGGGTTGAGGTGATACAAGAATCGTAATGAATAACGCATTTCATTTTCTTTGAGTATTTTGCAAATATTTGGGGCTAAGCACATAGGCGTAGAGACTCCTGAAACTTGTTTCGTGGGGGGGGGGGGGGGAGATTTTTGCCCGAATTTTGTTGTTACGAATTAATGAGGATTACCATCTACGCAGACTTGGCACATATACGGAAAATAGTAATACATATATGGAAATTTCCAGCAAAACAGTCTCATGGAGAGTGGTTCAAAACTCTTTCTCTTATGCTCTTGTGAACATTTCCCCCATATGGCAGCCTATAGCCTAAAAGTACCAGGTTTGTACTGTCCAAAGTAAGTTTTCATTCTAATTAAGTGATTGTATATATATTTCAACGACGTTAGAAAATCTAATCCATGTCTTGCAATGTACAGATTATGAGAGAGAGAGCGGTCTTGAGTCACTGGCGTAGCTAGCATTTTTCCTCCAGGGGGAAGGGGGGGGGGAACGATGCGGTGAGGAGCAAAGATGTAAATTCCCCCAAAATTGCTTCAGGTTACATGGGTCTGGCTGACTTTAAAAGTGGAGGAGGAGGGGTGGTATATGGCGGGGGCATAAGCTAGTCTAGAGACTATATGTGGGTATCAAGTTATGATGTGATGAATGATGACTGATTGTCTTCCTGGTAAGATAGTCTAAGGGATTAGGGTGCCCCCTCTCCTTTTGAAAAGCTTTGATTTTAGGGTGGACTAGAATCCAAATGGTGTTATACTTGATGCTAGATTCGGACTGACTATATCTCCAGAAACTAAATTGGATGGCAATTTGTCATTAAAAGTGTGTGTGTGTGGGGGGGGGGGGGGGGACATCGAACCCAAAAGTTTTGATAAAGGGGAGTACGCTAGGGGTGAAAGGAACTGAAAAAATTGGTATGTGTGTGTGTGGGGGGGGGGAGTTCCCACAGGAATTCTAAGCGAGAGGCCGGTCTCAGTTGGAGAGGGGGTACAAGAAAGGTTTTGGCTTTGCGAACCCACCTGATGGTCGGAAACAGCACTTCCGGGTTTTCTAAGCTGCATGTACCCAGCCTTAAAATAAAGATCTCGTATCCACAGGTGAAGTATCCGTTTTGAGACCCCCCTCGGGTAGCTGAGTATGATTATTCAGAATGACAGCGCCATTGCACGGTGCGGTTTTGAAAATCTTGGTAAGCCATATCCGAAATCCTGTCCCGTCATCCCAAACTGAGCTATGATGTTGACATGATCTTGGTCCAACAGGATTTCGGATAGGATAGTCGGACTTGCTAAACACACTTGGTCGACTACACACTGATATTTGGTCCAACACCACGAAATTACTCAGAGAGGCAAAGCTTAGTAGTCTTTCATGCTCAGGCCCGTAGCCAGCCCACGTGGGGGGTGGGTCTTTTTTCCAAGATGTGGACCTTTTTCCAAATATGGAAGCCCCTCTCGCGTGTCGTAAGCATGTAGTTGCTAGGGGCTCCGGGCCGGTGCTGCTTTCTCCGGAAAATGTTAAATCTGCAGATCTGCAATCTGGAGCATTTTAGAAGACTACAAAAGACCTTCCGTCGTGAACAATTTAGATAAATAGTAGATACAGGGGCGTAGTCAGGAATATGCCAAGAGGGAGGGGGGGGGGATGTGAACTCGTAAAGACTACCTTAGCGGAGCGCCACCATCGGTTGGTGCTGAGCGTACAAGAAAATTTTGGGTTTTGCAAACCCCCAGATGGCCGGAAATACCCTTCCAAGTCTTTTCAGCTGCATGAACCCAACCTTGAAATATAGATCTCATGTCTACAATTTCTCAATTACTGAGAAAACAATTAGTCTGTGAAAGATGATGCAATGCCGAGATGAGCATTCAAAGAAACGTTTGGCTCTACAAACCACTCAGATAATAGAAAACTGCCCTTGCTGGGTGTTTAACATGCGTACATACATGCTCCCACCCCTGCATTCCACCCCAGCCTTGGTAGGCCTGCCGTATAAATTGAGGGAATTACTGTTTAGCGATATCACGGGGAAAAAAGCGAAAATGAGATCGAGCAGGGTCGCCCTACTTTCCCTTGCTATGCCTATGCTCGTGGGTGTTTCTGGCGAAGTCCTAAAATAAATACCACAATACGGCCAAGGGGGGGGGGGGGGGCGATCGCCTCCTTCGCCCCTCCTTGGCTACGCGCCTGATCAGTCTCGGAACCGGTCACACCACCACGACCACAGCAGACGCCGTGGGTGGTCGCCGTCGTGTCACAGGTTGTCATGGCAGTGTGTCAAGGGCTTTGTATTGTATCTGGTTCAATGATATCCACTTCCACAATGATATAACCATGCATGCGTGTTTTTGAGCTTATTATCTCATCACTCCACATAGTATAGTGACGAGATATGATGGTCAGCTTGGGCCTGTATACATTTTATGACAAAAGAAGAAAGGTTTTATCTTCCTGCTACTGTAAAAGTGCACGGAAATTCGGCCTCAATATGTCAAGATAAAAAAATATTTCATAGCTGACCCTTCAAACACAGGGCTGGAAAAATGGACCTCCCTCAAGCAGGGGTGGGTCGTTCCAACGCTCCGACACCCCCCCCCCCCCCCCCCCCGGCTACGGGCCTGATGCTGATAGATAACTTCAGAGTAAGATGAATCGTGCTGAAGCAGCAGCACCGGCAGCAATAGTACTATTTCTGTCGATAATTGCAATCGAAGATGTTTTCCATGACCCATATTTCGGGTTTCTTGTTGTGCAGCTGACGTCACACAAAGAGTGATAGCCAGTGTACATAGCTCAATCCATGGTTGTATAGTTCCACTCACAAAGCTATATGATCCCAATGCACTCACAGATTGTAATCAAACCAGCCTGAGACCGTTCATATTTCACCTCCTGCAGCGAGGAGGAATTTCTGTGGAACGCGACTCAGGCTGGACATGCTTCATGCCTCAGTCATGCACACAGTCTGGGGAAATATGTTGTATTGAAATACGAATTATGCATGGATATGTCTTGCAATTACGTATTGTAAGGGAAGTCTGAAAAATGTGATAGTGTCTTACCCCAAATTTCTCAAATTTTCCATGTCCTCTTTTGTTTTTTGCCAGCGATGCAAGTTGCCCCCCCCCCTCCCCCAGTAGCTATGCCACTGGTCTCAGTAGTAATTTAATTTGAAATGATGGAAACAATTTGGGATCCATTTTAGACAAATTACACAAAGTAACTCAGGCCTTGTTCACGAACATTTCTATACGATAAAAACCCCATCAACAACAACAACAACAAAAAAAAAAAAGACCCTAGCCTAAGCAATATCGTACACCTCATTTTTTAGTATCTATTCTTTTACTGGAATTGGCAAAATTGGAGATGTTGCAACATTCTAAGGAGAACTTAATTAGTTACCTGACCTCACCCAGAAGGTTAATAATATCAGCGATTTTGACTTCACGTCAAAGTCTATTTACAAATGAGCCCGGTTTCGATCCAGTCGGTAACATAACTTTTAACACTTGGAGTCATTACACTGTATGTGAAAAGACACTCGATCTTGTGCGTCTACACATTAGTTTAAATTCAAGAAAACAATACGGCAAAATTGGTCAAAAGTCAATTACCATGTTGTAACTGATATTCCTTGTTTTTTGTTTTTAAATATCAACAATGTCAACCATCTTTTAAAATATCTCTGTGTTACGTTTTGCTATAAAAACAAACGAAAAAATTACATTACTGTCAGTTCTGTTTGATGAACTAGATAGACAGTACAAGGAAGATTGAAGCTAAGTTTCAGATTATAGTCAATCTTATTGGTCATGGCTAACTTATTCTCTTTTATCAGCTGTTGAATATTATTACCTCCCTCTAAAAAGAAGAAAAGAAAAGGAGAGGAGAGGATAGGATAGGAGTAATAATAAGAGACACAATGAAGATCCTACTCCTCTTACTGCTATAAACTTTTAAGAAAACTTTTTTTTTTCAGATAAAAGTTTATTTTCAGTCTTTTTGTAAATGATGCTAACAAATTATACATCTAAAGGAATTAAATTGCTGATATATCCCGCAGAGTACTAAGTTAAAAAGAGTTTCTCTCGTAAATCGATTTTTCAATAATTTGCAGGAAGCGGTAGGTTTGCTTCACTATGATGTACTTTTTGTTTTTATGAGGTGTGGGGTCGGTCCCTGTAAGTATCCCTCACTTTCACATTGTTCTTATTTCATCCCAATGTAATTTTATTTGGTATTATAACTATTGAAGAATTAAGACTTCTGGTACACTCTAAAAAATATATTTGATTCGATTTTTTTAGGCTAAAATATCATACCAGTGGTGTTCTTTTTAGGATTCAGTTCCAAAGCATTACCATTTTTGCACTCCGGTCCGATAAAAGTTCTTTTCGAGATCACGATTGATTGACTCTCCATTTAGCGTAAGTATTCGTCAACAACGCCTCTCATGAATGATTGCCAACTTTGGACTCTTTTCGGCTTTATTTGGCGAAATTTAAAATAAAAATCTATCTGGATTGAATCTGATTACGTGTGGGTGTGACCTGCTCTTTAGACTCCTCCCATAATCATGGTCAATGTGGCGTTTTAAACAACCCAATTCTTTTTTTTTCAAGATATTTACATGGTAAGTTTGATCATTCGAGATTTTACACCTGTACAAAGAAACAGCATTAGTGCAGCGAATTGAATGGAATGTCACACACTTGTCTGCGTTCATCATGGTAACCTTGGTATAACGAATAACGTATAAGAATCAACACCGCTGATGGAAAGAAATCAAACCACGAAAACACTCCACTAGTCTAATAAGCTTGACATCACACCGGAAGGTGACATTATGATCTTTGACACAGGTGATGAAGATGAAGGAGACTACACCCTGGTGGTAGAATATATTGATGGAACCAACCAAGAAGAAATGATCTCAGTCCAGTCCATCTACAGGGTATCGTAACATTTACTTTAATACATTTGAAATACATTTAAAATCATTTTAAATACATTTTGAAACCAGGGAATAAATTTTAACAGGGATGCTTTGATCCAGTTGATGTCTTTTCATCAAGTTTCTGTAATTCACTGGCATGTCTTGCATAGCAACAGGCGATGTACAGCAGTTTGTTAAGAATATTTATTCATACTTCTTTGTTCTTCAGATCCGGTCACTGAAAGTGAGTCAGATAGCAACGGTTCTTGGAAGGTTCCTGTGATTGTTACTGTGTCTTTAGTGGTGTGATGTAAAGAGTAAAATGTAAATGTTCTGATTAATGGAAACGTATTACTGCTATTATTGTTTTAATATTGTATTATATTGTTTTCACCGCATTTACTCAAGTTACAAATTATGTTACAAATTATGTCAGTAAGCTGTATGTGTAAGTTAAAAGTTCACTTTTCGTGATATAAACATTTCTCTTAAATGCCCGAATCCCATTCTAACAGAGGAAAGCTCTGAATTTATGTAAAAATCTCCCCATTTTATCTCAGGTTCATCTATTGTTGGAAGAAAACAAACTGAACACAAAAGTACCATTAAACAGTGAGTATTATAGAATGTTTTGTGTATCTGTGGCCATTTCAGACTCAATGTAAAACGACAGACGAAAGATTTTAGTTACATGAAATCATTTGTCTAATATTATTCCATACCATTTACATACTTCTTATGATTTTATCAATGTCTTCATGATGATCTTTCACACAAATCTACCGGTTTGTTTGTCTCTGATCTTCAGAAAGAGGTGAAAACTTGCAAGCACTTGTAAAAGGTCTTGAAGATTACTATACAAAATACAGTTACAATAAACTGTTCCCTTTGAAAGAAGAAGTAGAAACAAGAAGACTTCTAGAAGAATGTCAATGTCTGGTGACGTCAGAAGATGGAAAAGAATTCATAGTATCCAGTGATAAATGTTTAACTCAAGATATTCTAAGAATCAAGCAACGTATTTCACTAACTGGAGAAATGGGATCTGGAAAATCGACTCTCTTACAGAAGATAGTGGATGAATGGAGAATAGACACAAATAAGACGTTTGTCTTATTCTACATGGATCTCTTTAACACATCAATGGATAATTATGTTACAGACACCATCATAGAAATGATCCCGGACACCAGAATGTCAGCTGAAGAAATCAATCGTATCATCGTGAAAGAAAAGTGTATATTTGTACTGGACAATATTCCCTACTTAAAAACACGAACAAAATCTGATCAAATAGAACAATTCGGCGATGAAGAGATTTTTCAAAAGCGTTTGTCGGTCTTTGATTTGCTAGAGGTTAACGTTCTTAACACCGACCTACCCAATCTGAATGTCGTAGCAGCATTCAGCAGAGAGTCCAAAATGAATTCTTTTATGCCTTCACTATGCTTTAAAATAAAATTACGAGGGATCAATCAAGCTAATACTATCCATTGTATAGAGCAAACTATCGAATATTTTGAAAGCTTGACTCGAGAATTCCCGGATGAAGGAGGCAAGGAACCAAAATTAGGAGACAATCACGATGTGGAGAAAAGTATTTCTCAAGAAACGGAAGAACTGAACAGTGAGACTATTGATAAAGATAAATCAAGTCAAAATGAATTTATTAAGAGAAAAAACGATAGGAATCTTTCAACGAGTAGGAGTGAATACATTAATCAGGTAACAGGTTTTCTCAGAATCAACGAATTCATAGAAGAGTTCAGTGGGACGCCGTTACGGCTTACTACAGTAATTCATAATAAAATGGCAAGTTTGCTAACTATTGGGAATCACGAGAGAAATATTGAGAAAGTAACAACATTGATAAGACTTTTAGTTGATAGTCTTTTGCAGAGATATCTAGACAGGATGCCAGAACAGTTTGGGGATTCCATAAAGAATTTATTTATCGAGCTCGGAAAACACTGTTGTAACAATGACCTATTACGTCACAATCAAACTCTAGAAAAGTGGGAAAACTCCCTCGATCTCAATGATATAAATACTGCTATACAAATCGGTATATTACAAGTTGGAAAATGCAATAATGGCGATGAAATAGAAGCTGGTGACAGATCATGTCTACTAACATTTTACCATAGTTTATTCATGGGATACTGTATCGGCAAATACCTATCAGAAGAAGAAAGCGTTGGCGAAAAACTGAAGCAGTATTCAAATGAAGAACTGAAGACGTTTGTGAATTTTATCAGTGGATCGGAGCGACTGATTGAAGATGTCTTCGAAGAACTGAAAGATAGGAAAATGTGGAGTAACGCCATTGAATATCTTTATGAATCACATGACATGAACGATCCAATCAGAGTAAACGATACAGTTATTGAAATACGGATTAACGAGTTTAAGTCTTGATACCACCAAGCTGTTCTTATGTCGTACTTGCAAAATCGTAACATGCGAAAGGTAATCATATCTTACATGTACATTGTAACATAATCGAATTGTTGCTGTTAGGATTTGAAAATCGACTCAACCTCAATAAAGCTAACTTACAATCCCAAAAGGGACTTGACACTAGACTTTCTCAAATAATTGTACAGTGAATACAAATGTGAAATATTCAGTACATCATTTTGACGAGACTCAGGTATTACAGGCTTACGTTGTCTGGATTTTTACAGGTTAAAGATTGCATAGTTTGCAAAACCTCTAAAGGATATTTAATGTTATTGACGTTATACTGAATCTAATGATGTGTACACATTAGATTCAGTATGCGTGTATGTGATTACCCTTTTAAATAATGGATTACTTTTTTAACTTTGCTGAAAGCACCAATGCGCACCTATAAAACATTTAGAGTGATTGCATGAAACAGAGGAAGTAACCTTGATAAGTGTATTTTGTTTAATACAGTATTATATATATATATATCTATATATATATATATCTCTATATATATATATCTATATATATATATATTATAATTATATTTATATATATAACCTGCAATGCTACTGTGTCATTTGTTCTGTTTTCTTTTCCTTCCTAGTCCATATACAGTCACTCGCCATATACGTTCTGATGAGTGCAGTACCACCTGCACGAAACAACGTTGTAAACGAATATGAGTCGTCTAAATAATTGAATTTATTCCTAAATATTATTAGCTCTGGACCTCACACCTATCGAGCACTCTCGGAATATGCAACCTGGACTTATCGTCTTTTGGATAGTTATATATATATATATATATATATATATATATATATATATATATATATATATATATATATATATATATATATCGCTAAAGTCTTAACTTGCAACAATTTGTGAACATTCGTTTGTGAAGCAGCATTCTAACTCCTACAATATAACTCCTCTGTTACTCCTTAGTGTACCACAGGAACTGTTTTTGTTGATGGTGATTGTTCATTGGTTTTCCTGACCAGTCTCAGCTTACCCTCAATTGATACTCTCATAATAAATGAGAGACAATTATCAGAAGAAGATGTACAATCAATCATCGACTGGGCTTCTAACAGAGACGTTCATTGCTTTCGAAATATAATGTAAGTATAGAACACAAACCAAACAAATACTGTTTTCAATTTATCGTATAGAAACGATGTCGTGAAAACCATAATGTACACAATAATATTTTACAATGGATTACGATAATTACACTGTTATTAAACAAAACGTAAAGTTAATGTTGAATTTCGACGTAGAATTGCATTTTGCAATTATATATTACTTCCCTTTCTTCTTTTTGAGAGGGAGCATTAATTAGTTCCACTATTAGCTTAATTGACACATCATGTTGACACATTTTGACATATCATTTCTCCACATAAAGGCAGTCTAGACAATACTAAATGTAGCTTGATACATTTTTTTATCTACAGTGTACAATAATGACTTCCAGAATTAAAAATGCATCGAGTAATTTATTGTTCAACGTTTCTATATCACTTTTTAAGGATCCTTCACAAAATCACTGAAATCCCTTTCTTAGCCTGTTGTATAATATTCTAAATTTGTGTGCAAATTTAATCATTTTGTGTAGCAAAATGACATATATAGATAAAATATTTACTGAAGGAATAATGTAGAAAAATACCTCTGTAGATCCAACAACAGTAACTACCAATCTGTTACAAAGACAATATTTTCAACTTTGACACCACCTGTAGCCTGCGCATATCTCTAAAGTGTGACATCATATGAAGAGTCGCCAAGAGAAATGAGGATGGGGACTGGAATGGTTCAGTCTGACTTACTTTAGGAATATGTCATACCCAGTATTCTATATATACGTATACGTTAACTTATCGTTGTCACTTTGACAAAGTGATAATGGTGCCTATACACTGACAACACAGAAGCGGACAAGAAGCCACTACTAGAAGTTCCTACTCGCCATTGCAGTTGAATCGTATAGCGCTAAATGTGATCTATCGATAATTGCTGGTTAATTTAAAGCAGGATATACTGTTAGGTCTGTGTTTTTTAAAGTGCACAAAGTGAATGGCTATAATTCTTACAGGTGTCTAAGGCTAGTGGTGTGTTTGAGAAAAAAATTGTCTAAATTTCCAAATGTTTGATTGAATAAGAGTTTGGATGTCCTCAAGTTAGCATATTTTCCACATTAAAATTTAAAAAAAAAATACAAAGTAAATCACTCTTCTTTATTAACTTTTAAATTGATAAAATATCTCCTGAAACAAACTTGGCATAGACGTTTTTTCCAGGTTAGTATAAAATGAAAGAGAGTGATGGAAGAATTAGGATAGAGGCTACTTTCTCTTAGAAGCACACCTTTCTGTAGTGACAGAGAGTTTAGTTAATGGAATATTGTGTGGTTATTACACAGCTATTACACGCCTGACAACTGTAAAAGAACGTTGTGTGCTGGACTCCCTTGGTTGTACTTTACCGTATATTTTTTACAGTGTATACAGTTTTTGTAAGTAGGCCTATAAGACGTACTCTTTCAGCTCTTTCAACTTGATTAAATATTTTGTTGCATTTTTCATTGTCATTCAAGATTTGCTCTTTGTCGGCTACCAGAAAAATTGGTCATTCTAGAACAGATGAAGTCAAAGCTCACGGACATCAAAAGTAAGATTCTGATTCTTATAAACATCGTACTGCGTGTTATAAGTACAGTAAACTAAACCTGGAATACTACATTGCGATCGTATAATTAATATTGTAGGAATTACTGAACATTCGGTATAATTACTGTTGCTATTGGTAAATGGAAATCTTATAAACTTACGGCACTATTTTCTAATAACCATTGGTCTTAGTATGACATTCGCAGTCTAGCACTGTTGATGATGTGTTCCACGTTTTACAGTTCAACGCCAAAAAAGCAACGGAAAGAATTTACTACTTGATACCTGCAGTGGTGACTGGATTATCGACAATTTGGAATGAAGACAGGATGATCATAGCGATAACTTAAACTGCAAACACTGGAGGAAAACACGACAAATGCCGTGCTTGTGATGTAGGCCTATTATCATCATAGTCCATTCTACTGTAACAAGCCCTTGTTGTCAGTGTCAATGTCTTCATGCATTTATGTCGTTCTCAAGATTTTATAACTTTGCAATGTTTCTTGCTTCTCCGTTGGTACATGCAAAATAGCAATGCAAGACATTTGTTCCTTCAGTCCCCTACTTCATCTTATTCAGTAACATATATGGCAACATAGTGTTTTCAGTAGCAGTAGTAAAGTTCATTTACGACAGAGATATAAGATATAAGACGTCAGAGACGGAAAGGGATTTTATCTTTGGAATTAGAGTTTTAACTGTTATTTCTCGATTAGACTCACAGATGTATAGAGCAAATTTATAATATTTGTAATATGAGATGACATTATTTAGCACAGATAGAGATTTTAGATTCAAAGAAAATACTGCATGTCGGAAAGCAAAACTAGCAAGGATGAATGTTCAACGAAATCTTAGGTGCGAGTGACCGCTTGATTGCGGGCTTAAGGTTTGTGAAACTTCAGTTATCAGGTTAGAGCTGTAGGTCAAGGGTCACACTACTAGCCCATCAAATAAAACCATCGGTAATAAGCCACATGACAAACGATAAGCGTTACTAAAGGATTCACTAATAAGTCAATAACGTAGGCAAGCTTCTACGTACTTCGCCACTTTGTTAATGTAAAACTTTCCCATCAACATGATGATAATAAATTATTGATACGTTATGTGATATCACCCAAATTTGGGAGGTGTTGTCAACCTACATGAAAAACCATTGAAATTATTACTGTAAGATACATAATGTACCCATTACTGCATAAATCTATCATATTATGGTTACATACTAATATGCTCCTATTTTTAGGGTGTTCTGAGGTTGTGTGACCTGTAGAAGTCATGTTTGGAGTAGTGCCCGCATTAGTAATTGAATATGTTGAAATGAATTCACAAAATCCATCAAATCTTTCACACACTGACCATTTTACAAACTCCAGTCTTTCACCTGCATATGTAAACTTCTGCTAGTATGAAAATTTGCGACGCCAAGGGAGGTTGTCACATGTATGTGTTTGCGTTACACTTTATGTCGCTAATAGTCATTGTAAGGAAATTTCACCAACTTTTATATCCTTAGGGAGTTATTCTGGAAGTGATTATTGGTTTCTTTTAGATCACTTACCAATGTGTAAACTGAAAGCCAAGTAACTAAGAGACAAACAGTTGAAGGGTTAACAAAATAAAATCCTGATAATTACGGTATCTCAAAAATAAGTTAAGTTAGCGCTGACTGTGAAAAGCATATACACGTGGAATTTGAAGGGGACAGGAAGCTTGGACATAGCCTCTATTTATAGTGCAGATGTATTTTGATCTGATGATGATATTTTGATGTCGATTGCTTATCATTTTAGGTCAGCAGATGTTATTGTATATGTAGCGGTTGTTACATTGCATTTGGTTAAACAATAAGTTACCGTAATATTACAAAGACCAAGCATGCTAGGCATCCTCTTTTCAGACAATCAGATTTATAAAATAATAATACTTAAAAATAAGAAATAAATACAATGAATATAATACTTATAAATAAATATTTATGTTTTTATTTTTTAAATAATCATTATAAATATACAAAATTATAAATAATAATTTAAAATCATAATTAAATCATCGAAATCACAATGTTTGTACATTCTGATGTAACAGATAGTGAGTTCTGTCAGAATTTTCAAACTTTGAGATAAGCCAATATCCTAAGAACTCTTCACATGTATGAAAACAGTTCCAACGGATTTGTCATCTCAAGTTCGCCCCACAACTTCTAAGTAAAGTCATCCCCTGTTGAGTTGCGTGTCACATTAACTTTAAAGTGATGTGTGCACTGAAAAACAAGAGAGATAAGATTATGTTTGATCTTAACTTTTTCTTTATTTTGAAATGTACACCCCATGTTGTACATGGACAGACTACACTTTTCAGTGAAGGAAAATGAAAGTAACTACTATGTAAAGCAACGGGATTGCCATTAAAACATTGAAAAAGGAACTCATATTTGAAAATAAATGGCTCTTACTATACGCTCCTACCTTATGAATATGCAACTGTACAGGTCTCACTGGTGTCCCACTCGAGCCATCGCTCCTTGGTCGGTATCGGGAATTTTATTGTTTGGTGAAAGGAAGCACTGTATTTACAACTAAACTACGAACTGAACACAACATTGCGGCAGTGATCCTGAGTTGTTTTGACTGACTGAATATTCAGTACTTGTATACTCCCATTAACTTGTTTAAAGAAGCATAGCCTACCGTTGATTTGAATGAAAACTGTCAACCACTACGTTATCGTATTCTACACTTTTTGTTGTTGTGTTAGAAGAATTTGAAATCATTTGGCAGAATTAACCAACTGAAACCTATTTATTTTACCGGACTGTCTGAATGGTGCATTAAAAGCCTTACCAAAGTTTTTGAGATTAAATTTCAATGTTTTTCCTTTTTGCCTACAGAAGTAATCACTTTAACACCCCTGTTTTACACACATCCATTACCTTGTCATTCCATGTAATTTCATAACAGTACTAATTAAAAGTGTAATTCAAGAAAGCAATGCACTGGACATAGCCATTCATGAAAAATAATAGGAGAAATGTTCTGGGTAAATTCCAGAAGCGCTTGTTCTACTCTTTAGTGCTACGTTAATGAGAATGTTAGATTTTTTAGACTTCTAAGTCACTTACCAGTGTGTTAACTGAAACACAAGTAATTAAGAGACAAACAGTTCAAGGGTTAATAAAATAAAATTCTGACTATGCAAAACACCACATTTTAAGGTTTGGATTTTCAAGTTTCATTTGAAACGTATATGCAAGTGTCCCACAGCGGATAGTAAAATCTGGGGAATTTGGGAAATTCAGTTGCAAACCAAGTGAGTATTTCCTTCGTGAGATACTAGCCTTAAAGGGTGACTGTCTTTCTCATTTCAACTTCGAAGTCCTTAGTGTAGTATGAGGTTAGCTATTGAGCATGGTCCATTTCTATCGACCCTACCCCACTTCATGAAAAACACCTTTCAACCGGGTAGGTAGAGGAAAGAAACCGAAGTCTTTAATCGCGGACTGTCCTGTAAGGGACATCATTTTTATAGCAAAACTTAGCTTAACGTGTTGCATATGCGGGTACTCTCTTAATTGCTCTCATCAGAATTGACCGTCCATATTGTTGGTTTTTCTTGACCAAGTCGCATAGAAATATTGTTGAGACATCCCACGATTCCTCTCCCTTACTCGAAAGTCCCTTAATCAGTAGAGGTGTGACCACGGGGGGGGGGGGGGTGGGTAGGATCATGGGTGTTGGGTTCAAAACAATTACCATTTTTCATTGATTGAAGTTTTGCTAGTTGATTGAGAAATTACCTGCGGTAACCATTTCCGGCCATCTGGAGAGGAGAGGGGACTTGTAAAAGTTTTCTTGTACGCTCTTTGTTAATAGATGGTCTTAGATAGTCTCGCATGCATTAAAAACGCCTCCCCCACCTCTAAAAGGCATTTAAATGCATCTGCTCCTTCATTGACGTATTGACGGCAATATACTGGTATCTTCTGGTCCCGTTAATAGCGTTACCTTAGACCCTAGGGTAAACCCATGCTCATGTCCAGTTTGCCCCAAGTCATCAAAAAGGGGAGTATGCACCCCCATTGCAACCTTGATCAGTCATACCGGTCACTGAGTCGTATAGCCTACGCCCCCTACATTTCATTTTGGATTTACGCCCCTGGACATGTATTTTAAACTTTTTGTGCGTTACAAATAGCCAGACATGCTGAATCAGTGTTCAAAATATGAAATAGTCTCATTCAGAAAGAACACTGCTTTTTGTACTATGATGGAATAATGGAGATCACAATTATCCTTACAGAATACCTATAAATAGTGTGTTCATAACATAGACACAATGCATATACAATGCAACATGAACCACATCTGTGTCAGCAGTGTTATTATAACTCACGTACGAGTCACATGAACATTGCATATGTTATTGACATTGTGAGGTCACAAGATGCAAGGTGTACATGAAACCTGAGACATTGTAACTGCGTCATTTCTATAAGCTGAACGACGTGTACATGAAAATAGCATTCAAACCACGCACCTCTTTAGCTTGCAGAATTTAAGCCTTTAATAGAGAGAGACATCAACTATCACTAGTGGTAACATCTTTCTGCAAAAGAAGAAGAGACACAAGTGAATCAATCATTACCGAGTAAGTATATTGATGATTTTGCTTTCAGTTTCAATCGGCCTACTTGTGAATTGCCACACCTGATTGTCGCACAGGCAAACGACAGTATAGGGCACATATGAGTAGCACAGTTCTGCCCAATAGTAACTGGTGGGAATTTTATAACCTTTATGGGAAGTAGGTGTAGTCTATTGCCATACGGTGCATTAAGTTACGTTATCTTACTCACGCAATGACAAAGTCCAGCTATAATGTACCTACATGGTGTCAACACCGACTGTGATATATTAATGTACCACATTATTATTAAGTAAAGCACAATTAAGGTATAAGTATTTTACCACAGCTACCCCATGGCATTAAGGCACTTCATAGGCAGTAAGCAATCGAGACTTGTTGAAGTATATTAAGACTCAACATTGAAAACCAGTTAAAAAATCTTGAGTGCCTTCGTAACCAATTGCTACATGTTGATACCTGTGTCTATTAGTGTAAGTACCTATCAATACTTACAGATATATACTTGCTACATGCTCTTATAGGCTATAACTTGGTGCCTGGTAAATGGGTATGACGCCAGATCCGATGATTGAAGCAAAAATGACTTATTTTGGAATTCATCTATTAAATCGATCTTAACATTAGAATTCCTGTTGAGAAATTGGTCACCTTTTTATTCACGTAAACATAAGTTTTTTCGGCATGAAATATCACAAGACAATCTTTGAAGTGAGTACTGTAGAACGTTGAAATTTCGCTGTATGCTTTATGTTAGGCAATAAAGAAAACAGAAGAGACAATTGTAAATAGTGTGTTCCACTTTTCTATTCTATATGTGCACGTAGTTCTCGTCCAGACACTTGGGGGCCTAAATACCTGCAATTTTTTCAATCAATATGTTCTAGGAAACCAGGAAAATGAAACTGTTTCATACTTCGATGTAATCAAACGATACGGTTCATAAATTCACTGTCAATGTTTAGCTGTCTGGAATTAAATGATCTTAACGGCCTACAGCATATGGTGTAAGTTTCAGCACTACTTTACTACGTAAGTTAAATACAAAAGTAAACTGGTTCAAGGCTCACGGAGTTTATACGCTTATCTAAAACTTGCATTTTTTAGCAGTCATAGGTGAAAGACATATAGAGGAAAAATTACTATGCGATAATATGCTAGCTTGTATACGAATACCTAAAGACCTATGGCAATGCACTGCAAAGTTATTTGCGATTGCAAAAGGTGAACCTTGCAAATATGTCATACTTCATACATATGTCATACTTCCTGCAAATTGTTCACATTGTTCATATAGCTTGATGATTGCCATGTAATGTATGTGATTATATTGTTTTGAGAGAAAGTGAAAAGTCATTTTGAGTCAAAATACTTCAAAAGACCAAAGCCCTAGTAACAGCATTTCTACATGGGCCGCTTGCGGATCCAAGATATGTAATAGGTCCATATGGGTCCGCCCACATACCCCATATGACCCATGTTTAGTAGTTCTGGGACCGTCGTGGTCAATTGTCACTTATGGACACCATAACTACCCCATATGGGACATGCGGCTACTGGGTTTGCACAAATGTGCCACGTACAGATCTTGGGCGTAAAATTATGATCTAATATGGATTAACCTATATGGGGGCCCATGTCGTATCTGGGCTCAACGTTACATATATATAAGAATGATAACTGTGAGTAATTGCACGCCATTCATATGCAGATATGGGTAACTCTCGTGCATCATTCATATTGTTCAAAGAACATCATGCCAGACCACAACTACTGCATATCTGTATTCTTTCGAATCTTTTCCTATTACCGGATGATCAAAACGTAAAAAAAATGTATGGGAATTCTTTTGGCGCTTTTGTATTTCTACATAATTTACTGTACAATAAAAATCACTACATCCTTTTTATTCGTCACTTCAATTTTATGATATATTCCACAAGTAGTGGATAGCAATCTTAACTCAATGAACACCCCCTACCAGGTATACTGTATAACGAACAAATCTGGTTATCGTTGTATTGTATGATAGCCCAAGATATTGACACATCCACGTATACGTATTGGTATGCAATCAAACATTGCGTGTTCTTCTACCCGTAAAAACGGCACGTCACCAAGTCTTTTATTCAAAGCACTTATACTAAGTACAATGTAGAATTTCTGCAACCATAGGATCATGTAAGACAGCTAATACTTCGAGAGTATTAAAATTCTGATTTAGTACACCTTTGAAAATTACTAATGCTGTGCAGTGGTTTTGACTGCCAATTAATACATTTTACAAATAAGGGTGGAGTCCCAGCTTCATGCGATAAGTTTCCGTAACAGAAATATATGCCTCTTGTTCCTTACCGAGGGCGGCGCGGAGTCTTTGGGAACTGGGTATGTGTGTGTACCAACGAAAGTTGCCTTAGTCTCTATCGTTGACGGAAGTGAGAGCCGCACACGTCCGTTCTAGCTTACACGTGGTTCGTAACTGGCCAACGCTGCCCGAAAATTCTGTCGCTGCGCACGGGGAGGAAACCGCCTTCTCTGCCGGTAATGAAATGTTTACATGGAACATCGGGAAAAGGGGAATTCCAGTGACTTCCTTGCCGGGACTTTCCTGATGTTCGAATCAGGTATATATTGTATTTTTTGTGTGCAACGAGACTCTCGTGAACGCTCTAGTTTTCAGACTGAAGGGGCAAGATGGTTAAAAGCCGGTGTGGGTGAACATATGGAGATTCTTGTTGGGATGTTATCGTCGGGCAGCATGCAGAAAAAAAATGTATACATATTTGCAGTATATGTAAATAAGTAAGTAGTGAGTTTTTTCCTGCAGGTCAAAGGTTATATGCCTTGTAACAGATCATAAAGTGAAATCCTTGTGAACACTCCAATTTCAAGAATTCAATAAATCCACTCTTTTAAAGTCGACCTGTATCTGTAGTAAAAAGAGATCTATGTTGGGGTGACTTTGGTGTGGGCAAATGTGAACTGGGGTCAATACGATATGAATATATTAAGACCTTAAAATAATATTGTTTTTATTGCTTCTCTACAGAAGGAAAGACCACAAAGATCCACAGTGTGATACTTGCGTCGCTTGTGGATTTTGGTACATGTTTGTTTATATGCTGTGACACTTGCATGTATTGGGTTTGGAGAGAGAAGAAAAAAACTAATGATATTACCCACCGTTGTAGAACATCAAATCTCAAGAACAAGGATTACCAAATACTTCTTGAGCTCTTTTCTTAATATCTACTTGTCGGGAATGTAAACTGCAAAGCATTGTCAGTGCATTTCACTGTTGGGCGTTGTGATTTGTCCCTCTTTGTGTATCCACAGTTAAACATTTGGCAACATTGTTTCCACATTTCCAACATTATTTCCACATTAGTTTGCTTAGATTAATTTTATCACTGGTTCTCTGATTGCATCCAGTTACACAATTTATATTCCTCTTAACCTTAACATTACTTGATTTGCACTAAGTCTAAAAATTTTGTCCTTTGTTTGTCTTTCGCTTATACCGTACTTCGCGCTTTGACTTCCTCTTGACAGTTTTGTACACCTTACAAGTGAATGACTATCACGGTTTACGTAACTTATCCATCTTTTGCGTGTCCACAGTCAAAACGTTGGTAGCGTACGACAAATGGACTAAAGTTTACGTAACTTGATGCTACTGTATTTCTCAGAGTTTTACATAATATTTCAACATCTCTATTGGAACAGACTGTTGAAAAACGTAAGTTTTCAAAGTTTGTGGTCAGCTCTCCCGCCCTCTACATAGTCGCACATTACAATGTAAATGCTGAAGATGATATTTTCTATTAAATTGTATTACAAGTTTTTCAACAAGTTGATAAAATACTCTCATTTTGCACACGATTCGTGTGTTTGAGCAGATATAGCCTATTTCTTAGTGGTTGTTATTCGAAAGACGAGAGAACAATAACACTTGAGTATCAGGCGTTATTACTTAGTATCGTGGTGGTTTTATTAATGAGGATTCGAAGAAACTTGAATTAGTCAAGAAGACAAGAAAGGAGCCCGTGCTACCACAATGGTGAAGAGATCGGTTGTTATAAATATGACACCATGACATGAGATGAATAGGATGCTCCCCAGAAGAAAGGTAAATTCAATAATATTTAATATGTCTGAATACCTACAGTTTACAGTAACTCTTGGTTAGGCTGTTATTACATTTACGTATTGATCCAGTAAATGCAGCAATTGCATGGATTGTTTAGATAAATCCGATAGCAAAGAATAAGTACGGTTACTATCATTATTTTGCTTTACTAAATTTAATTATTAATTTCTTAATGAACTAACATCTTACATAAGTTTTCATGCTCTCAATTTAAAATATACATTGAGGGAAATAACAGAAAACATTCCCCTTTTTAGTACCATTTGATGCTGCTCCAGGTACACGTAAAGGTCATGTTAAGTACTTCGCAGGAACATCTTTATGATGTCACGATTCTGGGCATAAGCACGTTAATACTGATAATAAATATGGAATCGATAATGCATTTGGAATTAAGAAGTAATCAGAACTTGCTATAGATACTAGAATTCATCTTACAGGTCTAATATGTGGACATCTCTTGCATAGGCTAAAAGATAGTGCTTAGATCATTAACGATAGCATACACGTCATACTATTATTTATTCGAAAATTAGATTTATCGCAAACAATGTTTCTTCATGAAAACCTTGTAATATGTACGCAAGAAACATTAAATTGAATGTATGCAAGAAAACAATGCCTTTATTTACTTAGTAACATTCCTTAGGCGTAGGCTATATTTTACACCTCTTGTGTATGCATTGACGTATGTGTTTAATAGTCATAAATGTACAGTATTGTGTCAAAAATGATACATGAACATTGATATCTCACCAATACAAATAAATTAAAATATTGAAAATATAAAATGCATCTTCTAATGTGCAAATGAAAATGCTTCATCACTTACAATAATTAATTACTGTTAACCTTAATTACATTTTGTAAATAAAGTCCAATTCCAAAAAGTCTACACAATTCCTTTAGGATAAACAAAGTTTACTGAGTAATGCTGTAATGCAAAGTCTGCTGCGTTCACATTTGCTGGTGGTGCCAAATTTCTCTATCTTATGCCATCCAATTGATGTTGGACATATGTAGTAGACGGTGAGAATTCTGTTACAGTATATATCACATTATGAAAACGTACGTTTTGAAATCAACCATTTTTTGGTTTTGTTGCTTTGAGGAGCTTTTAAGCAGTTATGACCCATGCCTCATGAAGTTGTGGATGATGATCTCGGTGGAAAAAAATGAAAGACATTGATATATACTGAACTGTATCGGTGAACGGAACGATAGTGTTTATACCATCCTATGACTAGATTTTCTTCTGAAAATTGAATCACTTGAGTTATCTCAAAGTTGTATGAAAATCGCAAGCTATATATTTTACAGTAACGATTGTATTTTTATCTTTAATATACCTGCATCGACCCTTTTTAATTGCTTGCCGAAGGCAGGCAAGGAATATATGCGATGTTAATGTCACCTACGGGCCCTTCCTTAGAGGGTCGCTGTCGCTGGGGAGAGCCTCGCAGGTCCGTTCTCTTACCTGCAGCTCCAAAGTAGTGTAGCTGCAAGAAAATTCAGTCGCTGCGGAGAGGTCTCTCAGATAAAAACCCGGAGCACGCCTCTCTGCCTGCGATCCCGTAATCCTGCAATCCCAATAACTTGCGTGTGTCCAAAAAGGGGAATTCCAGTCACTTCCTGAACAGGAGTGACGAGTGTATGCGTGCGTGTGTGTCCACACACATGTGTGCATCTTACCTTCGGTCGCTGGGTTAGCAGATCGCAATCGCTGGCGTTATCTGTTATTGTAACTAGGGGACCTGCTCGACAATTCCCGCGCTGCTAGGCCTATGAAATGATAACCTGCTTCTTGCTATCTCTACCCCCAATCCCGTGCTGCATGCGCTAATCGAAAAAAGGGGAATTCTATTGATTTCCTTACCGACACTTTCTTTGTGTCACGGTAAGTTAATGAGTGCTAGCCTGTGCTCTGAATGCATTTTTGCGCGTCTGTTACTCCTTGGTTTGTAAACACAATATCTCAGGAACTGAACGGTGTGAAGTCCACTATTAGAAACGATCCCTTTTGTTTTTCATTTAGGTCAAAGGTCATTTGAAGTCACCAGAGTTGGAAGTTTGAATACCTTTTAAGAAGGATATCTCAGCGACTGAATTGGGCTAAAACTTGAAACTGGTTATGGTATCTTTGATGATCAGTGATCTCTGAAATTTTTTGATGGTCAAAGTTCTTATGAAGTCAGCAACAATCATAAGTCTTAAACCTTTATTATAAACGTTATAGACATGGTATAGCAAACAGGATAAGATGATTGAACTTCAAAATTGGTATTCTGGTTACCCTTTGTTCTTCATAAATATTCGCAAAGAATCAGAAAACTTCTTTACTGGTTAAGCCTAGGTACCAGAAGCAACTCAGTTATACATTCTGACTTACTGCTTTAAAAAAAAAATCCGTGTAAACATTGCTTGGTTGCTTTTATTGCAAAAATAAGTATTTATACAAACGTCTATCGATTGTAATTAATCACGTTCCAAAAGATAGTAACGGAATGGGTATGGAAGATTTCAATAACAAATTTCTTATTTGAAGTATATCGGAGGGAGCATTTCACTTTGCAAATAATGGCTTAAGAACCTTTAGGAACAAAGACCTTCAGACATCACCACACTAGAGCAATGTAGAGAACTACAGTATTAGTCAGAAAGCTATCATAAGTACCAGTAAGTCTGAAAACTGATATATAAACAAATATATACTCAAGGATCACGATTATAGGACTGTTTCTTACTGTAAATGGTAAAATAACATTTTTACATAGTATTAGCAGGAATTATTGTAACATAACATCGACTTTTATCTTTTTTTTTCTACCATCGACCTTTCAAGATAATGTAGGTATTCACACACATATACATTGATAATTTACCTTATATAGGCGTAGAAGGATGTTAGGATGAACTTTGAAACTTTGAATCATGTTGGCCTGTTTATGTTTGCGAATACCTAACAGTGAAATGCGGTTAGACGTGATTCTGATTGTGAATGTGCAGTTGTGCTGCTGGCAGACAGAGTCCATTCCTTTTTACAGTTTGCAATTAGAGAACCATCCATTGCTGTAAATATTGTTTCCCTACTAAACAGGAAGAGCGTTCCCTGCTTTCTGTTAAGGGAGATCAACAAAAGTGTTGAATTGTGTTTATTTTCACTGCCTATAACTGCCAGACGTTTTTAATCTTAAGTAACGCTACAGCAAACGAGTTCATGTTTACATTCGTAAAGGTTAATGTGGTGTAGACATAATGTGGATGTAAAATTAAGGGAATAGTCTGTGGCAGTCTTGTCTATGATTTTTTTGACGTGTGGACAAAATAAAAATAAACTTTTCTCAATTTAAAGAAACATGGTACTCATGTGATATTTCTTTTCCAGTTAATTTGTAACACTTATTTAGGGCACGGTTACTTCTCCGTTTGCACCTCTGTTGCTAGCTGTGAGAATATTCAGTGCAAAGTTATATACGTTCACAAATGCCAGGTAGGCTCATTAAGAATTTTTGTACCAAACTAAATGTGCAAAAAAGTAGTTTTATAAACAAGTTGTTGAAACTACTTGTTAATTTTTTTAACAAGTTAAAAAAATGATAAAGGCCAAAATGTTCCTCGCGCTTCGCTTGCAGTGTCCTGTTTGACGTGTTATGTTACAAAATATGTTATGTTACAAAATTTCACATTAACAAAACAAAAAAGGGTTGTATTTGAATGTATTGTCAGGACCGTCGCGACCGGGTGAGGACGTCCAATAAAAAAAAAAAAAAAAACAGCAACAGTCGCTAAAAATTACTCAAATTTTATGTTGAGTTGCTCGTTTTCTAGAATTGGAAAGTTGGTAATTGGGAACTCATATTCACCCTGATTCCCTAGGGACAAAGATTTGACGGTAACCGGTTTGAGCATGTTGAGGCAGTGGCGTGATTCCAGTTTGGTAAGTGGGTAACACAACACTCATTCACACAACATTCCATCAACAATTCCCTCTGACTGTGGAGGACTACTTGACGTTTGAGAACAACAAATCACCTGATATGACATTTTCGTATAAAACTTTGTAATCTTTGCGCTCTGGCAGGGTGAGCATTTGGCTTTTTCTCTTTTCCCAATGAAATTTGTTTCTTTCTGTCTCCTAATTTGTCCAACAAAAATAACATTTTTGACACCAGTCTAAGTGCATACTTCACAGCAGATCCCTCGAAAAAGACATCTTCCGGCAGAGGTGTACCTCAGCTGCCGAACTCGTCGGTAAGATGATGTCTTTTTGAATCGAAAGATAGGTTGCCGAATTCACAAAAGGGTGGTAGTTAGCAAGTACATGAACAGAGAAAAATGGTGTGACAATATATTAATTTTAGACTACAGAGTTGTAGTTCACTTTGCCAATAATGTTCAGGCTACAGCCGTCAACGTATATCTTGATCAGTAATGTTTTTGTTCCTTATCTCTATTTTGAACAAAGTTTAAACTTCATAGAGCTCCATGTTCAAAGGTCAGCACAATGCTCACCACGAGAACTTTTCAAAGGGTACACTAATGGATGAACAAAAATTTAGATCGTTAGGAAGAAAACGAAAAAACGAGAAAAACTGTTTCAACAGAAAGGTTTATTTAATAAAATATGCATTTAGATCTAGCTTTGTTGTGGTATTGTCCGCTGTCGCATGACATAAGCTGAACTTCCAGAATTTCAAAGGATTTTTTGTTGTTATCTTCGCAGAAAAAGTGCTCAGTAAGTGTGACGTCACCGTTTTGCAACAAGTTTGGACTTATTCTTGGACGTACTGTGTCCTTCGCGTTAAGAGTATATGTTAGTGAGAAAGTTACTCTCTTGCTTGTATTGTAATTCTTAAATGCCAACAGATTGCCAATTGTCGAAGCACTTGGCTACGTAAAAAACAATAGTGCAGGTTGACATACTGACAGATTAAAATAATTTGTAGTTCAAGTACTGTAAGTTCAAGTGCGGTACTTCTCGAAATGTGAAGTCTCATTTTACATCTTAAAATAAGTGTAAAATCATACACATATTTGCAAAATAGCGCAATAGTGTTTGTCAAATATATTCCAGATTATTGAAATTAAAACCAAACACTGCTCAATGTCTCCAGTCAGAAAAGTATCGCCAATGCTCACTCCGCCAAGCTTTTGACTCAGTTCGACTGAGCAATAATTCATTCATTTTCCACAAGTTTTTCAGATTTGTATACAATCTAAGGAACCCACCAGTATCAAAGTACCAAATTTGAAATAATTTCGAGTAGAAAATAACATAAGGATATGGTGTTACAAACTAACAACTCTCAGGAAAAGAACGAAGCACCTCTCGTACACTCTCCTTCTTTGCGAAAATGATTTATTAAAATTATGCAAACGATTGTGTTCAGGTGGTTGCAAGATTAAACAAAAACACTTTACGTGGTGATAAATGGTTTTCTTTCTTAACGTGCAATGCAAATGATATTAAACAACTTTAGGCAACCCATCGACAGCCTAGGCTTAGTTAGCGTTGATGATCAATACGATAGTTCTATCGAAGAAAAATAGAAAAGAAATAGAGAGCGGAACAAAAAGAAAATTTGTGCATTTATACGTTAATCATGTACATACAAAAATGTTTTTTAGCTACGAGAGAATGAAATCGCCAACCTGACCTTGAATAAGAATCCTGCTGAGTTACCCCATCAGATGGTCTCACGATAAACTATCATTGTCCGATACATATATAATGCACTGGTGATATGTAAGACGTAAAATGCAGTCTCCGAGGGAGAACGTGCGTCATGGATGAGTCATTTATTGAACATTGAACGTTGCAGCTGTGAATGCTCACCAGTATTACAGGATGCAATCACGCATCTTGTATAGGTTGTCCACACGTGCCATAACAGAGTAAAGGCAAACTTTCACGGACAATTTTGTGCCCAGAAATATTTCAAAACCTCACCATTACACTTCCATTCAGGTTTCCAAATGCAGCTTAGATAAACTGAATAAACACCCCAAATCATATATCACTCACAATCTGTCTATTTGCAGGGCTTTTTTCTTCGATAAATTCGTAGTTTTGGAGGACAGGTTACGTTGTCATTGCAGTAAAAATACTGTGCAGAATGACATGCTCATCATCCGGTGTGCTCAACTAGCTAACATCTGCCCTACGCTCCAGCGCATGGGGATACCTTTAGAATAATAAGTGGTTCCCAACGCGAAAATGTGGTAGAAAATCAATACCGGTATATCCTAACGATTTAGACGTAGTCGACAGTCTTCGTAGCAGTACTTACGGATACATGTCTCTCACTTCGGCGAGATTTTGGAAGGTTCTAAACGTAAAAACACTGTAACTTTTTCACAATCATTCTGTTTAAGTCGACGTGTACATTCACACGGATTAGGAATCTCTGGTTCATTTCCTTTCAAAGGATATCAAACTAATTATAAAGTGTAATCATCCAGCTTACCCCGAAAAAACTGATTAAGTATCGCCTACTTTCAGAAGCTTTATGTTTTGTAGGAACCTAGACTACTAGTTAAGCTTTGCTATCGCACTGTTCAGAAGACTGCCTCATATTTCTTTTTTCTTAGGATTTTACAACGTGGAAGGCACCCTGTTACTTCATTCAAACGAAACAAGATTGTTAAATATTTCAAACCAGTACGGTATTCAGCTTTTGACTGAAAACCACCCAGCTATTTGTGTGATTTTTTTCGGAATGTGATAATTTTTCGGAAGATCCTAGAGCGATTAATGAAAAACTAACATAATAATGTTTAAGATAAAGTTGGGGGTGTGTCAGAAACATACACTATGATTGGCTGAGCATTACGAATGACAAGCAAACATCATTTTAGCATCGTACGAGATTGCGACATACGTACAGCTTTAGTAATGCGGACTGTAATTTTTCACGGTAAAAAAAAGAAAAGAAAAATAATACTGCAAAAAAAAAAAAAAAAATCATATCTCAGTCTGTTCACCGGTTTACATGATTTTTTTTATTTTATTTTATGCCGTATTTCATCGTGCTATATTTAATTAGGAATTATATATCTACCTTTTTCGTGTGGACTACATACCTGCCTCTCTTGGACATATCATTGTGGCAAAGTAAATAGTACTCTTAAGCTCTTCCATGCATATGTTGTTGTTTTTTTTTTTTCGAACTCTCCCAAAAGTCGAACAACTCTTGCAGAGAAAACGCCCATATATTCTACTAATGTAAGAGTCCCGGACTCTGTCTCACAGAACAACTGTAAACTAATAGATAGGTGGTTTTGCAACCACATTTCTAGTTGAATTCATCGTTTCTGCTTCCAGGAAGAACAAATAAGAACGATAATGATCAGATGAGCTAGTTCGTCAACTGACCATACCCCTCATTGTACTGATGTGGTGGGATCTCTATGTGCACTCCTTTAGAGGAACGGCCACAGCTTGTTATTGATTCGTTGTAATTAAAATAAAATATCTGGAGATGCATGTCAACAAAATATTATATAGATAGGATGAATCAAACTTTGTAATGAAATTGGCAGTAATTAAAAAACTAATTTTTAAACGATATATTGTATACAATGGTTTAAATTCGAATAACAGGAAAATCTCATAACTGTAAATTGATCTAACCGTTCGTCAAGGATTCCAGCTATCGTTGTTTAGAGTTGAAATGGAAACACAATGCTTCTTTGACTTTAAAACCCGTTTTTCTTTATCTTTTCCACCGTGACGGAGGCTTAGTTCTGAGACCATCCACGTATATGTAATTCCTGATGTCGGTTTGCAAAGGTAGTCACAGCTATCCTTATCAATTTCCGAGAGCCGTAACTACAATCATTTGATAATAATGTAAGCAATCATCAGTTCATTCCCATTTAACCTTGGAAAAGCCTATAACGTTGTGTCCCAGTGTGTCAATGAGGAGTTGTCTTCCTATAATTTTGGTTTGAGTAAGTTTTCTAGTTTCTTCTAGTAGTCGATGTTTATGTAAGTGGAAAGAGTGTCCATTCCAGCAAACAGTGATCTCCCTGGGATCTCGATCAATGTATATTTTCCTAACAAAAAGTAGTGCTAAAGATGAAGATTAAGTGTAGGTAATTATGCGTACCGATACGCAAGGAAAAAAATCTGTAATTGAAAATAAATCGTTATCGAGCGCTTAGCGGAGTGAAATTTGCAGTAATTTGCTGAGTTTTTAATCAAATCACCAAAGGAAATTTCATTTAATTAATTTGAATGCTGGTCCTTTGGCCACGATGTCAACATTTTGTGGCTTTCTGTTTGGTAATAGATAACAGTTAAAACGAACTCCCGATGAGTTGTTTCATAATGGCGTCTGCGTATTTTTGAGGCAACGTTACAGCCCAGGGCAAAATGATTTCATGTTCTTTCCCACGTCGACAGACGAAACATCTATATTTTCAAATATTTGACACATTTCCAAAAAATTAGGTGGTTGTTCATCCCGTTCGTTAATACCACAGTCGATAACGCAGAATTTCTGGTTGTCTCGAATAGCCCATAGTCTACTAATCTAATGTAATGTAGTGTACAGTCATTATGTTACTTTATTACTTTTATCATGTAACTCATGCATTTTCTTCTTAAAGTCTATTAATGACTTCCTACTTTTATTTAACTATCATTTCCAAGACAATACTCATCAACCATTTCTCAGTTCTTCCCCCCCCCCCCCTCTGTATAACTTCAAGAAATTCCAATGGTTCACTCAAGGACGGTAAATACTTGTATGCAATATGTTTACAGATCTTGTAACTCACAGTCATTCTTTGTATGTTTCAGTGAATAAGGGTAACTATTCCTATTTTATTCTTATTGTTGACCCCTCAGTTCGTTTTGTAGACATTCAGTCACATTGCGGTTGTTGTTACTGACAGGAAGTTAAAATGTTTTAAATACAGTTGTTTAGGAAAGAAAACACAGAAGACATAAGGTATAAGACAGAGAAGTCAGAAAACATGTACACATAAATCACAATATCTCAAGCACAAGTTATTTAGTACTGACTATGGATAAATTCTCAGTGATAAATAAATGAAGTTTACACTCTAAATCTATATCTCTGTCTGGAGTATATCTCTTTGTCGAGTGTGCTTAATTATTTCATAACATCGGAAGCCCTGAACGTCTGCCGGAGCACCCCAAAATAGCACTATCATTTCTAGGTTCACCTTGTAACTTCGTCCACGTGATAAACGAATAAAAGGGAGAAACTCTTGAAGTTGGTGTGACCTGTTTGTTCTATGATAATATTGGCATTCCCAACTTTTTGTAGCTGAAGCCAAAGAGATTGAATATATGCTCTGACATCTTTTGCGTTTCTGAAAAAAATCCCTTCTTTGCTGATGAATTTGTTAACTATTACGTAACAAACATGGGTGTGCCAGTAGTATCCACGAAACTGGTAGATGGTATTTATTTTTGGTGAAGCTCGCCTGCTGCAATACGTCTCAGTTCTACTTGTGTTTCCTTCCTTTTTCATCTTCCACTCCAACCACTCTGTTCTTACTGGGCGGCCCGTCTCTTTCTTAATTATTGTGTCCAATCTATCTAGACCTAAAGAAATAGACCAGCCTGCATGATAGCCCATAGATACTGACTATTTATTTTACATCTCTTTGACGGATATTGTAGGTTCGTCAAATGTAGGTTCTTTGTTTCTCTTGATAGAGCTTGGACGTAATCGACGGACCACCGAATAGGTATGTGTAGTAAAAACTCTTATATGTTTCTCCAGTTAAAGCAAATGGCTTTTTGTCTGAAAATGAACATTCCATAGTCGCACAGGGCACGGATATGGCATCTTTATATACATCTATCTACTTTCCTTTGTAAAATGCCGCCATGATTCCAAATTACTGCAGGAATAGTACAACGTCTAGACTACCATACCACATAAAGAAAAATACAAATCTGTCATTGTGGACAAACCCTCTTCTTGACAAGTGTGTTGACTGAAGGCGTTCCCTAATTAATTATGTTGAAGGTTCGGAATTCTCCATGGGGTAACAGTTTTCAGAATTCGACTCTCCCAGGTCAGGTCATTCATATATTGGGTGTAGTTTAAATCCTCGATAAATGCTTTATAGCTGAAACCAGAAGCAATAGAGTTGGTAATGTCGAGAGAGCAGCTTCTTCAATTTTACAACATGTATGTAGTATGTCGTTTAACAAATGACATCAACCATGGAACAAATTGTTGTTGTAGCAAATTATTGTCACATGAACCTGAATTAAAGCCGATTTAAGGAGAGTGAAGCGAGCACGTGCTTTCTCAAGGAGGAAGTGTAAGTAAAGTAACAAGGTCGAGCTGTTTTCTTGTTTGATTGCCACAAAGGTTGAAACTCAGATGGTCATTATTGTGATACAATAACCCCCATCCATTCGCTTCACCGGGATCCTTGCAGAGAGGGACACACCAAAAGAATCGGAATATCAAACTTCGTTATTGATGAGATTATAGGGTGGCAGAGAAGCACCACCGATTGGATTATCTCATAATATGATGCATAGAGTTTGTAATCACTTCTGTCGTCCAGTTTGAAATATGGCGTGCTTTTCGGGTATATCCTATCTTTTGTAGAAAATAGGCGTATGAAGTAAGTGCAAGTCCCTCTGTATATAATAAATTGGTTCCTGAAGGAGTCTATTTTTGTGATATAACAGTATTGAAACTAGCAATGCAAAGAACCTGCTTTGGATATTTGTTTCAAGTTTATCCGAAATTAAAAAGAGAGTCGAAAGAGGGTTGGGTATCCTACGTTGTCATAAACATACCTATTACTTTCAATATTTTTTAATATGCCTAAGTTCATGGAAAACATGTGCAGTTGTTTACCTTCGGAAAGTACCCTAACCACATGGTCGAGATACTGTTATCTTCGTTATATCTATAAAATTCCATAAATTGTAATTTTTCCTGCCATCTTTATGTAAGTCAGTCGGTAAGTCAATTGACTGTGTATAGACGTAGAGTCCCGCAGTTTTCTAAAGATGTTCAGTAGGGCCTCCTTATATGAATATTGTAACTACCCCTCTAATCTAAGTAGGGTAGGGCACAAAAATGTGAAAATCTGGTCTATTGGAAAAAATATTTTTATCCACAATCAACAAATACTCTTCCTTTGAAAAACAACGATACTGCAATCTGCCTCAAGTATTTCATCTCCATGGCTCAACTCTCCTCACGTGTATGGAGAGCTGAGGCACACATTTTTTTGTTGTTGAAAGCTTGCTGTGTCTAATTGATTTTAATGAAAAATGCCTTTCAGAATACGGTGTTTGCAATATTGTTAACGTTTTATAAGATTGCTATCACTCTGCAATGTTAATTAGTATTTTACTTCTTTTTTTTAAAAGGAGGATGCATATTGTGTAATAATACTCGAGAAATTGTAGTTTTACCACCTGTCACTTTGTCACAAATATTCCATACAAGTAGGCCTAATTGATTACCGTAGGTGAAGAGCCCTTGGAACCGAGTAGAAATATTAGTTTCAATTGATATTGCTACTTACGTAAATGCGTATCTGCTTGAGTGTGTGTAACAGTCCGCAAATAGTACGAAAGTTCGCAGGATTTATGTAATTGCAAGAACTCTCATCAGCTAGACCAATGCTCATTCTAATACACATAATGAATCAGAACCATACTCGTATAATTTAGTGAAGTAATGATAGGTTTTGTCAATTAATTACATTTTAGGGCACAGCAATAAAGCTTATAGTTTCGTTTTCCTTTTCGTCTTGATTGAGTTAAGTTCTCTCATGGTGAGAACGTATAATCGACGTTGAATTAAAGCGTTTGTCCCTCTGTCGCACCGCTCAATTTATTTGCCTCCCATTGGTCTTTATAGGTAGTACTGCAAACTTAATAACACCGACTTCATGGAGACAACAAGTATCAAGTTTCATTTTTTTTTCTCAACTTCATATATGTCAATATATGTTATACTGTTTGTCTAAAGCAAAAAGTATATTCACTTTAAAATTCCTTGCCGAGGGCAGGTAAGGGATCTATGTGATGGTGATGGTGTGTGTGTGTATGTGTGATTACAAATATCAACTGGATAGGGGAATGACAGTACAAAGGAATGCTACTCTAATATAATTCACAGGCATTTATATTGTCAGATACTTGTTTCATGTGCGGTCTACCAGGTGTTGGAGCGATTATTGGTTTATGGTGTCGGATGTTACTTGCACTTGACAATCCAGGTTCTACACTGTCTGGTCATGATTGATGGTTTTTTCTATATTGTTTTCTTGGTAAACCAAGCTATTAATAGATCTACCAAAACATTTTTTCATACTGTGCTCCGATTAAATTATTTGGTTAAGGTCTCAAATTAAATAATTCACCAAGCAAGAGAGAGAGAGAAAAAAAATCTTTCGTTAAAAATAGGAATTCTTGGAGATATATTCAATTTAAATCCGACATCAAATGTTGTATTAATTGCATCTTGTTCACCTACATATTCAAAATTTTCTTGAAGTAATTATCTTCACGTTGTTAGTGAAGACTTGTAGTCATATTTATCTCCATTGTTTTAAGGAGGCTGATTTAGTTTGGCATTGTTAATTTGGATATTGAGACGGATAACTTGGTCAAATCACTGGGGACCCACCATGATACACTTTAATACTCCGCTTGACCATCCAGTGGGGCTACAAGAATAAAATCAATAAAATGATTCAATATTTGTATACAGTAAATAACCACGTTGAAGTTATCGGAATGTTTAGATAGAAAAGTCATAAATAGCGGTATAACCTGTTTTCACCATTCCAATCGCATCAACAGTTTCCTTTCTGTTATTGACAAAGTTTGGTAAAACATTTTGTCACATACTTAATACTTAGTTGGCGTTATACAGTGAAGATATTGACTTATGATTGTCAGTGCCACGCAGGTGTCTACTTGAATTCTTAAGCCCTACTTACAACTTGTGTCTGAAAACGGTTGTGGAGTTGACCTTTCCAGTTGTGTCACTGTCACTAGCGTTTGATAAGTCGACAAACTCTGTTACTGTATGAAGGTCGAAGGCCATGTGAGGTCAATAGCGGTCATAGTTTGAAAACCTTGTAGCACGATGGAAACATGCTGGAATTTCAAACTGTTAAAATTTTTAGCACTATTAAAATTAATAAGTATACAATCTCTGTTATTTCTTATGGAGATCCAACGTCATGTGAAGTCAGTAGAGGTCATATTGTAGTTTGATACGTTGTAGAATGGTAATATGAAGAAGGGTATGGGGTTTGAACTTCAAAATTATTCTGCATTGTCACTTGATTTTCATGAATATTCGCAAGAAATCGCAGGTCATTCCACTTTCTGGTAACAAACCTCCCTAATTAGGGATGAGACAACAGGTCACTTCATAGAGTAGTTGCCTGAGGTTAGTTTTAATTCAGCTTTGATTGCTACCAAAATTAATTCTTGGATTTCACAAGTTAGACGCTAGATGTTCTAAATTCTGTACAAATTGTGTGGCTGTAGGACGTAGACACATCTTATTAAACAATAATTTAGGTTTAGTTTAGAGAACTCTAGATCAAGTTCGTATGGTGATTCAGGAGGACTGAGTTTGTCTGTTGAGATCCATTGTGAGTTAATGATCCCTATCGATTTTCATGCAGGTTAAAGGCGATTTGAGGTCACCGGAGGTTAAAATATGAAAAACTAGTACCTATTATCTAAGCATCTAAATGTAACTTGCACTTCAGACTGTCAAAATTGGTAGCAGTTGCTGTATATATGGTATTTGTTAATTCAACTGCCCCAGGGATACAGACAAAGTCATCACTTAACGATCACTTACTCACTTTGCATTGCTTTTAAATGTATTAGCTACTTATTTGCCAACGACTCCCTGTCAAGATTAAAAAATACTTTGTTTTATTCACCTTTTCAAGAGAGAAGAACTCATAAGGGGGAAAACATTTTCCAGATTGCTTTTGCGGAATTTTAAACACGTTTGGTGTCATGAACTTTCTGCCTAGGTTAACGAGTCTCAGTTAGTTGTTTTGTGGAATTCATATAATTTTTTTCAAAACCGGTCACGTTTCCTGAACATATTATGACAAATGTTCAAACTGAGAGGATTACAATGTATCACATAGGAAGGAACATTGATGAATGAGTAATTAACGACCTAATTTAGTTTGGAAAATTCGTGACCAGACACTGCATATTAGCACTATAGTCTTATGCACACATCCAGTACAAATAGCGGTCAAAAAATTTACAAATTTTGACAGTTTTCATAACTATCGGAAGTGTAACTTGACTAATTATGGTAATTGTATGTATTTTAGTGTGTCTGTACCCTTCAAAATCAAACAACCTTTGATATATCAACTCGATGAGCCCTTTAGGATATGCAGAATATGGCGTCCTTCATTGTCATCCACAATTTCAAATGCGATTTACATTCTTGAGTTCTATCTTTCATTTTGATGTGGTCCTTTCAATTCTCTACTGGTTACTCTTGACAAAAGTGATTGTTTTGTGTTTCGGAAAGAAGAGACATTGATGAGAAATCTGCGTCATTTTACTTTCTGGTTCTCATCTTGATTGCTATAACAGACTCTTGTATGGCCTGCCCAAAAAGGAAGTGCTAAGATTGCAAAAAAGTTAAAATTTTGCTGCTAGAGTGATAAGCGGTATCAATTATCACCAACACATTACCCCTACCTTTAGAAGTTTGCTACCACTTGAAGAAAGTTCAAGATTCTCCTTCCCCTTTAAAGCAAATGAATGAACTCAAACTTAAAGGTCGTGTTACATGAAACTGACATTTTGGATTTTGGAGTACGGTCAGCATTGAAAGGGTTTTTGCCAAGCCTCTGTTTATCGTGCGAAGTATTTGCACGGAAGAATGTAAAGCTGATCCCTCTTTTAACATACAATATAAAACATGTTTATATTCATCATGAATTGAATGATTTGATTAATCTCTGTGTGCTTACAATTAATTTCCTAAAAATGGTGTGCAGTCTCAGTCCTACACAGCGTGGCTCTCTTGTTGGAAACAGTTTAGGAAGTAAGGAAGGTAAGATTAAATGTATGGACCATTGGTGAGTCTCATGTATAGCATGATATAAAAGTGCTGAAAATCCAGCATGTTTAGAAGAGTGTGAAATAAAGTGACAAATTTAGTAGGAATGTCATGCAAAGATATGTAAGATGAGACATAAGAAATTAAAGCTTTTTAATGTTTCTTTTAGCAATTGACTGTTTTTCTTTCTGAATATTTTGTCACAATGTACTCAAAACTACAACCTCCCAAGAAAATACTTCGTTCGATAAATCTGTTTGGTAAAGAATTCTATGGGAAAATCAATTAAAAATCTTATAGGTTTTAACCAACTCTTTAATGCTGAAAAAATAAATGAAACTTTGAAACACTGCAAATCAGGGTTTGTTGTTGTTGTTGTTGTTGTTATTCTGTTATGCTTTCAAAGTTTGTACGTGAACATATCTGAATTAGAAGTGGCTGAATACCCCTACATGAAACAAAAATATTGCGGCATGATTTTAGGGCAGTTACTGTAATCCTTGTTGAGATATTACTGCTCATTAGTTAATACTTTAAATAATAACATAAACTGTCTTAAGATTGCATTGCATTTTGCTTTTCAGAAGTAGACGAGATTGATTTATTAAGATATTCATTTCAATCCAGGAGAAGAAAGATTAAAACAGACAAAATTATGAGAAGTAACAGACATCAAACTGATATAATTTTAAGCAATGTCAACGACTTTATCATTTACCAGATAGGTAAATGTGTAAATGAACATTTGTTCAGCGATCATATGAATGAAAACTTATCATGACTGTAAGGCCTAGTTGGAGTACACAGATGAGAGTATACTCTACCCCCCCCCCCCCCCCCCACACGCACACGTATCCGTACATGGAAAACATTAGATATCAACAATTTCGTATTTACTTCATGCTCGATTTTCACCTGGAACTCAGCACCGGTGTTTCTTGTGTTCTGATCTTTATAGATCATGTTCACAAATCTCTTTCACGGTTTCTGTTGTTTTGTGCGAAATACTGATAATACATCAAGGTCCATTGTTAATGTGTTGTGAACACTGATGAAGAAGAAAAAAAGCTCGCTTCACGGCTGTGAGTATAAGTTCATTATTCGGGAACTTCGGAGTAAGTGACCCCTTGATAATTCTGTGTGTTAAAGACGGAACATACGCAGTAATTAATCACAAGATAGTAAAGTTTGAAAAACATGAAATCCACGGCACACATGTATATGTAGATAATTTACCTACGTCATCACCAACAAGAGATCTGCCGAAAAGCTGAAGTAATGTCAGCGTGCTGACATGAAAAGTTCTACATGTGAAAAATGTGAAAAAGAAAGCGAAAATGCAAACAGCAATACCCAATCACATTTTTACATCTGCACAGTCCAGCAGAACCTAACCTACCAAAATGGCACACATCCAAGGATTAAAATGCAGGAGATTATGCGCACAAATAATTCTTATGATTTTCACTGGCGATGACTCAATCTTGGAGTTTTAATTTGACAGCTTCTATGACTCGTATATTTACCTGTTGTCGAAACATCAGTGTCTCCAGTACATCATCCAGTGAAGGTCGAATAACGTGATCCTTTTTCCAAGAAGATACCATGACTTGATATCTATTAAATATTTAGAAAAGCCCATTACGAAATACGTTGTTTTATAGTAATATAAAAGAATGGATTGTTCCAGTAAACAATCCATATCTAATTCAAAAAGTTGTTACTTTGTAAAATATAATTTTCATAGATGTGTTAATCCCAGTATGCTTTGAATATGACGGCAGAAAAGTAAAATTGCTTTCCAGTAATAACTAGCATAATTAAAAATAGTCTTACATTTCCTTTGGACAAATGTGCGGCTTTGGTAAAATAAATGTTGTAACAACTTTCAATTTAACGTCCTCTGGATGAAGTCCCTTAAAAGGTTGTTGTCCTGTAGGGGGCAAAATAAGTATCTAGTGGATTACATTTACCATGTTAATGTGATTTTGATACCTTTTGTAACTTGATTAAGGACACAGGAATATTTTAAAAATCAAGATAATCATTGCGTTAGCCCTAAAATTGTGGAATTGCTTAGCAGTAGCTACGCAAAACTCGACTGGTGCTGCAGTTGATATTGTATTGATATTGAATCTTAATATGTAATGTAGTTGTATTTGTCTATTAAATTATAACATAAACTGTAGAACTGTAAGTGACTCTTAAACCAAACACCAGTGCATTAAAAATAAACTTACTTATGTTTTTCTTTTGTTGTAAAAGAAATGAAGAAAGTCTTACATGAATACACAGTAATTAAACTGCCCAGTGCTAGTAACTGGTAACACAGCCAGGTTCTCTGTCAGATCAGCCAACTCTCCTTCTAGTGTGTACAGTATCAACGGCGAATATACCATTTGAATTACACTGTCTTTTGCACCCATTTTTTACCCCGTTAATGGATATATGTTGTCAAAAAATCTGTTCTTGAAAAAAAAAAAAAAAATCAAATTTTTCCCTTATTCTTTTCCAAAGTCAGGGTTTTTATTGAGTGAAAAATGTTCCCTCTCAGCAGTCGACAAGAATAACGCATGAAAGAAAAAGTTCACCTGTCCCTTTTTATATCAAACTTTAGGAATTTTCTTCACCCCTATTTTTGTGAATGTGCACTTCATTAACGTAGCGTGACTCATTGTAGTGATTGAATAATATGTTGATTCAACAAGCTAGTCATAAGACCAATTCTGACAGAACTTTGTCCACTTTAATGTTTATCATAGAACGTAGACTTTAGAGGAGAAGATGGGTAATGGAAGCCTTGGTGCAAGCAGAATGCGTATCACTTCGTATATATTATTCGTACTTCTTTCAATGTGTGTGAAACAGTGCTCTTTTGGGGATGAATTTTCATTTCACTCTAACTAGTTTCACCTTTAGTAGGAGTCGTCCCTCAGTACAGTCGTTTTACGTCACTTATTTGCTTTCCGACTGCATATATAAACTTCACGGTACATTTGCAGCTACTGAATGCATGTAAAAGTGTTAAGGGTGTTAACAAAGGTCTGCATGCTGCAGCTATACCTTCAACAGTAAATTGAAACGGAAACATATGAAGTAGACCAAGTACAGTAAAAGCAATGTGGTCACAACAGGTTATATATTATTCAATAAACATCCGAGAAGGTGACATCTGGTACACAAGATACTTACGAGACTTGCTTACTGCTGTAAATTTGTTGATGACTTTCGCATATTTTCAGAAATAAAATGACCGTAAATTAACCAAAAATTTATCTCAGATGATCGAACTAGAGGTTCACGCATTAAAATTAACGAAGTATTACCAACAGTTAGAAGTTCCCATAGGAAGACTGACAAATTCCAAGTCTCACTTTGCGGAAAATAGTTGTTTAGAAGAAATATCTCAGCTGCCATCCACGGAATCGGAGGGTTTTCCTGCATTGTGTATTTAAAATGTGAGATTAATTGTATTTGTTACGAGTGAGACATATCTCAAATTATCAAAACCTAAAATTAAATTGCAGTTAAGATGGTATTTTCCTGCTTTATTTTATGTAAAGATATATACAGATGCATGTCAATGACACGTTACTGAACATGCTGAACTGATATTAAATTATTTACATTACATCTCACGAACAAACTGACCTCACTGTTTCAGTAACTTTAAAGGGAAGTGGGGCGTTTGGAATACACCAACATGACACACTGAAGAAATAGCTTAAGTCAATATTAAACCATTCAGTCTTGTCAATAAACACTTGCCAAAGATTCATCTCCTCAAAACATTATGCATGTGATGAGTAACGGAAGATGCATCGTTTGAATTTTGAAAAGTTTGGGTGAACAAATTAGTGTTGAGCAACAAATAAATGAGTTTCTATCTGCGAGAAACTTATTTCTTTGAAAAAGTGACTACTGTCCTTCCTTATTTTGAATTATCTATCATTCTGCATCCACAAACATTGGTTTCAAAAATTTGGATGTTTTCTGAGTAATAAACGCCCTATTTCCCTTTAAGGAAACATTCACAAGACAGTAATGAAATACGGTTTTCAGCAGGGCAACATCACAATAACTGATTGAATATATCTATGCGTTCTTTCGGCCATGGGTTATTGAAGGAGGAATGTCAAGAGTTGTCGTCACTGACAAATCAGTCGACGTAATTAACATTAACTTGATACAACAAACAAACGAATTTAGCCAAAAAAGCCTTAGTCCACACATGTGTCTGTGCCTATTCACTCCATACAAATGGGATTAAATGTACGAAATGACATTGGATACCTTTTGAAGAAGTTTCTTGATTCGCGTCATACAAAGATTAATCGGATATATATCATACAGCTTACAAGAGCCATTAGCTGCTAAGAGTACCTTCCTGAGAGATAGTCCAGGATGAGCAAACTAAATAAATAAAATAAAAGTGTTTTCTTGATTGTGTAGAAGAAAGAAATATGCATTAACTGTTATTTTCGTGCAAGCTACATGAATGCCATCATACTTATACGTTACAATACTTAAAACAATGACGCTAGTGAAAAGATCTTATCATTAAGTTCTTATCATTAACTACAATACATATTTAAACCTTGAAATTAACTGAAATTACACGTAACGTTGCTTCCACACTGTCCATATATTCTCGATAAGAATCCTCAACAGTTATTGGCTGATTTCAGTCAGTTGATCATTTACTATCCGATGAATAATACACGGTCAATTTTAAAGTAAAATCTCCGGCTTAGGAACACGATAAAAAGATCGACAGTGATCTGTAGTCTGCTCCCTAACATACGTGTATACACAAACCATGGTTAAAAGTGAATAACATCCGAATTGAAGTTCGTAGACCTAGGCCTAGAATGGGGGCTACTGAACAGAGAAATATACGCCTAAAAATATAAACCACAAATAAATATAAGTAGTCCTAACAACAACACATGTCACGGGTAATTCGTTTTACGTTAATGTTACCTTTCTAAATTTCAAAATTAAAGGCGTTATTTAGCAGATATGATAAAGCCTACCGTAATTAGCATTATTCTTTGTCGATTTTACATGAAGTCCAAAAACGAGTCCTTATGGAATAAAATCGTATAAAGGCCTAAGGACAGTCTTAAAGAGTGTCATTGAGTTGTTTTGTGAATTCACTCAATTTTTCTAAACCAGTCAAGTTTCCTTCACATGCTAATGACAAACAGTCAAACTAAAAGGGTCCCAAAGTTTTACATACGTTGGAACATTAATGAGTGAGTAACCAACGATTAAATTTGGCTTTTGAAACTTTGTGACCAGACATTTTCACATTAGTACATTCACATGCACACAATCAGAGCAAGTAACGGTCAAAAATTCGAAAAAAATTGAGTTTTCATATAACTATTGGATGTGAAACTTGATTAATTATGCTAATTGTGAGTATCATCGTGTGTTTGTATACTTCAAAATCACCGCAATCTTTACTGATATCAACTCAATGAGCCCCTTTAAAACTCCGACTTCCAGAAGAGACCGTACATGCACAACACAGTTGAGGAAGTCAAAGAACGTATCGCTGGATGCAATCGGGCTGAGCCCTCGTGCATGACTTGCATTAAACCCAGTTCCTCTATTTTCCTACGGATAATGCAAGGTCCATCGTTGAAAAGCCTTTAATTGTAGTGTTGCAAATTACATAAAAAGCACCTTTTTGGAATGGAGAAAATTCATTGCCTGGGATACGTCCACTGCGATCGTCAGCAATTCATTGACCATAGGGCTTTTAGTCTTATGTGGCTGTTTGATAATTGCATCAGAGAGAAATCCTTTGCCGTATTTATCTTTCACATAATGTTGAAGAGTTCCAAAGGAAAGCTCTTCATAGTATATAGCAAAAGGAACTGCGACAAAAAAAAAAAAAAAAATATCGAGTAACATAGAAGACAATTTACCATCTATAAATGTATACAGAGAAAATCAGTCTCATTTAATTCAGACAATTATCTTTACTATATTAACATATATGCAACGCAAAGAATAGGAAATTGTATCCTTAATCCTATGACAAAAATTGTGTACTTACTTGTTTGAAGCGAAATGTGGACGATTTTAACGAAACTTTTATTTGTCTCCAAGGCTGAATAACTTTTCGCAAGAGCTTCTAAAAAGGTAAAGTCTGCAGTTGTTGCATCTTCTGAAGGCAAATTAACAGAAATATCAACTGTACTTCAAGACTGAAGAAAACGTATTTTTGCTGTTTAGACTATTTATTTATCACACGCTAAACACAAAGTGGTATCGTCATTTCATGTATCATGACATGTGTCACGGTTGTGTTATTCGTACGTCATATACAAGGCTATTTTGCAAATTAACAGGTAATATTAATTTGAAATACATAGGTCTGACCAAAAATAAAAACTCAAGCAGCATACTTCCTTAAAGACATACATACTCATCGCCAAGACAGGTCTAAATCTCCCAACCACTTACGTCTTTTTTCGCCCACAGTCTGTCTCAAACTCCTCCGCATGTGTAATCAAAACAATGGGCCTTTGTGTACGCTGCGTAATACAAGTTATATGCATGTTTTGAATTTGCTGTCAATCAAAGAGCATAACCAATTGAGAATTTGCTTTCCCCCTAGTCAAATATGCAGATTTGAGCACTGAGTCACTGTCTTTAAGTCGACCATCTTATCACTTCAGAATGAAAGCGTTTTTAGATACAACAGCACAGTTAAGAAAGATGTGCATTTTTTAATCGCAATACCTGATAATTTCTTTGCTAAACATGAAATTTCCCCTCCATTAACTGTTGTCACATATGCATTCCAGTAGTCGTAGGGTAGACTTTTTTTTACTTCACGACTAAGAACTGGCTTCATGTTTGCCGATACGGCTGAGGAAAAAAGAGACAGGAAACAAAAAAAAGTCGTTATTCATATCCAGCTGACATACCATGCTTGTAAAAAGGTATGATTTATAAGTGTATTTCACTTGCAACTGGCGCTCCGTAAATTTGACCTCACCTGACAATAGAGTTGTTGGCATAGTTCCCGAATGTTGCCCATATTTTTCATCAAGTCCCACGTAGCACACGTTTTCTTCCATAATTTTGGCATCTCTGAAGTTGAAAGGTCATGAAACCAAGTGTATGAATATTTTACCTTAATGCATCCCGCAGCAAAGAAAAAAGTAAATATCCACATTTACTTGATCAACAATTACAATATGACAATATTCTAAATAAATTATACAATGTCTATATACATATATATATCACTCTTTTGTTGTTTCATTCTCTAAGACATATCGCAGACGCAAGGCAATGAGATGATAAGGTATACCTTACCTCAGTTTTCTACTAAAATTCACACCTGTGTTGAAAGAGGTAGAATTACATTTAAATTTATAAGTGCACTTGTACATGTATACTATTTACCTGTCTCGTAGAAATATGTTGAAAACAAAGCTGTTTTTCCTTGCAATCCTGCTATGCACAGGGTCCGTTCACAACTCAATAGTATCAGACACTATCCTGTACTGTCACATCCAAGCAATCCAAAAACATCCAAACATTTCCAACAAATGAAAATCATTCTTAAGTGGCAACTCGACTCGCATAACCTTAACATCTTCCTAAGAGTGTTGTTCTATTTTCAATAAAATTGTACTTTTTAAATTTATAGTACTGTTAATGCTCTGGAAGTATTTCATTTCAATTAATTTTATATAATTCATTCGAGTGGAATAAAAATCGTTAGAAACGTGTAGTATTTTTTCTCCCTTTTGGCTCATACATAGATTGCAATATGTTCAACTGGCTAAAATAGTTGAATAGATTAAAACAAATGGTTATGGAATTGCGTCATACGGGACAGCTTAAAAGAAATATAAGGCATATAAAAAACCATATGCTATCCACTTATAAGGACCAGATAAAGAATCTTACCTTTATATGGGTAGCATATGAGCTTATTTTACATGAACCAGAAATAAAATTTCTTTATATTGACCACGTAGTGGAACCCTCTATGTACGACATATATGGGATCTCTTTATAAGAGCCTTCAATGATCACTAGATAAGAAACATTCCTCACTATATACTAAAGAAGCCTTGCACTAGACACTAAATAATTTTTTTTCTGGTTTAGTTGTGGTTTATGTCAAGTCCTAGTTCTATCTGCATTTTATCTGCCCAACTTTTGCCTGCTCAGATACAAAGTCCATATCTTGTGCAGAAATGGGCCAGATATGTAATCAACATCTTACCCATGTATTTAATTTCATGTCTTTCCCATATCTGAATATCACGTAAGCTAGTACTCAGCGGATTAGACATATGCTATACAGGAGCCATTTATTTGCATTAAACGATTACACGGGATGGGTAACGCGGTTGCTACCTTTTTGGCATTGTTCAATATTACAATGTGGAATCATTGCAGTTGTGTTATATGTTAACAGACTAAGGTCAAATTAATATTTAAGTAGGAGGCTATGAGAAGTACACAGTGGGTGAGGAGATGAGCAGAGCCGGTTCTGGACAGAAGAAATTAATACACATTTTCCCACACATAATTCGTGCTGTTGCTTAATTTAAAAATGTAAATGAGTATACGAATACATCTGTGGTAAATTGGCGAAGTTTCATTAAAATTGTCAAAAATATTTTAAATAAGAAAAGCAAGATGATACATGGAATCAAGTGCAAACGACATGTGCATTCGCATTTTTTACTTACATCGCATAAAAATGTATACAGCAAAGATGACGAAGAAACAAGTCCCAGTTATAATTGCTCCTATTACAGCTCCTCTGTTTCCTTCGTATGTAATGTCTAAACACAACACAAATAAAATGTAGCTGGCCAAAGTAGAGCCCAATCATTCTTAAGTACCATATTTTGGTATAATTTTACTAATATCTATATCTCATATATAATACTTCAAGTAATGCTCCATATACCATAAAGGCATTTTACAGTCCATTTACGAAAATCACAGTATTCCCACTGTGATGGACAAAATGGTTAGTGACAACAATGTATTACTTAGAAAATAATAGCCCAAACACCGAGTGCTAATTTCTTTTATAAAGATTTGTCAGTATCACATAGTTGAACATTTTAAACATCGGCTCTCACCTTCCGCAACTGATATTGTGTAGCTTGTATTTTCTATGTATTTTCCATATACCATGCACGTGAGAGACGTGGTAGGTTTGCTTTTGTAAAGACTGATTGCAATTGAAAAGTTTGCCCTCCTCGTTGAGTTATCGATGATTTCCCTTGTGGCGATCACGTTATCGTTATCATGCCATTCCATTGTAAGTGGTGGTAACACATCGTAAATAAGACATCTTAGACTTTTGTTGGCGATGTCATAAATAGATAGACTGATCTTATCAATCTCCAAACCGTCGACTGTAACTTTTAACACACCTACAGGAAAGAAATTGAGAAAATATGTCGTTAAAAATAAAACGAAAATACCAAAAACAAGTCATAGATAAAAACAGCGTATACTCTATCTAAAATGTATTTAATAAATATTTTTTCTTGTAATAAGTAATGATAAGTTTTTAAATTATATTACCTTTCAGTAAACATTGTACTTCAAATTCCATCAACACCATTCTTCGTTTTTCACATCGTATTGTTGCAATCATCTGGCTCTCCGCACAAGTCTCCAGCAACAAGGAAGAATTTTCTCTGTGGCATGTATTAACTGAGATGCCATCCATGTCACCCAAATAAAGGGGTCCGTTAGCAATAATACTCTCATCCATAAACCACTCCACGTCGGATTCTTTTGAAACAGTACAAACTAGGCAAAGTGGCTGAAAAGGCCACCACTGGCACGTTTTGTTCTGAATGCGTCTTAAGTTGTTATCGCCATAGCATTGGAGTAATGCATTTATCATGACAATAAAACAGGAAAACACGAAAATAAAATAAATGCTATAATTTGACAGGTGTAATGATCTTCGAAACATGTTCAATTCTATGTGTTCGCTATTCCTTTCTATACTGTAACATTAAATATCGTTTTAGTGATGCTCACTACATAAATAGATGCAAAAGTGTTGCACAAGGCTTCCCATGTAGATAAGAACTTTTAGTCGAAAGTAAAACCAGACAAACTAGAAAAGTGGCTACGAAAATCGTAACCACACTGTTTATGAGTTCGTGTAAAGGGGAAGTTACGGTATTTACGTTCTTTTGTGACCGTCGATTGGTAGTAGAAGCGGAATTTGTATGTTTGTTTTTTACAGATAGGGCCACATAAATATATTTAAGAAGATGGAAGCCGTGTCTAGATTCTCCAAATATATTTGTGACAAACTGTTGGAGCCTAAACGTAAAAACGTCGAATACCGTACATGATGCCAATCTTGGGTTGTAGGCTACTGCAGACTACTAGAAGTATGTAGACCTACTATGCTACAGTTCGCGTTTGGTTGCAATTGTTTCAGGGTTAATGATGACACTCAACCCAAACTTGAAACTGATTTTTTTTTGTCAGTGAGAAATCCAAGGGATGTCAAGCTTAGGACCTCTGGTGGGGTCCAGGGGCAAGGCCTTGGTGGGGGTCCCGGGGGAGAAGCCCCGGAAGCTCAGAGGTTCTAGCATATCTCTGGGTGGAAAATTTAAGTCCCACTAAGAAAGGTACATTATTTATTTTTATGTCATTTATTTTTATATTATTTATTTTTTCGGTTGACCGTCCTCCAAGGTTCCCAACTTTTTTCTTTGGGAGTACCATTTCACATTTACGCGGTGCCACAGAGTGCACACACAAACACACACAAATAGACTACATACACTTCCATTCCAGTCACTTTATTCTACAGAAATGTGCAGTACTTACCAATAGTAATAAAAAGTGAGGCCTACTATTAACACATTTATTATGATGCAGCCAACGACATTCCTACATTTAGGAAAACAACCACCTACCCGCCCTTCCCTTATGCTGGACAGTAAACATTCCAGAGAAAATTGATCTTACCAGGAGGGCCTACTGTTGAAGTGGCTACGGGCATGATATGAAAACTGACAGCCTGTGTAACATAAATTAAGCATTTAATCAATCATGGTTCCCCGGAAGCTGTTCTTATTCATTCCAATGCCAATACATAGTTTTGTGATTAACTTAATTTTGGATGAGTGCAAGATCTGATTAGGAAGGGTGAGAGCAACTGAAAGGGGGGGGGGGGCAAGGAAACAATCTGGAAGGGCAAATGCCCTCTCATTCCTCCCCCCCCCCCCCGCCCGTAGCGCCGCCACTGTACCTTGCTGGATTCAACGAGCCAAGCAAAACCTACTGTCAGCCTGACTTTCTGTATTCTTTATCGTACTAGATAATAGTCAATGACTGTCAAATGCCTAGAGCCTTGGAAAAGTAACATATGATTGAAGTTGTGAGTGGAATATAATGGTAAGTAGAACAGTAATTGCTTTCAATGTTTGAAGAAGAAGTACATGAGAGAATTTATTTTCCGTTTTGCTCTTCGTGTACTAAACTCAATCTAGTGAACTCAGTGCTACTAGTTTCTGCAAGTGTTGTATTTAATATTTTGACAATTAGCGGAGACTGAATAGGTCCTATATATTTTATACAAGAAGCACTTCTTTCACCTTTGTGTAGGCTTTGTAGTTTGAATATCATGATACATTGCAGCCTTCACCTTGGCGGGTAGAGTGGGATATTGTGACATTTCCAAAAGTAAATTCAAAAGATGCAACTATGGCTACAGTTCCAGTCTGCAGTTTCCCAAATTTTACTCTCCTTTTTAAATGATTAATAGCAATATCTTGCTCCAATAGTTATATATGTTAGCTGTATATTAAAACATCTGTATATGTGAACAAAAAAAGGAAGAAAAAGGTTATAGCAAAAATAAAACAATAATGCAAATAAGTCAAATGTCCAACCAAGTCTAGTCTCTTTTCAGTGTGGCAGGTAGCCAGCTCTAAGGTCCTTAATTCACTAGGCTGCTCAGTCACTTGCTTCCGAGCTTAGAATAAGGAAGTAGGCTAATGTTAATAACTTTTGCACACCCTTTACGTTCAGCTGACTGATCTGCAAAAATAGTCTAGTTCATCTTTTCAGTCAACCACTGTAAGTGACGAGCTCCTTAAATAAAGTCAGTCACACCCCTAGTTCTTGCTCAGCCTGCCTGCTTCAGAGAAACCCCTCCCCATTCAAGTTGTCTGTTTAGAAGAATAAAACATGGATGTGCCTTCCTATTTTATATCCAGTTGCCAATCTCCACTGAACACGAGGGAACTATTACGAATGGTAGGCTATAGAAAACTGCAAATTCATACGAGGGCGACTTGTCTTCTTCCCTTAGATGCCGAATTGCCTGATGTATATAGGCACTTGGTACATGCCGAGTTGTCAGACTTCACAAAGGCACTGAAAAGTATGAAGCTGTTTTGTCTTACATGGGCGAGTTGTCCATGCCTTTATGTGCGTGTTCTTTGAACGTTACTCTTTTTAAACTGAAAAACAAATTGAAACCCCTCTCGACAATTTGTGTTTACAAGACAAGTTGGACATTGCCAAGAGCTGCAAAACACTTTTTAGGCCAAAATACACATTTAACAAGGACAAACAAATAGTCAGGAATTGGCCGCATCGATTTCTGCCGTACAGTGTGGACATACGTACTCGCGCCCAAGTATGCCCAGAGCCAAATGAATTATCTTAGGCCCAGAGTGCAAACTATGCTCCGTGGATACGAACCATCCGATGGACATTTACTGTAGGCCTATATATTATGTACGTGGCATACCGCCATTGCCGCGCCGTTGTTTACAGTACTACTGAAGTCGGTACACTACTATGGCTCAGACGATACAGCTACGCGTTTGCATACTGACAGCTTATACAACAAGTATGCAGTAGCCTATTATACAAAACAACAGTCGTTTCTTTAAAAGGCACCGTTTTGTGCATCAAAGATATGTTATTTTTTAATCTTCGAAACAAGGTATATACTTATCACAGAGATGTCATACTGGTGACCATATAAGTCATAATTATTTGTCAAAATTCTAGACTTATTGAAGCTGTGTAAGTGGAGATAAACTCAACGAAAGAACCTGTCACGTGATTGAAAGGTACGAGCAGGAACGCTATACTGTTTATGATGACTCATAAACAGTAATAACTGAGTTGAGTATCGTAGTGCCAAGTATCAAACATCTCTTATAACTATGGTTTTTAGTGTTATATTTTAATTACATTACTTTCTATTTATGACACTGGCATATTTAGGCATAAATTGATCATTCCCATATGTAATATAATACCCTAGCGATAGGTCGCTAACAAAAAGCACTAACACGCGCAAAGTACAAGGTAATGTAACATATCATACATCATTGGTGGCTGAAGATACTTTAAATGTAACAACGTCAACCGTTGATAGTAAGTGATCATCATAAACCTTACTTTTTCTTCGTGGAGGTGCAATTTAGAGGGCGTTACTACTGATATTTAAATTTATACTAACCTTGCCGGATTTTCTTCGGTGGCATAAGATTTCAGTTCATGAGGTTAAAGTACTCTCTTACTTTTGTGTGATATATCCAGTTTCTAGTTGGTAGGTAACTTTAATTTACACCTGCTCATATCCTTTGAAAAAATTAATTAGAACAATGCTTTGATACCAAGGTGGTTGACGACATTCAATACATGACTCCATGCTCAGTAATGAAAACAACGGGTTGTATCTTCCGAATCGAAATAGATTACCCTGTACGAATAAGCTATGATTGTGCCATATGAAAATGATTAAAACAGACAAAGGATTATATTTTAATGCATTGTTTTTATCAATTCAGGCATATTCAGCAACTTGTATTAGGTGTTCCCATGTTCAGCAAGCTACACATCCTATAACTGGTCTACTATAATAAACACCAGGACTCGCCAAAAAGGTAAAAACTAATTTTCCTGAAAAAAAAATGACAATGTTATGGCTACGGACATTTTTTTCTTTGTTCTACTTGACGACGGAGCAGGCGACATGGACCTTTCATATTAAGTCTTTCCTTATAAGTGCAGCAAATCTGTAAGTGGTGAACAAAGACCATGTCTTTGCAAGGAGAATTAGATGTATCTCCTTTCACGTTCTGTTGATACTGCCAATACAATTCTGCTAATATTGATAGAAAAACAAGACAATATTTCCTGAAATGAGACATTGAGAATGTAGAAAAATGTTGATCATTAGCGTATTTCTGACGACCAATTGCAGGAGTAACTGGTTTACACCCGCGGAATTTGAAATCTCACCAACATCTCTCCCATAATCATTGTCTCTCACCTGGTAGTATGTTCTTGTATGCCTGATCATACACTCTGCATTTGCTAGCATGTTAGCAGCTGCCATTGAACGTAGAAACTTGCAAGATAAATGTACGTTAATCCCATACTTACTTCTGCAAATGTTTTTGCCAGCTAGAAACGTGGATAAAAAACGCATCACAACCAATTACATATTGCTCTATTTTAATATAAGTACAACTGATTCCAAGAAGTTACCGACAGTAACCAAAGTGTTTGGAGAGCCTGAAGCTGAGTTGAATTCAGTGACTTAGATTGGTATGGACAGAAGTGCTATATATTCAATCTTTTTGAGTGAACTAATGTTCTGACATTGTCGAGAGAAACAAATCCTTGCATCTGTACCTGTGAATAGCGTGCAATTCATACTCTCAGAAACTTTGTTAGCCTCAAACATAGCGATACCTACGTAAAACAATTTATCAACCATTGATGTGCTATCAATCTGTTTTTCTTTTACATTGCCCTCTAAAAACGCGTCATGGTTCAGCTTTTTGCTTAAATACACCACAGCTCCTTCTGGCATCCTGTGTTTTCATTACAGCTTTTACTGTGTATATGACTCTCCAATTATACTGAATTAGGGTACAGTCAATGCATGGAACCTGGTATTGTTACTAGACATAGTAGATCAGTAAAATACATGTTTGACATAAGGTTGAAATACTATGTCACATACTGTAATATAAAGATGCAAAGAGACGTAGTAAGTTAAGTTTATATCGTTTGCTACCATCATAACGTTTGCTCCAAATGACCTTTAAACTTGAACATTTTGTTGTTTACATCTTTGATCTAGTGCCTTTTTACATGGCGAATACTTACTGAAATATATTCATTCATCTAATTCACTTCACACATACGATATTTACAACGTATGTATACAAGTGACATATGAAGACACTGCTGATACATGTCGTGGCCTCTGAATGTTAATCCTTAAGCTGTTACGTTGACGGTAGGTCGAACTTGCTTGTACACTCAACAAGTTTGTACTTTATCGTATTCGTCTAGATTGATGGTGACTAATTTTTCAGAAGTGGGTTGCTTGTTTGACCATTGCCCTTGTGACATTTTACGTTTTGATAAAAAGGTCTGATTATTTAAAAAAGTCTACTGTACAAATATTGTCTTCATCTTTATTATACGTTGTTGTATAATCACTTACCACCTATGGTAATCAATCACGTGGTTTTCAAGGAATCTTACAGAAACTACAGAATGGACAGGCGCACTCACGCTCAAACACACACGCATGCGCACAAGCACGTACACACAGAGGTGCTTCTTTTTTCCACTGAATATCACTCTTTTCACCGCATAATCCTTATACACCCTACGGTGTTGCTAATGATCCATCACGAGGATATCCATGGCGAATGTTCACCCATGTACAAATTGCAATATAAGACTCCGTAGCTGAGAAGTTAAAATATCATATTGAGTCCTATAGAGACAACTGGATTAGGTCAAAGTAGTCCACGGAGATGAACATTTACATCAATCCCAGTTATCCCATGGAATCGCGTTATGCATTTGATATGTAACAATTTGCTTCCATTCACCTGAATAGGAAAACCATCCTTATTATTGTTTCCTTGCGTTGTTGTAAACATACAACTTTCACCTTCAGCTTTTCAACATTACAACAACATACTTTCTAATTGAATGATGACTCATGGTGATATCAGCAGTTGCACGACAGCTCACTTTTCAGGCAGAGTATGTCATTGAGATTTATTTTATTGGTTACAGAACTAGATAACTAACCGATATATCCTTTGCAGCCATCGTAACCTGCACTGGTTATTACGTCTGTCTTGCACTGAAATGCACATGCACATGAAATATTTATTTGTGTCTTAAAAAAAACAAAAAAAAAAAACACATATTCTGATGAAATACCAATATTTGGACGATTTGGACCGTTATAACAGTAGCACTTGTTGTTACACATTCTTCACAAGCTATTATAAAAGGAATGTTCATAAAAAAAAAATAATCACGAAGCTACCATTAACAGATTGCGATGGCATTACTGGACCATATCTCATTGAAAAGATTTTGTTACTCTTTATATTTCATTGTGAATATATTTTTAACAGTAGTGCGGATACGTGAAATGAGCGTGCACTTCCGGAGAAGCATGGCAATTTGGCCTAGGGGTGTTTTGGGTATGCTGATTTTAAAAAATTGCGTCACTCCAGCCGTTCCCGCCAAAAATATTTAGAAATTCAAAATTAAACATGGTTTTGTCCATAAAACTGCTCTAAGTGCCCCGATACCAATTATGTTGATGTCTGTACCTATGTATGTGAGGTCAATGAATGTAATAAAACACATGCCAAGACTTACAGAGTTTTCCTTCATAGGGCTTTTGAACATTGTTGTCATGATATGTCATGATCTTTACAGTGCTCCTAGTTTTTACCGTCTTCGGTTCGAACAAACGTTACTATGACGCTGTGCGTCAAAAATCTGTATTTTACATTTGTTAAGTTGATCCAGATGATGGAGCAGCTATGCTGATGAGAGTAGCAAAGCTTGTTCGCAAAGAAGTGCTTGAGAAAAATCCCAATTCGATGGTTTCTTATGCGACGAACAGCACGACGATCTCCCAGTATCTCTTTCTGCGCTGCTAGAGCTGATTGTAGGAGGTCAAATGAAGGACAACTTTTCGATGAAAATGAAATAAGCACAGCTGCATCATCCATCACCCAGTCTTTAATGTTGTCAAACGTGGTAGGAAGGAGTCAGTTGCAGTACGGCACAACTCTAACCGCGACACTGTTCTCTCATTGTACCTAGGACTACTCATCCATAACAAGACACGGAAACGAGATCTCATTGACATTCTTTTCGAGAAAGGTCTGTCTTTATCCTGTGATCACGTTTTGCAACTGAAGCGAACAGAGTAATTGATATGTTTGACTAGGAGGATTTCTTCTGTCCTTCTACCCTCAGACACAATCTGTTCACTACAGGAAAATTGGACAACATTGATCATAATCCTTCACCTACTTCAAGTCTTGATTCCTCCCAAGGTACGGCAATATCACACAACATGCCCCCAACAGCTGAATGCAATGGTGAAAGGAGATTGGGTTGCGATAGATATCACAGAGAATGAACCGTCACTGACACCATGGATGGTGGCGGGAATAGAAACAGCTAGGCCTTTGATGGAGTCCGATGAGGAACATTCCATGACAAAGGACACAGATCGCCAACATGAACAGATACCAAGTGTGCAGAAGGCGTTCATATCACAAGTCCAGAACGTTACTGATGTGATGGAGGAACTAGGAAACCCCTTTGCCGATACTGGCACAGATTTGTATACGCTTGGCACCAAAACAATAATGCCTGATAGCGTTTTAAATACAATAAACTCTGCATAAAATATCGGCATAACATAATACCAGAAGCTTGTTGCAGAGTTGCATTAATGCTGATAGCACAGCATTCAATGACACAATTCACCAAAACAATCCACTTCTGTTTAGTTCTACTTCGTGAAGGAAGCCTGCCTATTCGGCCACCAAGAATTCCAAATTGTGTGATGATTTTTATCTTTTCTCACGGAGGTACATATTATGCCAAGCTCGAGAGAGTGATATGGATGCCTTCTTCATGCATGAAAATCATGCCTGGCGTCCATCATTAGCATGGGATCACATCATACACCAATTAACGAATTCTGACTTGATGGATGTTAGGAACGATTGGCACCAAAAGCAGAATCTACACCAACTGAAATATTGATGTTACGGTTGTTGATGGCGCTGCCCTTGTTCACACACTTGATCAAAACAAATCAAAGGAAACTTTAAAAAAAAATCCAGAAGTATTCACAGTTCTTGTCCTCTTCAGAACGCATGCTACAGGACGTTGCCCGTTTAGATGTTGTTTGAGATATCTATAAGGAAGACAGCCTTATGTCACAAACACGACAGAACCGTGGAACTGGTATCCGAATGGACAACAGCACTAAAATTCTTGCTAATTGGATGAACTTTCTTCAGTGTGATTCAAACACAGAGGGCCCGTTCCAACTTCTTGCCGATGCTGTACAAGAGTTTCAATCCCCCCAGGAAAATAAATCATCTCAACAAAAAGGCTAGAGCATTGTTTCATCTTCCTCTGCTCTCCTTTCAGACTTGTCCTGCACCCATGAAGAAGATAACACCAGGCTCCTGTTTCATACTTTCCATGCATTCCATCAAGGATTTACCAAACGGATGATACATGCAACTGATATGGATGTGGTGGTTCTCGCACTTGCTCTATCAAGTGTCTTAAAAGATTGCGAAAATGTGGGTAGCATTCGGTCATGGTTCTAACTTCTAAACTGAGACACATTCGGTGTCGTCTAAATTCAGCTGAACTAGGCAATGAAGCACCATGGGGTCTTCTGTTAACGCACGCGATATCAGGATGTGATACTGTTTCTGCATTCACCGGAATTGGTAAGAAAACAGCTTGGGCTCTATGGCGCAGTATGCCTCAGCTCACACCTACATTTTTGCATTTGTTCCCAAATAGAAAGATATATGGTTCTGCTGTACCAGCGAACATCAGAGCTTAGTCATGTGAATGAAGCCAGGAAACACTTGATCACTTACAACAGTAAGACAAAAAACATTCCTCCAAGGCTGAATGCCCTGGAACAGCAGGTTAAAAGGGCTGTTTACCAGGCAAGGTATATCTGGACAGACACTTTCTGGCGAGCCAAAGGTTCCTTTCCTTTTATGGGGGTGGAAGAAAGTGAAAACTGATTCCCCATGGACTAAATGCTGGACAACTCTTCAAGAGGCAGCCAGAGGTTGTCAGGAACTGCTGAAATGTGGGTGCAAGAAGGAATGTACTCAACGATGCAAGTGTTTACAGGTGTGCCGCTGCGCAGGACAGTGCAATAGAGAGTTTTAAATGGTATTAATATTAATGACAGGAGCTCTTGTGACAAATATAATGTTTTAAGGGGACACATAAGGGAGCATCTCACTTACCACACCATCATTTGCCTAAATGTTCTGCCTTTCGCGGAATACCAAAGTTCGGTGGACTAAAGACTGAGAAGCAAGTGAAATGTAATTTCTATGTTAGTTAATAGTGTATGAATATCTAGAACCCGGCTTAGTGCTGGTATTTATCAGACAAACTGACAAAGTGAGGTTTAGATTCGCGATACGGTCAGTGAGATTCTCCAGTACCTACTTTGCTAAACAATCTATGACTCAAATATCAGGGTTCGGTTGTTCAAACAACGTTAAGCCTTAACGCGCACAGGCAGAAAAATTTCACTTTTCGCATAAAAGAAAATCTGTGAAGCACAGACACAAGTAATTTTACAGTACTTCGCCTGTAGTTAAACATATCGCATGCTGCTTTTTTTTGCAGGCAATGATAATAGCATTGTCTGTAGAAAAACATGGGGTATGTTTATCTTTTTATCTTTTTATATTTTAAAAAAATATTGTCTGATACAGAATTTGTTCTGCAATGTTACTTGCGTTTGTGCGTCACACATGTTTCTGTAAACAAATAAAAAGAGCCAAAAAAAAAAAAAAATCTGAAATTTTTCTGACATTGTGGTGTACGTATTCTGATACGCACAAATTTGACATTCTTGAGTCATTTTTAACATATTTACAAACAAGGTGTAGGTTGCAATGATATGTGTTTTAAAGGATTCCTTGACCTCAAAAACATAGGTAAAGAAATCAAGATCATTGAAATCTGGGCACTTAGAGCAGCTTTATGGACAAATTCATGCTATATGGCGGCCATTTTGAATTTCTCAATTTTTGGCGGGAACGGTTGGACTGATTTCGTGGACCCACAATTTTTTAAAATAGCACACCCCAAAACCCCCTAGGCCAATTTTTCATGCTTCTTTTTGGAAGTGCACAACTCGATCAAAAATGTTACATATGTGTGTACAAGTGTGTGCAGATTTATAGAAATTGTAGGTAAAGAAAGCAAAGACGTACATTAAAATTCCTGCTATCAGTGACTATACCTATTATATGTGACATCATTGTTGGTTTACATTATACTTAGGCAAATGGCAGCACTTTTCTCTGAATTCCAAAAATGTGTAACTTGGATATAAAACAATATTTCTGAATGAAACTTTTGGAAGATGTTCGTCAAACACTTCTGCTACATTTTGATAAATATATTCCCAGGTTTTACGTCACCGTTAAAAGCAATACTCTATAACACAACACGTAATAGACATTGAAACGTAAAATGTAAATATGCATGTAAACATAATTATTTAGAGTACCGAAAAACCTTTCGGTGTATCGGGATCACAAATAGAGTAGAGTAGAAATTGACCACATATTCTAGGTCGCGAGTCTTAAAGCTGAGCAGAAGGAAGGGAATTAATTGAAAGATAAAGACGGCAAAGTCTGTGGCTTAGGAGGTGTCTGTCATAACTCTTCAGAGGAAGTGTTTGTCCTATCAACGAGAAAATTAACAAAAGTTAAAGTATCGCCCAGTTCCATACCTTTTCACTCAAATATTTCAACAACATATATTCGTAACTTTTTATTCAAAACCCTGAACAGCATTAGAAGCATTTCGCATCAGCCAGCAACTTAAGATGTTCGACAAGTTAACATTGCGCATAGATCTCTCAAAGGAGTTGTTTGACAAAGAAATTACCCTTACGACTGTTTCGTTGAACAAAACGTTGACTATGATTATTTAGAAAATAGTGCAATGTCACATGACGATTAGAAATCATCGGTGTATTTAAAGTTATTGTTTTCAACTAAACCAAGTAACAATGTCAATGAATTATCACAAAATATCAATGCCAATGACAAATTGGGGGTTATCAAAGTCAATAAAATTGTAACAGCTTTCTAGGTTTATGGGAAGACAGATAGTTACGTTGTTGTTTTTGATGATTCGCAGTTTGAAGATGAGTTTAGTAATGTACAAGGTACCTTAATAGATAAATCCATTTAATTAATGTTCATTTAAGAGTGTCGACCAAATATCGATACCTTCTAATCCATTCTTGTATACCCTAGAAATTTTAAAGAGAGATATGTAACTGTTGATGAAGAAAGAGATACGGAAGTGACGAGGATGGTAAAACAACAATTAGGTAGGCCTTTTGACGGTTCAAGACGATTTTGCTTCTTTTACAACTGCTTACATTTGAACTAACAAATAACATAACTTCATGACAAATTTTATACTACGTGTTCTACAAATTTTCATGTGACACATGTTACTTTCATGTAATCTTGTCTTTTTTGCAATCTTTCCTGACTTATGAGTGAAATAAAGATAGTCGTGATTGTTGTTCTTATATACCTAGTTTTTAACTGTTTGAATTGCGATGAGCGCTGACGTTGACACTATCATACGTTGTATTTTCATATATTTTAGCAGAAAAATACCGAATACCTGATTTTTTTAAAAAGGAGCAAAAACACTGGGTACTAATTGCAAGATATTTTTAAGAAATGACTAAATTTAGATTCATCTAGTATTTATTTATCTCACTAATTTTCAATGATCCCTCTGTTATTGCTGCCTGAAATATCACGAAGAAAATTAACTAGAATTTAGTTGAAAAGAATGTGTAAGCGAAGTTACCGTACTATCATCAAATATTGATATACTGAAGAAGAGAAAAACAAAAATATTAAAAATTTATCAACGTTTAATGATGTCATTTTCACATTCTCACACAGTAATCTATTAACATCAATAGTATTACTTTACAAAAGAGGAATACGTCATGAAAGATTTATCACTTTTCCTCTCATTACTGTAGGAATGAACAATAAAGAGGACCTGCAAGCGTGCCTCGTGTTGACTTTCATCCTGTGGGGTCTCTTGATAATCCTCTTTTTTGCAGTGTGTAAGCTTTGTTGTAAAAAAGGTAATGCAATAATTTATGTATGATATCCATGACGAACAGTTGATACGTTGGAAGCGTGATGAGATAAATACTTTAATGGCATTTTTACGTTATTGTAAAGAATAAACTACTTTTTTGAAACACAAGTCATTAGGAATTACGAGATATATATTAGATATTAACAAATATTAATTGTATGTTATATTTTTAAATAATAAATGTAATCCACAAAACATTCTTATATTATTCAGTCATCTCGAACTAAGTTAGAATAATATTCCGTACTGAATTACGGATGGCACTTTTTAATTATGTAATATTATCTTGGTCAACTTGTTGAATTGCTTAATTTTGCGAGATAACATATTGCTGTATTGTTACATTTTCCACTCATCAGTTGTAAATGCGTGTACAGTGTGCACGAAACTGTATAAATGTCATTTTTTACATGGCCATGAGTGCAGATCTCTGTTGAGCTCATGTTTGTGTGTACTTAGTTTGGGCATAGATTTTAGTTTACATATACGCCTGTCCTGACGTTGGATAAGGTTTATATTCGCCGTATTAAATCCAACAAGCATGTGTCGAAAAAATGTGTTTAAACGCCTCTTCTCATCAGGGAATTATGCCAATCTGTAACGATTTGTAAATATCTCACGTGTGTTAGTATTTGGGCGCATGTTTGGACTTCACGAAGTTGCTTAGGTTACGCCGGTGTGCTTAATAATGTGGCGGATAGTAATATACTTCTACATATTCTATATATATACTACATAAGTCGCAACGTTGCTGACATTAGAAAAAAAAAAAGTGAGGTACTTCGTAAACGTTCCATGAAATTTTGAAATCCTTGCTATTGTCATGAAGAGACCCAATATGTTTTTACAACTCTGTTTGTTCCTTAACCTATCCTTGTTGAATGACTGATGGGGGTTTGTGAGTCTTATCTTGACACTGGTTTGGGTTAGACCTACATATGTCTCCTTGCTGTCATTATTTTGTTGCCATTATTTTTGTTACCACTTTTTGACAGTACTTATGGTGCCTTAGAATGATGTCCCAACGACGTCAAAACAAACACACAATTCACTATTATGTGTGTCAACATGTGACGTGGGAGTAGCTGTGGACTGCGCGATGTAAAGATTCATTAGAGGAGTTCTGTTGCAATGAACAGAGTCTGCTAATGCAGAATGTCAAATGTCATCCCCCCAGAAACACACACAAAAACCTGTTATTGCATATATAATTTCGTGTATCGGTACACTATAAGGGTTGTTATTTGTAACAACGTATGTAAATATTCCTAAAATTTGGCTAACTAATATTTTCTTTGCCATTAGAGAATACGAATTTTAAATTTGTCAGTGCAAGTCAAATCAAGTGGATAATATCATTTCTTTCCCGTCCATAAAAAACTGAAAAAGAACAAATGTAGATGACCCGGGGATTGCCAGGCCAACTCAGATTTTAGCCTAAAGTGATTGCGTGTGTACTGAAAAACCAAAAAGATAAGATTATGTTTGATCCTAACTTTTTCTTTATTTTTAAATGTACACGCGAGGTTGTACAGGAACGTACTATGTCTTTCATTGAAGAAAAATGACAGTAACTACTTTGAAAAGCAACGGGATTGGCATAAAACAGTAAAAATCAGAAATCATATTTGAAAATGAACGGTTCTTACTATAACCGCCTAGATAATGAATATGCAACAGTACAGGTCTCACTAAAACATACTACTCAAGTCTTCGCTCCTTGGTAGGTATCGGGAATTGTAGTATTTGGTGAAAGGAAACACTGTATCTACAAATAACCTACGAACTGAACACAACCTTGCCAACTGCGTCAGTGATCCTGAGTTGTAACTGAATATTCAATACTAGTATACGTCCCATTGGCTTGTTCAAAGAAGCACACCGTTGATTTGAATGAAAACTGTCAACCACTACATTATCGTATTCTTCACTTTCTGTCGCTATGTTTGAAGAATTTGAAATCACATGGCAAAATTAACTAACTGAAACCTATTTATTTCCCCAGATTGTCTGCATGGTGTTATTAAAAGCCAAAAATTGGGATGAAATTTCAATGTTTTTACTTTTTGCCTACGCACGTAATCACTCTAACACCTTAATTTGAACTGTCTTACGCATTATCGTTTCATGCTGTCAGAAATTTTGTGAACTAATCAGCAGTTATCTGAAACCCTCTCCTAAGTAAAACTGAGTTTATTTATGTCACATGATGTCATCACAGTGGTAACTTTGGTGTTTTTTTCTCTTTAAAGTGTAGGGTGTAATTTTTTTACACTCATGTGGCGAGGTCGCAGAATGTACCCATTCCCTGCAGTTCCCTAAAAAAAATCCCTGCATGTCCATACCCTGTGGGCTTGCGGTGAAAGAAACAAAAAACAATTAAGATATGGTGTACACGGTTGAACATCTCCTAAGGTAACTGTTATTTTTTAGAAGGTGGTGATTCACTTGAGCAGAGTGCAAAGTATCTATACAAGTGATAATTTCCACTTACTGCCGATACAGTATGACGCCCTTTGGGATTATGAGTTTTCATTTTCAAATCATATCATTCAGATTCACCTCAATGAGTAAATAACATTGCTTGCTAGCAGCAAATTTTAACATTATAGACATTAAAATCTATCTAAAAATAATGTGGATATTGGATGTTTCAATATTTGAAAATTGTTACACTTGACTTGTTTCGTACATAACATGTTTGGCATTTGATCAAGAAAAAGAACTTTATAATGCATGACTTATTTTGATTGTCAACTAACGAGGGGATATTGAAATGAGGGGGTATTCCACCTAGTTGCATATGACATCCTTATCCTCTTCTGTACCCATTCGCTGTTTCACACGCATGTCACATTATGGCCGAGGTTAATCACACACGTTATCGTATATACGCGTACAGTTACAATCCTTGACAAAAAAAAAAATACATGGGACATATTGCCCCGTTTACCCTGCAGTGTTGAAGTTTGAGATATCGTTTGCGTAGAACAAAATTAATCCAAAGAGGAGGGGATAGTGAAAGATGAACGAATTAACTTCAATTTCATCTCATTTGTGTGCAAATGTACAAGTGTCCAAGTGTCATTTTTGTGGATTCTTTTGTCAGGATTGTAGACGGGTACACACGTACATTTTAAACTGACTCTGTGTGACACCTCATCATCCTCTGAAAGACAGAAGTAGGAAAAGCAATCAAATTCATCGAGTTAATGGAAAGTATTGTAAAAATGTAAAAGAGACATCCAGAGTAAATCTATGGAGGAACACCAATGTAGTCCTAACGTGTCAGCGTTTTTTTTTTTTTTTTTACATCGTAGAATTCTACCCTTCTATTAAACAGAAACTACTTCAAAGACGCACTAGACTTCGCCTCGCAATACACACACATCGCCCCACTGGATCTAAGAATTATTATGCAAACTAAACAAACGCTGCTGTTCATTCAGAATAAACCATTGATAAAGAAAGACAACGAACTCTGCGGTGGTAGCATAGGTTCATACGACGGAGCAAAATGTTGCGAACGAGTGGTTGCGTGTCTGCCTTCTCAACTAAAACCCCTCTACGGAAATTCAATTCCAAACAATTCACGCCAAAAAAGAGCCTAATCTTTCCTCGACGTCTTTCACGCTGTACATACAAATCGTACATCAAACCAGGCAACACCCCACTGTGTGTGAATGCCAAGAACAAATCACCTTAGAGCGTCATTCGAACAATCCTAAAAGGCATCAATCACGTTCTACTATTTCATCGAACCGGAATGAATTTAGGGACTCCATCCAGCGATACCAGACGATACTGAAAGATAGTGGACACGACTTCAATCTCAGATAAAAATCAAAAGAAGAAACAAAACGCAGAAACCGAGTCAGACAAATAAACGCATGGTGTAATCCGCCATGTGATCTGATGGTAACGAAAAATGTCAGACGGCAGTCCTTGAAAATTGTAGAGCAGCAAATGTTATGTATTAGACTATCGTGACAACAAATGACAGCCAGGAGACATGTAGGTCTAACCGAGATCAGTGTCGATGCAAGACTCGCAAACCACTATCAGTCATTCAACCAGGAAAGTATTGGAACCAAACAGAACTGTCAAAACACATTATGTCTCTCAAAGCAGAGAAATCAAAATTAATGGGAAAAGTTTACGAAGTGCCTCACCTTATTCTAATGTCAACAAACATTGCGAGGTATGTTCAATGATTATTAACTGCTATCCAACAATGGCCTCCCTAAAGCGACGTTCTGAAGTAGTCAGTACCCTTCAGCATATATATATATATACTGTATATATATACTGTATATATATACTGTATATATATACTGTATATATATACTGTATATATATACTGTATATATATACTGTATATATATACAGTATATATATATACAGTATATATATACAGTATATATATACAGTGTATATATTCTATTCTCAGAGCGTGGTTTTACGAATTCCATGAATGTACTTTGCTTGACAAGTGTTTACTTTATTCTTTTCAGGTGATCTACAAGATGTGTTGAAGAAGTCCTACCTCTCCAATCCTCTTTTTCAACATAAAAAATGTACCTTCAATTCGTCCGACATACTAACCCCCTCATCCAAGTCATTCAATTGTGATATTGAACTTGTGAAGGAAATTTTGTCCTATCCTCAAAGTAGAATTGTTTTTTTGGGTAAAGCAGGTAGTGGGAAAACATGTTTTTTCCACAGCATTTTAAGAAAATGGGCAAAAGGGGCAACCCTTCACAACTATACTTTGATATATTTCCGATTAGATGACCATACGTCTAAATCAGATTTTTCGTGGGAAAAGTTGGCAAAGCAAGTTGGCACTTCGATTGACTGCATTAAGTCATCGTTGAGTCATAAAGTCATCCTTATATTAGATGGAGTGGAAACATCTACCTTGCAAACTTGTTTAAGTAAGAAGATCATGTCATCACTCGAAGGGCTTTTACAAGAGAATTTTGTTAGATGTGAACACATGAAAGTCTGGATTGGATGTCGTGAAGTTAATGATATCAGAACAAAACTCAGAGCTAGACATGAGAGTGTGATCTATTTTAATGAACGCACAAATCACCAAATCAAAACAATATTTACTGATCTTTTGTCTCGAAGAGGTGGCATTTTTTCACCGGAACATGTTTGGGAAATATACAATAAATGTACGGAACAAAACAGTGTTGGTACCAACTCTGCTTTGCCTGTAACAGCTTGGTTACTTGCATTAATTTGCTGGTATAATGGTAGTAAGGTCGTAAAAGAGCAAGAGGTGATAGAAAGCATTATCAAATTTTGCTCTCATAACGTCTCTCATGCAAAGGAGAGAAATGAAGCTATGACATGCCTCATGAACTGTGATAACTGGGATCTCATAGCCTGCCTTTTAGAAGCATATACAAATAATGAACAAGAATTCACAAAATACGTTAAGATGTTCGGAATGCGACACATCAAGTTCAGATATGTTGATGAGGACTATCCCCAGCAGGCAATTCTTCATCTATGTAAGGCGATGAAAGAAGAGGGGGTAAGCTCTTGTGACCATTCATGTTTGCATTGCGTTTACTTGCACTCAGGAGTAACTTTTTGATTACCTAATGTATCACTGAAACTTGTGCAGATCATCTCCTCAATATTTCTACAATTGCTATTCGAGGATGTAAGATCCCATGTACAACACAAAGAAATTAAATATATAATAATTTGTATTTTGATTACCAAACAACTAGTCTGTGAACACACGTGTCCTTACTTTAATATGTTCAGGTTGACATCTGCAAACCCATTCCAACCTCACTAATCTGGTTTGGGTGAAAACCATGTGAATTATAATCCTGGATCTTTACACTTTCTTTACGCTTAGTTGCAACTTTTTCTTAGTGGCATTTTGAAAACATGGTATTTCTTAACAGAGATTGCATATAACCTTCACTCCGTAACATTTTGTTGTCCAGAATAGCTCTGAGCTATTTCTTCTTCCACTTAGTCATAAGTTGTAAAACAATATAACGATACAGACATCAGTTAGCATGAACTAACAATATCTCTAACCTCAATGTAGTCTCGAAAAGTGTACACCTTAAAAATGCAGTCCCTTACTCACATGGACAGCTGGCACATTCGAATTAAAGTAATTGCAAGCGTAAGCGAAAAGTAAAAAAAAAAAAACATTAAAATTTCAAGTTCAACAGTACGCAACATTACGCAACAGTACGCAACAGTACGCAACAGTACGCAACAGTAAGCAATCACTTAAACTATGATATTTACTGCCCCCAACCCTATGATGTTGTTGCATAGATGAATAGCTATTAAATTTATTCAAACTTATTTACGGAATATACAGTAAGAGGATTATGATTCCTTTAATGAGTCCAGACAGAAGTATTAGGGAAGCACAAATTCGATGTTTCCTGATAGTAGTAGCGAATTCACCATGCGAAGGATATCGCAATTTATGGCAATAGATGCATTTTGTTTTTCATCCAATTTTCCTGAGAAAGGATAGCAAAATGTACATCATGTCGCATAAAAGTTGCATGTACCGCAAGTACAGAACGATGGAACGATTGTGTGATAGCAAACGAGAATCGTTTCTTAGAAAAGATCAGTTTGCAATTTATGTGAATAAAAATGCGTTTTTTTTTCAACTTTCGGATATAAATATAGGCAACTATTTCTTGTTTTAAAACGATTAACAGTTACTCAAGAATGACTCACAAGTTATGACGTATACTTTTTATCTTCATAGACTGTCCTCGAATCCATTCAGTTTCGTTCGCTCAATCCAACTTTTCTCATAGGCAATCTACCAAAAGTACGACAACATATGGAATTTTACAACTCTCACTTGGAAGAGCAATGTTTTTACTCTCTAATGGAAAGTGTTGCAGAGAAATCCAAAAATATACAGTAAGTTTCTCTACTACTTTATGATATCAACTCTATGAAGTTGTTAGTGTCGTCGCTTTCCAGCGAGGTCCCTTAAAAAACCTACATCGATAAAAAACAGACAAAACAAGAGGGCAATCCACGGAGTTACGTATCCCATCGCCAACATGCATTGATTTCAATGCAGGGTCTGCACTACTTAGGCTCACGTAACAATAACAATAACGGCTCAAATGTATCGGCGCATATTACGCTACATTATACAATTACAACGTTGGTTTATGCCGTATAGGTTAGGCTTAGTGCTTAGCTTAGCCGCATTATATAAGAGCATCCCTCAATGGGTTATTTGCACATTAGTCTCCTATTTACATGTGCAGGACCTGGTTCTGCTAAAATTACTGTTTGACTTAAAAATAACGTTTTCATAATTGTCAGGAATGTTCAGAGACATTGCCCACAGCCAGTTCTACTGAAGTTGTTTTGGCTAAAGTTAAAAGGCGGTGTTTTTTGACCCGGATGCCGGCTCTATTTATTTTTTACCAAACAATCATACAATTTCACCAGCTTACGATAAGAGTGATGCACTGTGATCATAGGAACGGCCTTGCAAAATTTTGCATATAACGCTCCATTAGCCTTCAAGATATGCTGGGAACACAAATCTTGAGGCTAAATTAGCTTTCTCAAATATCAGTACTGAGATTTTACTGAATTTACCATTACATTAATATTATGTTGAACGATGTGTTCTCGGGTAAGTCCTTACATAAGTTTAAGTTAATTGGTCTAACAGTTCTCAAAATATGCTGAAACTACAAATTTTGGAGTAAAATTAGTCTTTTTTTACTAGAAAATGGGAAAATTTCACTCTCTCTACTAGAAAAGTGATATTCCTTGAATATTACATTCTCAGGTAAGTCCTTGCAAAATTTTGCATTAAATGCTTAAATACATATCAAAGATATGCTTTAAATACCAATTTTGGGCATAATTTGACTCAATTTACCATACAGCCTATACATCGTGCGGACCCACACACACAAGCGCGCACACACATCGGCATTTTAATTAATGCTACCCAACAGGACCCAATCGCACCCGTGGTCACTCTATCATAGGGTACCCCTGGGGTGCCGCTACTCATCCACCCACGGTTTCCACCCAAGGTTTCCGTGGCAACCGTTCTCCCATGGGTGCACAGTGCAATATGTAGCTACACTACCCGAGTGACTACAAAGCTCATATTAGCCCCTATAGGGCGATGAGATAAAAACTGTCACAATAAATATATCAGTGATAACAAATTGAATGCATCGCATCACGTTGTTAATGAGCATCTGTAACATTTCTTTCTCATGCCTAACCTATACTAATAAGACTACTTACTATTATTTTATATTACTTCGGCTAATACCAACAGCTGAACACAAATGGTGGCTTCAATATAAAATCAAAGTGGTAAATCGTTGCCACATATAAATGTTGAGAACTGAGATAGCCTCTAGGTTGCACTAAAATTACTCTCAGACACAAATGATTACTCTGCTTTTTTTTCTAACTTTGTACTTAGTGTTAAGTTTTACAAAAGCAAGTTGCCACAGAAGGTGAAGAAAACGATCAACGCAGCAGATATTACAGGTACAAGTAAAATTAATAGATATGTATATTCAGTGGACACTAAATATCAACACAAAGTACATGCAACATAGGAAAATGCACATTGATGGTCTGTTAGCCTACAGTTTATAGCACGTAACATTTCTATGTTTCATGTGCTGAATGTACTGAATTTGTTTTCAGCTCATTATGTTTTTTTCTAACAGTCTAAAAAAGATCATAAAATAACTTTGCAGAACAGTGTGCCACGTATATTTGTTTTCAGCGTAATTTCCTTATAATACCAAACTGATTTTAAGAGTCCTATCATTGTTTGAGTTCAACTCTTTGGACTTAATTCAATATCTGATCGTAGAGAAACGCTAGACAGGCATCATCAAAAAAATTCAATGTATGTGTTTATGCAATGTTGGTAAAGGCAACTCAGAATTACATTATTTCTCTCAATGACAATTGCAAAAGGTTATTTTATATTGCTTTAACCAAGCATTTCTGTGTGTGATATTGTGTATCCTACCGTTTAAACAAACCGTCATAAATGCACACGGAATATGAAAAGGGCAATTTCAATTTTTTTACTTATTGACGGTTACCCAAAACCCGACTTAACGAGAGAAGATCGATACGTTCCGCAAACAGAATAGGAATCAAACTCCAACAAATTATGTTTACAGTAACTTAACACTTCCTTGCAGTCTAGGTGGTGTGTTTCACAAACGGAAAAACAGAATAGAACCAAACTGCAAAGAATTATCTTCGTGAGCAAATTCCAACACGTCCTCACTTTCTCAGACTTACGCCATAATTCGAGTCTCTCGCCTCCTTGCAAATTAGGCTCAACTGCCAGAACCTCCCTTGAACCATCTCATGCAACTCCGGATCCATCCCATAATTAGGAAATACTTTAGTATGAGTTACCAATTCAAAGGACCAGCACAACACACTGACAATTCTTAAAGCAATTTACATTCGTTACAAAAAAAAAAAAAAGATGTGAGCTACTTGTGTATCCCTACTTACAAGGAAATTACAAACAAGCACGCCGGCAGTTTTGTGGGGACACTGTCCACTATTGATTGATATCCGCTGAGTATGTAATTGATAAAATTTCATTACCTTAAATAGCGCGCTTCAGCTGTGGTAGCTGTCATCCTTGAAACTTGGGACACAGAGGGTTTTATGTGGAAACCTAAAATGATGTGAACGTTTCTTTTCATGCCTAAAGAGAGCAACGATCATGGCTTTTTATCCGAAATAGATAGTGACCTGCACGTAATTATTCTCATTGCTACAATAATTTATCTTGTTTGACTGGAGCAGGTATCTGAAACCGTGATTGAAAATTTAGTGTCGGGCCAATTCAGTGTTGCTACAGCTCAAGTTCTTGTATTATGACACACGTGAAGAACAAGTGGTGCTAACCTTGTTTGACGTCAAGTACATTGGTTACGATGTTCGTTTGCTGTCATTAAAGAATCTGTCTTCTCATTTATCTGTGGCATTCTTATAAATGTATCACATCGTTTTGATTGTTAGTAATAAGCGATCGTTTATATATACAGATGAATTTGTTATTATTACTTAATGAGGGCAGTGAATAAATTGTTTGAAAGGTTTCACTGAATCATTAACATCATCATTTTTTATATTTTTCTTTTTGCAGTTAGTCAGAAAAAGAATGATGTAATCTACTCTCTGGATTTCAGCACTGGAAAGTGGGAAAAAAACGTCAGGAGGCAGTGACAACACATAACTTGATGCAGAACATATAAAAAAGGAAAGCTTAAACCTGAATCCGTCATAATCATAATATACAACCACAGCGTCAGAACGACAGAGCTGTTTATAGAAATTAAAATATGTTTATTAGGTGAATTGATGATTTATTGATTTATACTGATTTAAAGGGTTCATTCATATAAGGCGATAAGAACAAGTTCAGATACACTGGTTCAAAAGTTGAGATAATTCGATTGAAACTGCTGATAAACATCTACTTTAAAGTTTTTTTTTACGCCTATACTGCTTTCGTTAATCTGCAGTTATTTGTTGGAAACCAAGTAAGGAAGCAAGAAATGAAAAGAAAATACTTTAAATTATTAAGAAGGCATAATACTTGTCGTGTTAAGAAATGCAAAGTGCAATGGGATTGCCAGACTTCTTAACTTCGTTAATGACTAAGGGTGATATAAGCTTTACGTTTTCTCTCCAAGGTGTGTTGATGCATAACAAACGGGAAGGATAGAAACTTGTAGGCTGTGCCTTTGAAAAGCTTAAGGAAAACTTAAAGCGATAGATAAAAAAGTACAAAATAACATAAAGGAGACAAGACATACCCGCTCGCGTTTAATAAATAGCAAGATACGCTTTTTGATGAGTCATGTTAATGTAAATCTCTGAAATAACGTTAAATACGTTCAGTGTTGTAATATTTGGGCTGGATAAATACATTTTTCTAGTGGTCGAGTTTGTGAAAGGCGCACACTTATTGCTTTAAATTACAGATCCCGAATTGATGCTAAATCTGATCTTGTAACTAGTAAAGCAAAGCAAGTACCTACCTTATATTCTTCCTACTCTTTGTTCTTTCTCCTTTACGAATACGGATTTTCTTAAAATACTAACTGTAGGTGAAATATGGAAACAACTTCAGGTATCTTTCTGCGATAAACAGCTGATTTCATTTTTGAAGCATAATCTGCGCGATAGAATCATAATGATCATATTATATAGTATTACTAGTATATATATATATATATAGATATATATATATATATATATATATATATATATATATATATATATATATATATATATATATATATATATATATATATATATATATATATATATATATATATATATATATATATATATATATATATATATATATATATATATATATATAATACTATATAATAAGGGAACTGTTCCATAAAGCCAGGAAGGCTTAACAGGCACTCCCCGCAACATACAGATGTAACTGTGATAGATGCCACGGTAACAGCAGTAAATACAAAGGGGTTACAAAATATATAGCTACAAAAGAGTAAAGATACTGATACACTGATTAGCCAGTAGACAAACGATAACATTTTCAACCAAAAGTAAACTGAGTGAGAGCATTCTCTGTAACACCTCAATATTACAGCATTAACACTAGGTACAAAAGTAAATACGAAACTAAAACACCGAGACAATCAAATCAAGTATTGTCACCAAGTCTCACATAATTTATCTTTTTGATATTCAAGTGAGAGCTTCGTTGCAGTGAACCAATTTGGAATGCATTCATCCATCTCCAACAAATTACATCTTCTTTGCATGGCTTAATTCACGCAAATTCACTGCAGAAGATGACAAACGTAGGAGAATGTTGCATATACACACAGGATTGGGAAGGAGTTTTTGGTGGATGGGTACGAGGCACAAGGGAGAGGGCGGAACCTGAACCAGAGAATTGTGATCTTGTCTTAGTAGGCGAAGAGGAGGTACTAGTTTTTGAAAGAATGATATGATCTTAAGAAAACCAAAGAAACGCACCTTCCCAGATACGTTTCAGTATCAATGTTCTTTCGGTACGGTACGCTAACTTTTGAGAAGTTTCCTTACTATATTCACACAACTCCCACTCTTTGTCGAATACTTAAAGAAAAAGTTGTTTGTTAGAATCTGTATTCTTCCCAACTTTTATCAGCAGTGATGATCTAAAGTCCTTATCAAAATGTTCTGATCCATCCATGTTAAAATGTTCTGGTCCATCCATGAAAGTATATTTGGTGTAAAAAAAGCTTTTGATAATTTCCAAATTTTGTCTGCAAATAGATGATCAAACAGTTATTTTCTTTGCCAAGAGATTATTGGTTTCGATGTGGATAAGGGGATGTTGTGAGTCTTAGCGCATAACGATAGGTATAACGATACATCAAAAGGGAAACACAGGCAGCTCTCAAACCTGGTACATAGATGGCTCATATTAAGAGAAAATTACTAATTGGTTAGGGATCAAAGGTCATATAAGGTCACCACAATTCAAACATTTAAAAGAGTGTTAGCAAAATATCCCAAGTTAACTATATAAATAGTAATGATACTTGATAGGAAAATAATGTGTTACATGAAATAAAATCCCTAATGTTTTCGGTTGGGCCAAAGGTCATATGTGTTCACCAGAGGTCAAACACTAACAAGAACTCTCAAAACAATGATTCATGTAAGCTTTTGGTTCTATGTAAGTATTAGTGGAGGTCAAATTGGTCATTTGGGGTCTACTTGTGAAAAGTTGTAGATATGATATTTGAAGGATACCAGGATAAATCTAACATATTGTGTGTAGGTATACCATATTGAGTACAAAAAATTCCTTATTTTTGGTAAAATTCATTCATGATCAACATGGGTTAAATAGTGAAAACTTTGTAACTACGATATTGCAGGAAGGAAAGTTTAGACAGATATGATATGTGGACCGATTTCTCAACCTACCAGAGGAACGCAGAGTCTCAATAAACAGTCAAGTAGTTGTTTTACGGGTCTACAAAAACTTTGTTGAAAAAGGCTCTGTCCAGTTCAGGCAACTTTTCTCCACACAATCCGTACATACATTTTCTCCAAATCCAAGAAAAACTCAAGATATAGATAAGATATAAGAATCTTTATTGACCATAAAAGGAATTTGGTGCCATTTCATCTCATAAAACATAAAACATAAGAGAAACAATGAAAAATCAAATAGAAACACATAAAACATGTCAAAAAACTAAAAAATGGCAGGTTATAAGATAAATATGTATCTAAAACTACTTATAAAATGAATATGCAAATGCCCTCACTGCCTTATAAAACTGTTGGCAAGACTTAATGTAACCCGTGGTAAAAACGATCTTCTGTATCTTTCCGTCCTACATTTGATAACAATTGCCCTACCAGTACGTTTACTAAATTCGACTTTATTACTCAGGGGATGATGATTAGACAGCATTAATGATTCAATTTTCCTACCAGTTTCTTTTTCAAGCAGCTCTTCAATTGAACATAAAACCTCTGACTGGCACACTTTCTTAGCTTTCATAATTACTCTATTAAGTTTTTTTTTTCAATTGGTAAATCAAGAGATAACGACTCCAAATATTGTACGGCTTACATTGTTCTAAATGTGTAATTGGTCCTCTTGATCTTGAATTCGGAACTCCCCAACCTTTTTTCGAACATTTTGATTTTGTAAAAGTTCATTTAACCCTTTCTGTCAATCACAGGCTAAAATTCCAAGTTTGCGTTTCTAGGCCAAGCCCAACAACCATGGAAATATCGACAAAGTCGAGACATCGAAATCTCAAAACGTCGAAATCTCGAACCGGAAAACTCGAAAAATCGAAATCTCGAAACGTCCCTTGCGGGCCACGGTAGAAGCAATATCTAGGTTTTATTTTAGGAAAAAGTCCCTGAAGAAAAGCGGTAACCCGTCATGAAAAAAAAAAAAATGACAAAACATGAAACGACAATCTTGAATTAAAGAAAAAAAAAATTTAGCCATGAAGGAGGATAAATTGGGTACACTGAATATCTTTTACACCAAGTACGTATATTTACTGATCACAGGAAGTTTCGAGTCAAAATGTGAAAACCTTAAATCATATTAAGTCAAGAAGGTGAGTTTGGACTGATTTCGTATTTGATTTAAATGTGTGCCCAATTGAGCACAAGAAGCCCGGGGTCAAAGAGGATTAAAGATATAAAAAAAATATAAAACATGTTAAATTGTCGTGAGAAGGGAAGCATGGGCAAATGTGACAGCTGGTATGTAGCGTGTGCATTGAGCAAGGAAGGCCACTGCCGTTTCTTATTTTGAATAATCTATTAGTATGTGTCCACATAATGGACACGTAATGATAGATTATTCATACACATATTGGTTTCAAACGTATATTTTTTGGTGACACAAAGGTCCTATTTTCCTTTAGCGAATAATGTAGTAATTTTGCAGTATTGGTTGATGATCTTAAGGACAGACACATATATTATGTAGCGCTCTGGTGTATAAAGTTTGAAATAAAGAAAACTAGTTCAGAGCCAATGTCTATTTTTTTTATTCTGGTGCTGTTTAACTCGACTTTTCTCTGTATTTCATACTTCCCTCGCTAGCGCTTCGACTCTTTCCCGTGTTTTGTTTACATCTCCTTGTTGTGTTACCTACGTTGTACTGTTGAAATATCTTTTAATAAACTTTGACCTCTGACCGAAAGACGCACACAATTGAAAGAAGTCACTTATCCACTTATTTACGGCACTCCAAAGAATTCCTGGGTTTGATCGTACTTCATACGAATTTGGGGCCTTGTTTTTGGACACAAGGCAGAGCTGTAGGAAGTAGGGGAGGACTTACAAGTCGGTTACGCACAGACGTTTACGCCAATAACGCACTTACAGCAATGCTAGTAACGCACGGGTTGACGCCGGTTACGTACGGATGTTTTACTCCAGTTACGCACGAAGATATGAGTACAAACGTGCACCGGCCACCGCCAGAGACGTACGTTAATTTAACAAACGATAATGTAATACATGATAATGTATTAAGAAGTTGTGATAATGTAGCAACTGATGTATCCAAAATGATGAACAATCTTGTTATGAAAAATATTCAGCTTAATTAGTGATAATACCGAAAACTACTTTGAAATAAAATATGTGTTAAGTTATTTTTTGTTTAAAGGTGAAAGCTCGTCATTTGCATTGGAAATCGTACAAGCAATTCAATAAGTATAATCGTTAATTTTATTGTAATAAGTCATGGACGTTCCCTCTAAATGAACTTAGTGAGCGCATTACTGTCATTATATGTACAGCCACCTGTGAAATATACCAAGTTTATTTGCTTTACGAGGGATTTCTAAAAAAAAAAAATTCTGAGGTAGACCAGAGTTTAATGTATGCTAAGACTAAAAGTCTTGTCTATGTGGGGAGGGGGTAGCTGAGCTAACGGAAGCTGTGCCTCTACTTTCTTTATCAAAAGGAACAGGATCGAGATCTCTGAGCAGTCAAGAAAGAACATTTTTAAGTTGAGTGGGACCAATTACTGTTCTTAACGTTATTAATAAATTCAAGTACAGAATGCGTTAGTTATTCCACGTGCCACAATGCAATGTAAATAACACTGTTTTACATTGTTTTTCTTTCCCATTTCGTTCACACAATCGACCCCTAAGTATCCTATTTGCATCAATTTAGAGCACCTATTTTTTTGCAATGCGTTATTATTCCTCAGATAATATTTGTCTTCGTCTGTGAATGTGGTTTTCTCTCTTCCAATTGCATGAGGTCGTTTGATGTAATGTGAATTAAAACAAAAAAGATGAAATATCTAAATACCTGCTACGTGAAATTAGTTACGACAAAATGTGGCGGACAATCTTTTTCCATCTATTACTAAACGTCGTCATATAAACCTACATAAAATGAAATAAAAAAGCAGTGCTAAAAGGTCAAATGGAAAATAATGCAACAAATATTAGAAGATGTAAGTAGGCACCTTGCTACTTTGGAAAGATGAAACATGAGTTAACACATACGGCTATCATACTGCTACTCACTGCGCTATCGGCTGAGTAGGATGTTGAAATTGCTACCTGCTGCTCTTTCATCAATAAAGACTTCTCGCAGACCCACACACCTGACTTCCACCCGCTTACGAGTCTCACAACAACTGCTAGTAATTTTTATGACAAACGCTCACTTTTGTAGGTATTTCTTACAAAGTTTAAGTTATGACCCCTAGGCTCTTCACCCCAGTGAAGGCGGAGTTTTACCCCAAGGCAGGGGTCATGTACAAGCGACATGTATTGACGCATAATTGGTATAGTATTTCTCCTTTCTTCTTCACATACAGAGTTATCACGATGCCGCGTACATACAAACGTAAAACTAAGGAACCTCCTATACACAAGATAACTTACAGAGTGTCCCTTGCGGTTATCGTTGAAGGTGCCGCTTAAAGTCAACCGCGAAGGCGTATGGTATTTCAACAAGTACACTTCGGTGACATAGGGATGGAAAGGTTGCTACTACAGGTCAGATTCCGGCCAGATATAAATAACACACATGAGAAAGATCTTGTTCCAAAAATTCAGGACATGGAGGAACCTTTATTTTGGTTGTACGGACGGTAAATGTCCACCCCCTAGCCTATGATTTTTCCAATCAAATGGGAATAAAACATCATTTTAACTGAGACAACAAAATGGCTGGTTACGATTGACTTAGCGGCTTCATGTTTCGACACCCAGAGCTGGAAATACGTACACCACAAGCAATGTATATTGCTAGAATGGTTAACTCTGACGGGCCACAAATTGAATAGCTTTTTATATCTACAGAACTGTTCTTACGCCGAGTACAGGGCAGCACGGATTTGGAACATGGATGAGACCAGAGTGTCATATGTTCAGAGGGCTGGAAACATTATTGCTACGAAAGGAGGACGAGAAGTTATGAAAATGACCAGCAGCGAAAGAGAAAAAACCGTCACTGTTATCTGCGCTGCCAAGGTCGTTGTAATTTACATTCCTCATGTGTTCACTCATGGTGGACAAATTAATGAATAGCGGGCCAGCAGGAGCCATCCGTCATTACACTCAGAGTGGCTGGACGGATGAAAAGAGCTCTTTGAAATATCTGAGACATTTCTACGACATTGCAAAGAACTCTGTTCAAGAGAAACATTTGCTAAACCTAGAATGTCACCTAATTAACAAAACCCTGGTAGCTGTCGAGTTTGCTCGAGCAAACGGAAATGGGATGATAACACTACCACCCGACTGCAAGCACAAAATGTAGACACTAGACAAGACATTTTTCAAAGCAAATTAAAAATGCTTACAATGTTTCCGCAGACACATGGATGGATGGTTACCATCCAATGAAAGCGTATGAGCTTTTATGACATTGCTGGGATATTCGGATCAGCGTACAACAGATCAGCAACTGTCGAGGAGTCAGTGAATGAGTGCAGAGTTTGTGGACTCTGATCATTCAGTAACAGAGTCTTAACTGATGCCGGACTTTGCACGAACTCCAACCGAACTAAGGGGACAATTTGTGACAGCGACTTTCGAGACAGGAGTAACTTCTCACCAAGCTCACGCACAACAGCCCCCCGCCCCTTCTGATTATCTGGTAAATGTAGATGATGTAGACCAACCAATCGGAATGCATAGTCTGCAAGTGGTTGACATGTGCCATCTGTACCAGCAACTGGAACAACTATAATAGTAGCAGCAATAATCGATTTGCTTAGGAAGTCATGCCATCTCATCTGTGTCATCTGCTGGCAGTCTGAACGTATCAGAAAATGGCAGTCTGTTCCAACAGTGCTCTCTCAATTTTACGAACCAGTTAAATCACAGGTAAAACAAAAGCGTACATCGCAAAACTGATAAATCTAACATCCTTACAACTTTGCCCTACAATAAGGCTGTGGAAGAGAAGATCAAGAAGACAAAGGTGAAACGGCAAAGGTAGACAAAACAAGCAGGCCTCACTGAGAGAGAATCACTCTCCGAAGAGGACGAAGAATGGTCGTGTATTGTTTGTCGTGAGTTTTTTCGCAACAGCAGAGGACAGAAATGGATTGAATGCACCGTGTGTCGGTTGTGGGCCCACAAGGAATGCACACCTGGCAAAGGGGGATACATCTGTCAGAACTGTGATTTAGATGACAGTGCCAACTAGTTGCAGCACATACCCCCAACACACTTAAATGACTGACGAAATTCAGTGTCAAATTGTGAGCCTAATTTCTGTTATTTATGATCTTGTCTGTTCGCCACATTTGAAATGGCCTTTCATTCTTCGTACATTGTATTCGTTTACCACTTTAGTGTCGGTTGTGTTTACAGTAACAAGTATTTAGTGAGACACTCTGGAAGGTGCTGAAACTATATGGCTGAACATGCAGAGTTGTAAATATAATCAAAAGCTTTCATGAAGGTATGTCTTGGAAATCATCAATTGGTGGTAACATCAGTGACCCATTCACCATCAGTCATGGAGTAAAACAAGGCTGTGTTTCAGTGCCAACTCTCTTCACTTTATACCTAGCAGCAGTTTTAAAAACTATGGGACTCAACCTAAACAAAGGGGTTTACTTGAGGACCCGATCAAGTGGTAAGCTCTTCGACCTTGGAAACAAAGACTAGAGATCTATATGTGAGAGAACTACTTTTTGCCGATGATTCTGCTTTGGTTGCAACAAATGCTCATGACATCCAAGAAATTGTTGACCGCTTCTACGAGGCATCCCACTTGTTTGGCCTTACGATAAATGTATCCAAGACAGAACTATACCAACCCGACCAGGTGATGGCTTGGGATTTTGCCCATATGTGCTGGTGAATGGATCTTCCTTGTCAAGGACTGAACACTTCAGCTATCTTGGTACTGTGATTTAAACTTAAAACTCATTTGACCGGGAGTTCGAATTCAAGCGGTCAAGACATGACATCAAGAGAGAAACCAAAGTTTAAGTATATAATGCGGCGGTCCTACCAGCCCTTCTCTACTCAACAGAGTGCATGACTCTCTATCGTAGAAGCATCAAGGAATTGACAGTGACACAGCTTCGTAATCTCCGCCAAATCATGGGTACTTGCTGGCAGAACAGGGTGCCGGATGTTGTGGTGCTGGAAACAGCCAATATTATCGCATGCCGGACATGAGGCTACCAAATGCTGTATTTTATATGGACAGCTTGTCCAGGGAGAGAGATCACACGGGGGGGGGGGGGGGGGGGGGGGGTGGAAGAAGCTCCGCCAAAAGGAGGTGGTACTGAAGAGACACATGTAGATCACTGGAATCAATTACAGCAGTTGGGAACGAGATGCCAGTTATAGAAGAGTCTAGAGAGCAGCCGTGAGGAAATCAAAGATAGCTATTGAAGAGAAATGCCGAAGAGACTACGATCATAAACATCAAATGAGACATTTTGTGCAACAACTGGGTCCGCTTGTCGTTCTTACGGCCTACTCTGCCGTTCGCAGGCCGGCCTGTCGGCCCACCTACGGCTTTGCAGGACGTAACTCACCTTGAGTTGCAGTCATTGTCGCATCGATGGACAGCCACAAGAAGAAGAATTTATAGCTATTCAAGTAGGAAGAAAATAAGGCCAATGCTTACCGAAGATGTTCTCTCGAACTCAAACAATTACGTTAACAATGTACTTCTTATCATATTTCATAGTTAAAAATATGATATTTACGTTATAAATTTTATGCAAAGTTCACGTTTTAATGTTCACCTCATTACCTCTAACAACAAGAAATTGTCACAATCCCAAAATAAAAATATTTCCGTACCAAGTGCTGCATCGGGTAAAAATCCCAGGGTGGGCCCTTTCCTCCAGTTCATGGTAAAAACCCTACTTCTCGAAAAAGAGAATACAATGGTTGATTACTATTCTGCCAAAGCAACTTGAGCAACGCACATATATTGGAATTATTCTTCTTTACGCAACATGTCCACTGATGTCACAATACATTCCATCTGGCTTTGTTTGTTGTAATTATGGCCTATTTAACTTACGACAGCGGGAGGGGTGGGGAGGATTTTATATTATGCATCCTCTTTTATATATTCTTGGCAAATATTTGGGTGGGGATAAACGTATCGTTAGTCCCACAACTTCTTTTCATTTGGCAGTGGTGTCATAATGATTGTTGGCATGGGGCCAAGAGGCTCTAAGTGTGCAGCCTACAGTGTAGCTGAAGGTAGTTTCTTACTGAGACTGGGATATGAATGAGGGGGCAACAACGAGTATGATAAAGTGTGATGCGGAAACAGTACGCTCCTGCTGCATCAGCGCAACTATAATTTTTTATAAAGATTGAACTGAGGATTGTTTGAAGACTATCTAAGATGAGCGCCAGCACCTTACCTGAAACAAATATAAACCCTGTAGTTTATTTTCATATTGCCCTCTCCAGGCTCAGCAAGTTCCGGAAAAACGGTATTGTCAGTAGGGATTTTAGGAAATATAACGCAGGAAAACAATCTGATCAAATATGAACATTTCATGATGAATACTGTACTTGCTTGAATCTGACGGCAAAAAAAAAAAAAAAAAATGGCAACACCATCATCATTTCGTGGATGCAGAGGGATGCCGATGTAGTCAAACTTGCGTTTTATTTACCTTTCGTTTCAATTTTTTGTCATTGTTCTTACAGTAAAGAAATAGAACGATTAACTAATGGACCATATAAGTATCCATAGTAGGAAAGAGGGAGTAATTATTGCCTGTACGAGAATTTATCTCCGGTGTACAGTGTGTACATGTGCTGCTAGTGATCAAATGTCCCTACACTGATTGTACACAATGTAGATTATGGGAGTTACAGGTAAATGCATATGGTAGTGCCATGCTATCTCTGCTTGGGGGTCAAATAGTACCCCTATCCTTTGCCTCCTATGCTAGATTGTCACCAAAAAAGTCAAATTTATCTTCTTACTACATTACATCTGTCTAAACTTTCTACGTTGAGATATTGATTTGAAAAAAAAGATGTCAGAGTTCTGCCACCAATGCCCCCAGATTACAGTTGACCGCCACCAAAAAGTACATCCTCTGGCCTGTGTTATCCCAACATAATGTTGGGACATACACTGATTCCCTTATCGCTCCGGATTTTCATTTGAGAGACCTCCACGCACCTCCAACGAATTCTCCTGAAGCTACGCCAGTTTCAAATTGCGTGTCTTATTGGAACAGACTTCCATTCAAACAATCAGCTTCTGCTTTCAAGTTACACCATGCGACGTGGGAAGTTGTCCCGAATTTTACTGTTTTCATTTTATAAACTGATTATTTGTCTTTAATCACCACATTAATGTTTGAGGTATTTTTGAATTGGTTGGATCGGTTGTTGAATCATTAGTAAATTTTAATATTAACTCCTCGGTTAAGAAAAAAGGTTGACAGTGATATAAAAAGAGAAGTGAGAAGAATCCATCGTAAGTGTCTGGGGTTGTTAGCTTTCACAGGAACAGTAAAGGGGAGAAGCCGTGTCTGCAGGATATCGATCAACATTTCATTCAATAAACACGTATTTTTATATATATGTGTGATTCGATCAATCGTAAGAGAGAGAAGGGGGGGGGGGGGGAGAGTTGGGGAGAGGCTGGAGAAAATCTCAGTTCTGAAAGATACAACTGTATGTACACCAGCCTGAGAATAAGATATTCAGAAGAGGAGCGGGATAAGAAAGCATGAAGGGTTTCAGCTGTCTCAGACGTTTGTATCTGAACTGAAATTAGAATATGGATAGACGTAGAAGAGGAAAGCATCAGAGAAAATCAAACTTAATATATGGGCATAGCAGTAGTTGCACAATAGATCCAGAGTAGATGCAGAATCCGGATCTGATATTATTTTCAGTACATCATTACCTGTGGTGGTCTTGAAATATTACATACCTCGTGGGTAGGTTAGGGCCTGAGGGGTGGGGGGCACACTTAACGGGGTTTCTTTTTACACTGTCTCACTCCTGTTTAAAATGACACTTTTTGGATTTACGTTTCTAAATTTTCACACTTTACGAATTTCAGCGATACGCAAACCACGCCTTTCTTTGAAAAGTTCCCTAAATTTAGGGACAATTTTTCACCTTTTAAACATTGCCCTTCCAAACTGTAATGTGACGGATGACGACCAAGGACATCTTAAATTTCACCACAACTGTTTCAAGTCTCTCTTAGCGATATCCTATTTCTGCCGTAGGCAAATCTGGTGATAGGGTGAAAGTTAGCCAGGTGCTATTTTCTTTACGTCGAGACGAAATAGAAGATACCAAAATAGAGGTATAGCAACACTACAATAAAGATTGTCAGATATTGATGCGATATGTCTTCAAGCACTTTTCATAACTCTTTTTATAATTCAGATGTAAAAGAATTGTGATGGTTTGTACTGTATCACTGTTGTACTATTACACAAATATCACTCTTTTAAATAGTTCTTCCCTTGATATTTGAACGTTATTTGAACATTATTTTCTCTCATTGTTCGATCGCTGCTATTGATTCATTTCATGAGATCAACCCGTAGTATTTTTAATATGTATTAGCAGTAACGTTAAACGTGACTTTTCATGTGTACATTATTATATCGAGTGTACAAAGTCTCTCGGGCGGACGGCGATCACAGAGAAAACGATTACTAGATGAGTACAAATCCTCGGTTGGGTATAAGTAGGCTGCAGCTCAAATTGTGAGGAATGTATCAAAGGAGGGGAATTCATTCACCAATAAAGACTTTGCAAAGTCTAGTACAACCACTGAGGTACTTGGGAAAATACAGTAATTAAAACAGACCAAAATAAAGAGTACATGATGTTTACAAGCAAATCGTCAAATAGATCTACCTATAAAATGGTTAAAAGGTAAAAAAAGAAATAACTATTCCTTATACTTAAACGGTAAGGAGGGGATTGAACTACAGGGGGAAGGTCTGAACTTTAACACCCAGCACTGGCCATAACGTTTAGTTAAGATTGACATAATCACCATGTCATGTCGAATGGGCCTACTACTTATAAGCAAAATTTTTAGATACAGTTTAGTGTGAATGTTGCCATGCATATTCAACGTACAACAATGTAACATAACTGATTAAACCCAAAAAGTCACCGTGAAGGGTGTTAAAAGCAGAATACATTTTAACTGCACTGTGTTCAAAGGATGATCCAGCAGAGAACTTAGTTTTGATATGTTGAGGAGCAAGTTAATTTAACCATTCTGGTGAAACTTCCATTCAGTTTACATGTATAGTTCTCTGGATATTATCAATTGAAGTTACCCTGAAGTTACCCTTTTTACAACCAAAGGAGAACTCGATGCAAGGAGTAGTGACATCATCTACCCACATTGACAAGGAGTCCCTTGACTCTTCATCATTGAATTTATTATTTTGACCTTGAAATCAGTAGGTGTTCAGCTTAAGCACTAGTTCGCAAACTCTGATAGCCCCCATACATTCACATTGTGATAGCACTAGATATTGAAGTGTTAAATTTGGTGTAAAGCTTAAAGTAAAACATAAAATTCTTAATCAATGTGGGAGATACATTACTCGTGCTTGCTTCAAGTTAACGTTCGGTAACAAATGTTGCAACTTGAACTGCTCATATCTCGGGAACCACACATGGAAATGAAGTGAAAATTTTACCGTATATAGTTAGATTTACTTATGTTTAAAAATATCAACGGTAACGTC